>NW_021011512.1:927110-1528384 GCF_003987935.1 Bombyx mandarina
ACTGGGTATTCCAACAAGATTCGGCGCCAGCTCATAGAGCGAAGAGCACACAAGACTGGCTGGCGGCGCGTGAAATCGACTTCATCCGGCACGAAGACTGGCCCTCCTTCAGTCCAGATTTGAATCCGTTAGATTACAAGATATGGCAACACTTGGAGGAAAAGGCGTGCTCAAAGCCTCATCCCAATTTGGAGTCACTCAAGACATCCTTGATTAAAGCAGCCGCCGATATTGACATGGACCTCGTTCGTGCTGCGATAGACGACTGGCCGCGCAGATTGAAGGCCTGTATTCAAAATCAAGGAGGTCATTTTGAATAAACTTTAGTGTCATAAGAATCTATGTTTTGTTAAGTTCATTTTGGTGTATGAATGGTTACATAATGAATAAACTTGTTTCAATTATTTTACATTAAACATGTGACAGAATTTATGACCCGACTAGGTATATTCATATGCATGTAATAAAAGGAGGCTATTTCAATATTATAAACAGACAGTCCAATTTTATTTATATGTATAGATGCATAGAATAGTTAAAGTTTTTTTTAAATTTAAACGCTACTTGAACATCGAGTAAAGTCCACAAAGGTTGATAATTCCAGGACCAGAAGCCATAAAAAACTATATTCTGGTTCAAAACTCTGCTACCTAGAAGTAGCAACAATAGTACAATAATTCCCACGTGCTCACGAACGACTTCTCCAATGAAAGAACAAAGTTTGTACTAAATATAAAGCCACAGTAATTAGTTTATTTATTAGTGTGATTAGATATTTGCTGTTGCACACGTGAGCATGCACAGGTCGGTGATAGTTTCAACAGAATAAATAGCTCTTTATAGGTAATTTCTCATCTACTGTGCATTTTCAGAGATCCTTCTTGCCACCCTCCGTTATTGTATTTCCTGAAAGCAATGATATATCTTTGTCCAATATGAAAAAAGTTCCAGAAGTAAGCCTAAGTAAAATATGTCGCCAGTATTTTTGATGCCTATTAGGAATCCTAATCAGTCATTATCAGAGGTCATATGTTAGTCTCCCTTAGATAGCAATGGAAATAGCTCCGCTCAAATTTCGAAGCGGGCAGTGAAATATTGAAGGGTGGCCCGGAGGCCTTTCCAGTTTCACCAGGACAAGTGGGCATGCAAAGGCTCAGCCAGAAGGGGTGGGATTTGCTAACAGCTGCTCGAGCGCCTCCGAAGGAGACCTAACAACTCAAGAGCAACTGCTTCGCGAATTAATCTACTACCGGATCGGAATCGCGACCCGCTGAGAAGTTCCGGCGAGAAACTCAGCGAGCTGATGCATGAGTTAGATTTATGCTATCACGTCTATGAACGCCAGGAACTGCTTTTTAATGTCTACCTAGAAGGATAAATAAAATTTAGTCAACAAACCAAATAATGTTCCATAGTGAATGGTCGTATTAAAGACACCGGAAATACGCAGACAATCTAAGACCAGGTAAGCCCAGAGTCCAATACTAAATATCGTGTGTGGCGGCATTTACGTCCTTGATATCAATAGGCTCTGGTTACTATGTAAGACCACTGGACTGTAAGCTCATCTAGCCATCTAAGGTATTAAAATCTTCGACCTAATCTCCAACCGAGAGCCCGTATTAGTCCGAATAACTAGCCCCGGAGACGATAAAATCACAGTAAAACAACACCCACAAACATATGTATGATTATTCATGTGACAATTAAATTTAATAATTCAAAACTAAATGTGGACAGGTAGATCCATTTTGAATAATTACTCAGACCATAGCGGTACAATCAACAGCTAACATGCAATTAATTCAATTAATTGCTGCTTTTGGTCCATTGGTCTTGTTACGAATGACTGGAGATTCCCAGAATTCAAACTAACATTGGTCACACAACAAAGTCACAACTGTTATTAAAATTTACAATAATAATACAGTTGTATTTATAATTGAGAGATCCTGGTGATCTTTTATAATAAAAATGTGTCTGGCCATATATCTGAAGATCTCGGCATTTTCAGGCTGTTGTATTCAGGCTGTTGTGAATTTCCCCTGATCCCTACGTAATAATACCTCCTCTTATACATGATTACTGGTGGCTCATGCTATTTTAAAAGCAAAACGTATTAATGAGCCGTATAGTGGTTAATCCAATGCGGCGATAAAACTTCGTTCTATGATCACGAGATGGACCGCTCGGCTTATTTATTTATGGACTACGTCAAACCCTTACCATCAGGTAGGCCTGTTAATATGGTAAAGTTTGTTCCTTGAAATAAATATAATTTTCTATATCCTAATTAATGCTCCTAATTATTATTTTTATTTCTTAAAAAAATGTTACATTAGAAAAATCGGTATCAGCCAGCGGGATTCGAATACCGGTACAGTCGCATATGAGTGTACTCAACGTCTTATCCATTAGACCACGATGACTTCGAATTATGCTTTATTATTTCCGACGATTCCTTCTTACTTTCACAATCCAAAGCTGCATCTCATACGTAGAATACAATGCACAAAAAGAGTACATTTATGTATTCGACATTTCTTTTCGAGTCGATTTGCAGATAATAAATTAAAATACATACACCAATATAATACAGATTGCTTCAAAGTATTATCTTTATTGTAAAACATTCAAGCTATGATAATCGCACTGATTTAAATAGCTAACGATATTTAAGTGTTTTGCGCTAAACAATCTTAAATTTGAAGAATGTCGAGTATTTTTTTAGGTTCTCTGCTATATTTTACTTTACATAAGTTGTATACTGCACATTCACAATGCCTTTTTAATACCGGTCGGTACTTTAATCGTAAAACCCACACATGGACACTAAGAAAAAAATGGCTCAGTTTCAGTATTCTTTAACAACAAAATTCGACAACTATACAATGTTTCGCTCAGAAATCGTTGTTGTAGATTTTAGAGAAAAGACAGACTGAGTCAACAAGAATCACTGAACAGACATTGTGCCTACATATGTTTCTTGAGCACGTAATATTTACACAGTGACACCCGCCTAGTTCGTACTCTCAATTTAATCAACGCGTAATGATTACAAAATATTATTGCAGATTTATGTGTCTTAGATTTAGTTTGATTTACTTTTAAGTTAAATCATAATGCTTGTTTATTATTTTCTTTTTGCGTTAAAAGTAAAGCTCATGAAGATATATCGTGATTACTGCGAAGTTTCCTATATTAAAACCCGTCACAATCTGCGATTCAAATCAAGTTTATCATCCGAGAAGGCAACAGAATGTACAGGGCGCTAGTCTCCAAGTTTTCCGGGCCTGTGTCACACCTGCTCCTTTCCCACAAATTGTAACCGTTTCCGAGTTGCAAGTCGTCCAACTTGGCCTTATTCTCTTCATAATTAATTCTTCATTCGAAACAACTAAGACTTGGACAGACGCGGGCCGTGAGCACTTTAATAGTCCAAATTGTGTCGGAGACGCGCCCATTTTTAATTAGTTGAAAAGAGCTCTTCAATTTTTAATTACCGTGTTCGGAAGTTTCGCTGTTAATTAAAGCTGTAATGAAGCCGGTGCCGCGACCGCGATTGCAGCCTCTAATTTTCATATAAACTCGTTTTAAATGACAAATAGTCCCGAATTCATTAATATCAGATAAGAGAATGTAAAGAAGTTGTATTTTAATGTGTTTTAAATTTACAAATTAAAATCTACAAAGATCACAAACATTGTAGAACTATGAATTTAAATCCTATGGTTACTCAAAAGAATGAAAGTGATGATTTACATTAGTTAAAATAAAACAAGATTAGAAATTCTATCATGGCATATATGGGCGTTGGTGGTGTAATGGTCAGCATAGTTGCCTTCCAAGCAGTTGATCCGGGTTCGATTCCCGGCCAACGCACTTCTTTTTGTTTTGAACGTAAGTTTGTAGTCATTAAAAAAATTATACATAGCTTTAAATGTAGATATGCATATGGCACACCCATTGATGAGCCGCTACCTTTGCTCATGGACATCGACAATACCAGTAACAAAACTGAACCGCTACCACCCACTTTTATAATATTCGTTGAGCATTAAGAAATAATAAAACATTAACATTATAAACTCCTACGATTGACTGCAACAACGACTGACTAAGGTTATGCAGGTTACATGATGTTTTTACAATCTTAGTAGATGACCACCATTTTACTAAGATTATATTTCATTCCATATCATCTCATTTCATTTAATTTCATCCCAGTTGATTAATGTCTCAAATTAATCATTTTCATTTCATTTCACTTCATATTATCATTTTTCGTAAAAATAAGAATATAAATTAAAATAAGACATGACTAAAAGGTCTTAGTACCAGGTCATAAAATCACTTAAAAAAAATGAAGTTTTTAGTATTCGAATTCATTTGGTTTACAAACATTTTAAGCTAATTACGTCATCCAAAACAACTTGGCATTGCAAAATCTGAAATTATACATATTATTATTTATTTACCCACGCTTCTAGAAAATTTCGTTTTACATTCCGTTTCATCGCAAAAACAGTGATGGAACATTCGCAAAACGAAATCCACGAAAGCTAATTAATTCGTAACATAATCCAGTGCGTCAAGCCCATACAAAACAATATAATATTTGACAAATCAATCCGGATGTTTAGCGAGGGTTCTGCGTGCGACAGGCATTGTCGCTGAGCTCAGTTTAAGTTCGTTACGTCCGTATGACAGATGGTTATCCCGCCGTGCGTGCACAAGTACGTAAATGCGATATACAAATTGAAATTTCGTACGCTTTCTCAATTTAATTCTTTTTTTTTTTCGTGCTCGAGGATAAATTGTTTTTAATGGTGCTAGGTCGTATTTTGAGTCCGCACGGATAGGTATCACTGTGCTGGCTGCTTCTGCCTCGGAGTAATGCGTTCATGCTGTCTATCGGTACCCACTGAATACCAGGTAGACTGTGAGGTCGTTTATACTTCTAAGGTTGGGGGAGGGTGATGGGAGAGATATGTTCCGCACTAAGCGCTTCACTTTCCCTCCTTTTCCTTTTCATGAGTTCTGTCTCATGCGAGGCTTGGACGTGGGTTGTTGAGCGACAGGAGGTTTTTAGTCGGTTCGACTCCGACATGCCCCACCCGCCATCCCCAGTGGAGTGCGGAAGTCCGACGATTTTCTCCTGACCAAAAAAAAACTCGTATTCGCCAACACTGGCATAGTTGCATCACTGCACCTGAGGCGTCTGACCCATTAGGATGCGGTTGTATATTTGTAAGGTATTTTTACAAAGTACATTTTTTATCTTTCAGGCGCATCGGTTCCTCCATCTGACAAGGTTTGCAGTTCAACTGGTGATTCCCGGATTCCATGATGCCACAACGATAGTACCACTCATTTTGACACATAAACATTTTTTAAGGGATCGAATATAAATATTTATAGCAAACGTTCAATTGATATCCGTTTTATTGGAAAAATGAGTAAATCCAAAAAAATTATAAGTTCGCGTCCATCCATTAAAGCAATAAAAAAAAAAAATTATAAGTTGCATTTGTAGCATGCATATTTATCAAGGTAACCATAACTTTATAGGCAACACGTAGGAATGAGATCTTGTGAACAAAATGTTTTAATTTAATTACTGCTGCTGTAAGTTTTACTATAACTACGACTATTGGAAACTTACTTACTTAAAATTACTAGTAATAAATACCCTAAGCTGTAATTCTATTCGAAACCTGTAACAGATTTTACATGTTTTAATGTTTTGACATTCAACAAGTGTATTGTGATTTTAAGTTGAAATCAATTCCATTTCATTTCATTATGTAGTTCTTAACTATAATAACGGCTGCTCTAAATTCCACGCCAGAAATACAAGTTTAAGCCAGAAGAGTATTAAGTAATGTTACACCGGTAAGAGTAACGCCGTCTATCGCCGAATAGCCGAACGAATATCGAAGGATCTAGTAGCATCGAGAACGCTCGAGAAGTACAACGCCATCTGTTGTCAGATAGCGGAAACAAAGCGTTGCAGAGATGATACGCAGTCAGTTAGTAATCGGAAATACTCGAAGGGAAACAGCGAACGGATCACCTGAAGCGAAGCGGAAGAAGCGAATTGAGAATTTTAAAGTGCTTGTGTGTGTTTTAAGTGTTCTAAGTGTTGAATACAGTTTTTAGTTGTACTTTGGTGGAACATTAATTTATCCCGAAGCCCAGCGCGTAACAGTAATATAAAAAGCAGAATGCTACCCGAGCTTGTAATCTCGATTATAATTCCTATTTATCCTCAACATCTCCAAACGAAACGCACAATTGCCTGCAGAAATACGCAGAGTTGGTGTTAATAATCAAAGCAAGACTGTTTCACCGATTCATGCCGACAGAAAATACGACCTGACTCGGTAAAATATATAAAAATTCACTTCATTTTTACATAAGATGGGTAAAAGACTTTTCGTTGACTAAGATAGTTGTAAGTCACCCAATCAAAAAGAAATTGTCTCGCAGAGTTAATCTGGCCTAAGAAAATATCTAAGAAACGCTTTTCAGAAGCATACGGAGAAATGCCAGTTGACAAGCAAATTTTGAATCGCAAATGTCCCAAGGCAAGCCAAGCAAGGCAAGCGGATAGTAGATCGTCCTAAGCAGACCTGGGGGCCCTTTATGGTAGCGAAGACATACAGAGGAGGGAGAGAGGGAGCTTTAGGACTTTAATCAAACACGAGATAACTAAATGCAAAATAGTTAAGCAAAGGAAAGGATAGTTAAGCAAACTCCTAGTACGGACTTAAAGTTTTTCAATTTTAAAAAAAAACAATGGCCTGACCTTTTAAATGAACAACTACAAACTCCAAAATCATTCTCAGGCTTAAATTATGAATTATTACCATGTGCAACACATTAATGTATGTTGGTTTGTCATTAATTAACTGTATAATGACAAGCTTTGTTCTACGAGTAAATACAATGGTCACGCCGTCTGCGACCCTGTCCGTTTCACTGCTTAATTTTTGAAACTCAAACTAATTCGTGGATTTTAGGACGTGCTTAGAAATTTTTAGGCTCTGCTCAATCAATAAAAACCTTTGACGTCCAGGAGTGCAGCCTAGAAAGAAGTCGTCGTGGCCTAAGGGATAAGACCTCCGGTGCATCACTCAACACGAATGTGTTCCGGTGCATTCGTGTTGAGTGATGCACCGGTGTTCGAATCCCAGGTGGGTGCCAATTTTTCTAATGAAATACGTACTCAACAACTGTTCACGATTGACTTCCGCGGTGAAGGAATAACATCGTGTAATAAAAATCAAACCCGCAAAATTATAATTTGCGTAATTGTTGGTGATAGGACCTCTTCGCGCGGGTAGGTACCACCACCCCTCCTATTTCTGCCGTGAAGTAGTAATGCGTTTCAGTTTGAAGGGCGGGGCTGCCGTTGTAACTATACTTGAAACCTTAGAACTTATATCTCAAGGCGCATTTACGTCGTAGATGTCTATGGACTCCAGTAACCACATAACACCAGGTGGGCTGTGAGCTCGTCCACCCTTCTAAGCAATAAAAAAATCTGTTTTGAATATTAAAAATAACAATTAATTAATATCTTCCGATTTACAAAACTATGCAACATTTTAATAAGTTATCCAAACAATGTTTCGTTAAAAATTTAATTCGATCGACTACTAATAATAATATTTGTAGAATCCTCCACCCTACATTTAAACGTTGGGAGGGGGACGCTTTTATGTCAATTGGAGAGAACAAGCTATTGACAGATATAAAAACTTTCTTACTTCGTCTCATTTTCTTAGAATGATTTTTTAAATACATAGATGGGTGAATGATCTCACAGCTCACCTGGTGCTAAGTGATAACGGAGCCTATAGACATCACAGTCAGAATGCCACCACCCACGTTGAGACTTAAGGCCTGAATCTTAGTTGTATAGTAATTACGCAAACTATATTTTTCGATTTGTTTTTACAGAATATTATTCTTACATCGTGGAATTCATTCGTGAACATGTGTATGTATGTATATAAGTACGCATGTCGAAATTAGAAAAAATTGCATCTCTCTGCGCGATTTGAACAGCAGTATGACCATGCTCATGATGTTCATGAGCGACGGTGACCACTTACCATCAGGTGGGCCGTATGTTCGTCTGCCTACAAAGGCAATAAAAAAAAAACATAAACTTCCTAATTTTTTCGAACGAAGTTCCTTATGGGATGATGCGGAGGGGTACTCTAACCGCGAAAAAACGTCCGTAACGTAAGATTTTTATTAGTAATCCACACAGTGTACGACTTAACTTTGTAATAACGTAGAAAAAATTACATTTTTTTTTATCATTCATTGACCACGATCTCAGAGCGTTCGTTTGCGCAATACACTAACTCTTATGCAAACAACCGTGAATGAAGTGTACCACAATAAGTTCGCACGTTACCGAATTACCGTGGGTTGTTGCGAAACCTCCAGTATTTTCTTTATAGCTCGAATAGAACTTAAAATTAGTATATTTATAATAAGGAACTTCGTTCCTATCCGGTGTCCCACGACACCACACTTTTTTTTTATCGGCACGCTAATGATTCCAAATTACAAAAGTTCTAGTGGCCCTTCGTACCTTAGAGGCGGCAATTTAAAAAAATAATTAACCCGCTGAACCTGTACTGAGATTTGTTTAATGATTTCATAATAATCACATAATTCAACTTCATGTACATAACCGAGCCGGCCGCAATGGAGCATCGACGCACACACCACGGCAGCATTACGCATATTAATCAGCCAATTTCAATGGCTCTAATTAGGTGTGACACTGACAGAGTTACACTAGTATCTCACGTTACATAAGCGTTCGTTTTGTTGCGGAGGATAATACCTATATATTCAACACGAATTGAATTTTTTTTAAATGTTATATAAGAATTTAAAACATTCCCTTTTTCAACTAAAAGCTTTCTAAGGTCTCTAGATGTTTTGACTATCACTGATTAGAGACAAAATTCTTTTAAAAGTACTGTTTTAAAGTGACAAAACTAAACTAAAAATATGAATTAGTTCTCGCTTTTAGAATATTTTCAGTTACACACTGATTACAAGTAAAAAATCAACAGAAATATCTCAACACTGCTCATATATCCCTGACCATATTAACACTTTAAATTTAAGTTAGCCTTTGCAACCATTTGGGCAAATCAATTCTTTGTATAAACGGCCTAAAGGTCGAGATTAAGAAAAAGACAAAAGAGAGTTTTCCGTATTATTTTTTTTAGTTCACATGTCCAGATTTACAAGATTCATAATTCGCCTAAAGCAACTAAACAGCGAATTGTAAACACAGTGTATCTGGGCACAAAGCGCGGTATACAATGACTCGGAGACAATGAAGGCTGGCTGCACCGCACAAACAACTCGCTCAGCACCGTTCTGTCACTGTCAGACCTAATTAGTGCCGCCATTCAGATTGTCAGATTATTATGCGCATTGTTTCCTTCCATATCGCGCTGCGATTCCGCGGTGCACTGTATAATATGCTTCAACTATTAATACTTACGTCATTTTTCATTATGGACGACATTTGTTTTGTTTTTCAGTCTTGCTAGCTTTGTATGGTTCGGTTTAAAAACTTGTCAATAATTGAATATTTGTCTATAATATTATAGCATCACGTCGTTACGTCTATATTAAGTTTGCTTTTTTATTACGTCTGTTTGCAGATTCTCACAAGTATTGATGCTTACTGTGATGGACAAATCCTGCGAATAACCGCTTCTACAGAGAAAAAAATAGCCTTCAGCTCACCTAGTAATATCTACTATAGTCTACTATTAACTTTAATATATAAAAAGTTTGAAAGATCGGCTATACTCTTTGTAAAAACAATTTATTTAATTCGTCACTTTTTTTATCTTTTACCTGGAGTTTGATCAGGAAAATATACATTTATCTGAGAAATCTTTAAATTTTAGTTTAATTATTAATTTTTATTACTTTCAACTATGTTCGTAATATTTCAAAGAGGGTATAATCGACATGTAGCGAAATTTCAATGTCGACTTAGCACACACAAAAGCTCCATTAACATAACGCGACAGCAGTAAACTGCCACCACATTCATTTCAAAGATTAATTTCGTGACAACAATATGACGACGGCTCAAAAAAAAAAACACTTCACCCGACAACAGTAAACTTTCGCCAAGAAGTATCGAGGTACATTTTCGCGACAACACAAAATGATCGAGCACCTATACAAACCACTAAACATTATGCTCGTTTTCGACAAAGTAAAAGTTTTAACAACTCTCATATTACGGCCGTAACAGACGCAGCAAGAAATACGTTCGACGAAATTACCAGTTTTTGCTGATAAATGTGCGTTGCCGGCCTGCAGGCTGCTCTTTATGTGGCCATTAAGTTGAATAACTAAGTTATTAATAAGATATTTATTGCAATTATAACTATAGAACGGGGCGTTCGAGCAAGGTTCAGTTTTCTAAAACGTAATTGCATTTGATGTGTGAATGTGTTTTGTTTTTAGAAAGATCAGTCAGAAGCAGACCATGTCAGATCTATAATGGATCACAGCGTAAATGCCGCCATCAGCCTTGTTGCATATGGTCAATTTTAATATGTACATTATGTTGTCGCATCTTTTATTTATTGCAAAGGGTGGACAAGCTCACAACCCACCTGGTGTTAAGTGGTTACTGGAGCCCATCTACGACGTAAATGCGCCACCCACCTTGAAATATAAGTTCTAAGGTCTCAAGTATAGCTAGAACAACTGCCCACGCTTCAAACCGAAACGCATTACTGCTTCACGGCAGAAAATAGGCAGGGTGGTGGTACCCACCCGCGCGGACTCACAAGAAGTCCTACCACCAGTAAAAATATAGGTCAACCTAATAAAAAGCACGTAATTAATAAGTAGTAAAAGTAAAATAAAATATATATAACATATAAAAAACGTATAATAAAACAAAATTACTAAATTCGCCGACCCGTGAAAAAGTCAATTTTTATTGCCACAAAAACACGATAGACTTAATCCAGCTAAACCAATTGGAATGAAAATATAAATGGTCATAAACCGGTATCAATAGTTTGCGAAGGTAGCCGAGCCCATCCGCGCTCGCTAATCCGATTACCATGCATCCACCATTGCTCTAAATATCAAACACAAAGGTGTATTGTTATTTTTCAAATCGCTACAGAGCTCAAAAAGGATTTTCGTCCCTTTTGTGCGCTTGGTCTCGGCAAAAGTCCGTTATGAAAACGTGTTTAGTTTTTGTCTTCGAATTTAGAAATTCAATTTACATTTTCTGAATTCTGTGTACCGTAAATATGTAGATAATTGAAACACTCTGTCTGTATTTGATAATTGTATTGTAATTGTAATTGTAAGTAATTGATAATGATTACGAAATGTATCTTCTTTAAATCCATTACATACGGCTTTGGAATGAACTCCCCTCCACGGTGTTTTCCGAGCGCTGTGACATGTCCGTCTTCAAACGATGCTTGCGGAGACTACTTTATGGTAGGCAGCGGCTTGGCTCTGCCCCTGGCATTTCTGACGTCCATAAGCGACGGTGACCACTTAGCATCAGGTGGGCCGTATGCTCGTCTGCCAACAAAGGCGATAAAAAAAAAAAACATCGGCATTTTTGTGTATGTCAAAGGTATTTTTACAAATTATACTTGTATGTATCTAAGAAAAACATTCAGAGTTTTCCAAGAGAGGCTGCTACTGTAAAAAAAAAATTGAAACTTCGTATTTCGCCCCGCCATAATTTAGGAAACATCATAAATTTTGTTCCCAATCTGGTTAACTGCTTTACCTACAACTCAAAATATTACCCAAATAATTAATGAATGGGCACAAGCCGAGACAAATACTGGTACTTGTGTTAATTTCCAATACTTATTGTGGACTTTATGTCTTGTGCACAGGGTTCAAATTTAGCTCGTTGAATAATGATAGATAGTAAAATCCGTTTGTGGTGTAAATCGTAAGTACTCTAACAAACATCGGGTGCTATGGGCAAAATACCTAGCCGTAATTATTATAAATAAATGTGCAAACTTTACGAATTTAAGTGATTGGTTTTAACATCGAAACGTACCGAAGAAATTGGGAAATAAAGCGGGAAAATGATAATATTTGGCAGCTTTTAAGTACCTTCATCAGTCTTTGCCTTTTTTTAAGATTAAGGTAGGTAATATAATTTTATATAATAGAAAAATGAGTCTTCGTTTATACGCGTATAGCGGCCCGCTCCGGCTTCGCTCGGGTCTTTAACAAAAATTTCAAGGATATTTGTCGTGTACACTTTTTGTAAATAATAATGTGTTCTACAAAGTCAATAATACATTATCTTATTCTGTCATCAATAGTTTTCGCAGGGCACACGATGTAAAGAATATTTTAGGTAATTCTTTTACACCTTCGGTTATATTATTGGAGTTTTAGTAAAATCCCAAATTTTTTTCAAAAAAGATTATAGCCTATGTCACTCGGGAATAGTGTAGCTTCCAAACAGTGAAAGATTTTTTCAAATCGGTTCAGTAGTTTCGGAGCCTATTCAATACAAACAAACAACACCCCCGATTACTCTCTTTAGACAACCCATACCCTGGGCCAGGAAGGTCAAGTACCTGGGCGTTACCCTGGATGCATCGATGACATTCCGCCCGCATATAAAATCAGTCCGTGACCGTGCCGCGTTTATTCTCGGTAGACTCTACCCCATGATCTGTAAGCGGAGTAAAATGTCCCTTCGGAACAAGGTGACACTTTACAAAACTTGCATAAGGCCCGTCATGACTTACGCGAGTGTGGTGTTCGCTCACGCGGCCCGCACACACATAGACACCCTCCAATCCCTACAATCCCGCTTTTGCAGGTTAGCTGTCGGGGCTCCGTGGTTCGTGAGGAACGTTGACCTACACGACGACCTGGGCCTCGAATCAATTCGGAAATACATGAAGTCAGCGTCGGAACGATACTTCGATAAGGCTATGCGTCATGATAATCGCCTTATCGTTGCCGCCGCTGACTACTCCCCGAATCCTGATCATGCAGGAGCCAGTCACCGTCGACGCCCTAGACACGTCCTTACGGATCCATCAGATCCAATAACCTTTGCATTAGATGCCTTCAGCTCTAATACTAGGGGCAGGCTTAGGGACCCCGGTAACCGTACTCGTCGAACTCGACAAAGAGGTCGACGTGCAACCTAACCCATGCATCAGCCCGCTGAGTTTCTCGCCGGATCTTCTCAGCGGGTCGCGATTCCGATCCGGTAGTAGATTCATTCGCGAAACAATTGCTCTTGAGTTGTTAGGTCTCCTTCGGAGGCGCTCGGGCAGTTGTTAGCAAATCCCACCCCTCTTGGCTGAGCCTTTGCTCGCCCACCTGTCCTGGTGAAACTGGAAAGGCCTTCGGGCCACCAGTATCAACAAACAAACAAATCTTTCCTCTTTATAATATTAGTATAGATAACCATTGAAAGTACGACTAACCTGTATTGCCTATCAAAAAAAGACAAATCAAAGAGTGACCCATAATTTACTTACAACTAGTTAACGTTTGCTCTTGACTTGCTTACCTGTATGAATAACGATCATAAGAAATTCAAGTGTGAGTTTTAAAAGTACTGAATTACATTACGTTTCGGTATTTCGTCTTTAACGCTCCAGTTATAAGAACGAGATTTAAAAAAAACAATCTATCAGTAACGTAACGGAGATTAGTACTTAGTACTTTTGTATTCAAAGGTCACTTTACTTATGTTAAATTCAACAGCCAGAGACTTTTTCGCTATTTTGTTACGTGACGATTATCATCAATCACTATCGCAATCTGCGTTAAAGATCTTCGTTCCAATATAGATTTTAACTATAGATTTTATTTTATTACATCTTATACCTTTAAACGATTATATAACTATATATATGTAGAAGAGGGATCGCAGCGCATAAAATAAAAGTTACACTATTCCAAAATCTTCTATTATAATAGTAATTAATAATTAACACAAATTTTATTACGTCTTACTCATTTTTCAACCGTTTTCGCCATCTTCCAATTCTCTGTTGTTCTATCTGTCATTCTCTTCTCTCTTTCTTTCCGTTTTCTCTCACTAACATCTTAACGCTCCGTTCCACACTCTATTCATACGTTCCGTTCTTACCAATCCTACATATATATATAAAATCTGAATCTCGGAATCGGCTCCAATGATATTCATAAAATTTAGTATACAGGGGATTTCGGAGGCGATAAGTCGATCTAGCTACGATTTATTTTCAGAAAATGTTGTTTTTTTCGTGTTTTCAATAATCAACTTTATCGATAATCAACTTTATGACTCTTCCCGACATCTATTGACGAAAAATAATAATATTTTTCATAATTGTTTTAAAGACACAATAACACTAAAGCTATTTCAGCAGATTGCGTTAAGCCGCCCGAAGCCACTTAAAAATGCCTAAACGATCTTGGAATATTACATTATTTTATCAATACGTAATGCGTATTTAAATATAATTTATTAAAAAAATACAATTTATCAAAAAAAAAAAAAACCATCAGAGCTCGGTCATCGTCTAGTTATTCGTTATATGTAATCATTGCTGGCCACCGAAAATTGCCACGTATCTGACGTTACGTTTGAAATTATAAATGCGTTTATGTATAAATGGAAAGGAGAATAAGCCATAAAGAGTTTTTGAAGTGAAACTTCCTTATCGGCGTTGGAAAAAAATTTACCGTCACATTTTTCGGTTACGCGTCACATTTTTCCGTTACGCGCCATCTGTTTTGTATTCATGTCTATGATAATAAAATCCTTTTGTTTAAACTTTATCTAATTTAACTTTTTTGTATTCATGTCTATGATAATAAAATCCTTTTGTTTAAACTTTATCTANACAACTTATCAAAAAAAAAAAAAAAACCAGCAAATCTCGGTCATCGTCTAGTTATTCGTTATATGTAATCATTGCTGACCACGAATACTGCCATGTATTCAAAACGTCTGAAATTGTAAATGCGTTTACATATAAATGGAAAGGAGAATAAGCTATAAAGAGCTTTTAATCTTATCTACGACTCGAGAGCCCTGAAGAATGCGATACTTTAGAAAGAAAAGTGTCAGACTCGTTAAAAATTTCATCTTCAGCGATGTAATATCGATTATTCGTCGAGTACAAAGAAGACGCGTTCATTTACATATTAATAGCGCGCATCTCACGACGGCTTACTGAACGTCATCGAAGCTTGACATGTAGTGTATTGAAGAGGCTTCAAACATTTTTCAAACCTGCTGGCTGCTACCATCAAAAGCGGACAAGTTTACGGTCCAATTTATGGTCAGTGTTACCATACCGCTCAATGGAAATTAATAATTCCGGTAATTATCTTTGAATATGCGAATATGCCTCATGGAATACATGTTGCAAATGCAGTCTCCGGCAAACTTCTATAAAATCTGGATTAATATTAGAAACGAATAACAAATAATATAAGGAACGGAATACTGTGTTTATTCTTACAGACTATGGTGGATTTACACTAGGGGCAGTCGGGGCAAGTGCCCAGGGCGGCAATTTTTTTAGGGAGGCAAAATTTTGAAAGTACATTTTTTTTTTTACTTATCAAGATCGCTCAATGTAATTAATTAATTCTATAATTAATAATTTTATTTTTAATTGATAATTCGATAAATTCAATTCATCCATTATTTTGCACTTTTGGTAAAAATTAATAATCAAAATCATTTAATCAATTTATTTCCTTGGAGACAAAATAATAATCGATTTTTCTATTTTCTATTATTAGAGAAAATCCGGCTCTGCTTACAGATGAGTAGAAAGCTTACTTTCCACCTGGTGTTAAGCAGTTACCGGATCCCGTGGACATCAACAACGTAGATACCGCCATTCACCTTGAGGCATGGATTCTAAGTCTCAGTTTTACAGTCGAACGGCTACCTTTCAAAGCCAAACGCGTTGCTACTTCACAGCAGAAATAAGCAGGATGGTGACACCTATTCGGGATCACAGAAAGACGCCTTACTACCAATCACAACATTTTAGTTACAGTCATCGTGCACCTTACATGCATAGTCTTCCCAAGCGATGCTGTATTAGCAAACCAGGTTCGTAAATTGGCTTTTTTTCTCATGACTCGCTCGATTCTATGAACTTTGAAATATCGCTACTCACATTGAAACATGAAATAGCTTTCCATTCGAATAATTCTTTATCTGACTTTTAATTTGAAATGCTTCATCACCTGGTGGCAAAATAGGAAAATGAGGATTCACATGATGATAACCAAATGCTTACATTGAAACAAATGAACAAGAACATAGCTTTCGTGCTCGCACGTACATTAACAATCCTCTGTGACGCCTAATTAATTAGTTAAGTAAATTACCAATTACGTTGTGGTCGAGAAATTGCATCGAACACACATTCTGTCTCTGTCTGTCTCACTCAGTTGATCCGGCAAACACAATTATAGCTGTATATTGTCTTCCACGATTACATTATGAGTGACATTTCATAATTCTAACTTTTATTTCAACGACAGCTTTTCGATAAAAACGAATATCATCAAAAGAGTTTGACGAACGAAAACTTTTCACTTACTTATTCCGATTTTATCCCGAAGTAATAACATTGTGTATAACCGAGGAAAAAAAAGAGGAGTCCACAAATCGCCTTACCGTTTCTGAGGGCGCCTAAAAAAACAACTTTACTCCGTTGTATCAGTAACGATAACAGCTGAATATCTACCGTCTAAATAAATACGGTCGCGTAGAAATACGTTTTGTGATAATAATTCACTTTTATTGTATCTTACACACTCTTTGCTATATTTATTGCTCACCTACGTATTGCGGGTACTACACCTTTATAAAATATCATGTAACAGGGTGCATTTAATAGGTAATATTTTAACACCAAGATTGTTAGTAGCGTTAATGTTGCCATGACCATTTGCTCAAGATTATATTGAGCAGTTAATCTTTTCAGCTACGCAATTCCCAGAAATACATTACTATTTCGAAAATTATAATAAAAAATCCACAATGTTTAGAATTTGCGTTATATAAATAACTTTTCTACGTTATGAATTCAAAGGCAGGTGCTTAATGAAAGTAATCATGAATTTCTTCATGTTAAAGGGGGTGGATTCGAGCTGAACCTTCTGTTACTCAACAACGCGCGTTCGAATCTCATTAGACATAAAACAGAGACTTGGTCGGGATGCTAGTAAGGCGAAGAACTTAACGCGCTGTCCATCACCTCCCATTACCACACACCCCAAATATTTGACATCATTATGTAAAATGTGATTCTTTCACATTTACATGTACGGTACAAATTAAGATATTCTCTCAGAGAAGTCAATGATTACAATTGAAGGATTCTCCAGATGACCGCGAAAATCAAATAACTTAACTATTTTTGGGAAAATCACTTTAATGCATGTCAACCGGATCCAAACAAAAATTTAGGCTATGATAGTGACCATAATTGACATGACTCATATGGTTCTGGGAAATAAATTATTTAAATTTAATTTAATTTAATACGGAACCTTCTGTTATCTTTTTATCTTCATGTTAATGTCTCATTATTTCATTTAAGGAAATCGTCCCCAGAAATAGTCACATATATGATATATCAAAGCGGTGAAATCATAGTCAGCTTAAAAATATGACCGCTAGGCTATATGTGAATCTAACGCCGAGAATTATGTAAACGTAATATAGAAATCAATAACGAACCGGATACTACATTCATTATATACGAAACCAAAACATCCTTGCTTCTATAGTACTCTTGTACCTTCACCATACGGCATATTTACTTTATTAACAAAACAAACAAATTTTGCTATTCTATCGACCCAAGACTCAACGCTATAGAGCTCATTTTCGTCTGTATGTTTGACGAAAGGTCTTAGTGGAGTTGATCGTTCGGAAGGGGCATGTGTGTCTGACAGTAGGTCGATTAGCGTACAGGACGGGGGTTCAAAGACTGACGATAACTCTGAGGTACACCTAATGTCAGCTAAGGATTAGACCGCATGGAGGTCCACGTAAGACCTCTCGAAAATTCTGCCGGGTCATTGAACATGTCTGTTGGATAGTAATCAGTGGATATTATATTTATGTTCTACGATTTGATGTCATGTATCTATAGTCAATTATCATAAATGTAATTAGATGTAGTTAGTTCTAAATTTACACGATTTTATATTACTTAATATCATTTATTAAAATCGAATTTAATAAATCAGTAAGCCATAATGTTTGTGGAGGTTAACTAACTGAATTCGTAATTACCGTGATACAAAAATATTTTTTACGAAAGTTCTGTCATAATTTTATATCCTGCCGACTTCTGCTATAAAACAAAAACCTGTTCAGGCTCAAGATATGTATTGTACATACAATAGAGGCTTCAACGTCATGCCTTAGTTTGGGGACTACATTAGCGCTCTGACGTATATCTGTTTATATTGGATTATGTATTAAACGCCTAAATGCTTGAGGCTGACTTGGACAAGACGATAACATTAACTAACAGGTTTTGAACACACTCCTAATACATATCTGAAATAACTAAAAACTTTTATAAAAATAAATCTAATCGATAAACTAAAAGGTGTTTGATTTTCGAATGTATCTTTAAATTTCGTTTTGAGGGTGTTTCTCCAGTCTGCGTACCTGATTATGACATCTTATGTCTATTTGCTCAACAGGTAACGTTTTGAAAGGGGATTTTTTATGCGGGCATTAGCGTCATGTCCACGAGGTTCTGCAGGCCGTTGCTAAAACATTTTGAATGAAATTGCATAAATTTTATCGATAAGTTTCGAAAGATTTTTAGTAGAGTACATAAGGTCGAAAATAATTTGTCATTGAACGATACATAAATTTTATCAATAAGTTTTGAAAGATTTTTATTAGAGTGTATATAAGGTCGAAAGTAGCGTGAAATATAAATGTGCTTTAACAAGTGCTCGTAAATAGACTTCTCAAAACGCTAATATGATTTTCGAAAAAAAAAAAGCAAAACACTTCTCATTGCTATTTATCTCGATATCAAAAATCAAATGAATCATAAGCTCGTCCCGACATAGACACACTAAATATAACAGTACTAATAATAGTGCTTCTGGATGATGGCGGAATACACATTCACGTTTGAGCCGTCGACCTGTGTCATTAAAACCATTTAAATGTCACGAAACCTATTTGAGCTAAAGCTTCGTCATTAATTTTCACGTATTTTACTCCTCATTAGTTTTCGACAACGCTTACGGCTTTACCACAGCGATGCTGTCACAATTGAACGCGCACTTTACGACGTAACGTCGCGTAATTAAAGTGCACCCCTAAAGCTGCAACGCTTACAGTGTTGCCATACGCTATTTTTGCGGAACCCTGCAACAAAAGCACTATCGAGCGATGTTTAATCTTAGTGACGTTAAAGAGAGATTGTTCTATAACGGTTGTCTGACTTTGTTGTTTGCGATTTTCTTACAGTTTGTAATTTCTCTCGGTACCATTAAATATTTTATGTACAGCCCGTGTACGTATCAAACAAAATTTGTTATGGCCGTACAGTATCTATCTTATAATATATGACACTGGCATCGTTAAGCTAATCACCTGCCAGCAGCCTACGGTGGCATTCTATTCTATTCTATCAGCCCATGGACGTCCACTGCTGGACATAGGCCTCCCCCAAGCCTCGCCACAAAGACCGGTCCCGCGCTGCCTGCATCCAGCGGATCCCCGCGAACCTCAATATGTCGTCGGCCCACCTTGTGGGAGCCTACCCACGCTACGTCTTCCAGTACGTAGTCGCCACTCAAGAACCTTCTATGGTAGCATTACCTTCATCTAATTTCCGACCTAATTGAAGCCACGCATCTATAGACAAGTCACTACCGATTTGTGCGACGCGAGCTCTTCAGTTTTATCTCTTCATAAGGAAATCTCTCATGTATGTCTTCGTTATTATAACGGTTCAAACACCCCGGCTAGGTGCCACTATAATGCTTAATTCTGCCGCAAAGTTCGCGCGTTCTGCTCTGAATCAGCTTTGTACAATACAATTTATACTGCAACCTCAAGCCTCAAGCCAAATGCTGGCATTGACGTTGTAACGTCCATGGACACCGCAAACCACTTAATACTAGATGAACTGTGAGCTCAATCATTTATGCAACAAAATTAACAATAAAAACCTTGATACTAGAATCTAGAAATTACTAAACTTTTTTATTTTTTTATTTATTGCTTAGATGTGTGGACGAGCTCACAACCCACCTGGTGTTAAGTGGTTAATGGAGCCCATAGACATCTACAAAGTAAATGAGACCCACCTTGAGATATAAGTTGTAAGGTCTCAGTATAGTTACAACGGCTGCCCCACCCTTCAAACCGAAACGCATTACTGCTTTACGGTAGAAATAGGCAGGGCGGTGGTACCTACCTGCGCGAACTCACAACAGGTCCTACCACCAGTAATTACGCAAATTATAATTTTGCGGGTTTCACTTTTATTACACGATGTTATTCCTTCACCATGAAAGTCAATCGTGAACATTTGTTGAGTACGTATTTCATTAGAAAAATTGGTACCCGCCTGCGGGATTCGAACACCGGTGCATCGCTAAACTTCGCATAAGTGATTCAACAATGTGTCATACTCCGCCGTACGCTCCGATTATTATCGTAGATTACGTATTACTGGTAATTAAATGCTATGTGTGAACAGTTGACAGTTAATAATGATTCTGGACATCTGTCATCCAAATAGATTTAATTAAGCCGAAGTAGTTTCATTTCATGTTTAATATGTTACGAGTAGGTATTATAATGAATAAATATAATATTCGTTAAATTGAGAATATTTAGTTAGCGACAACGCAAAAATGAAATTTTCTTAATATTAACAGACCGTTATGACTGTCGGTACTTGAACCGTTGTACCATGGTTCACTTGCGGACTAAACAATAATAATAATAATAATGGTTGGTTCGAAGTGGGTGTCAGTGGAATGGAATATTTGAAATGTATTCATCTGATAACTACTTTTAATAAATGTATCTTTTTTATTTGATTGGCTTTGTTAATTTTAAGTATGTTTCAATGATACTATGTACACATATGGACTTATTGTTGTAAATCATTCATTCATCATTCATTCATTCATTCATTCATTCATCATTCATTCATTCATTCATTCATTCATTCATTCATTCCTTCATTCATTCATTCATTCATTCATCATTCATTCATTCATTCATTATATTTGCTGAAATTTTATTTGAGAAAATTTTATTATTGTAATATGTATTTTTTTGTCGGCCACATATACTGCAGGCAACAGTAGCAGGAGAATAGAAGTTATTCTACGAAATAACACTGTAGATATGCTACAAAGTTACGAACCGTAGCGAACCCAATAATATAATTTATCGTCACAAGTGTTTTACAGCGGTAGCGAAAACTAGCTATACATGTAAATACCTAAAAATCCCTCAAATGAGGGATTTTTAGTATCAACGTTCCGAACTTAATGAAACATTTGATACTCCTATTTAGATTTAAAGCTCTTACCAATTTTATGTATAGAACTCCGCTCCACCGTTTATCACGGACTATATTCTTTATTGTTAAACGAGTATTGATAATTATTATACTCATGTGCTATGCTCATCACATTATCGATTCCTATAATCTATATTCTAATCTTATGATTAAGGATACGGTAAGCTGTTCTGGCTTTGATGGCAAAAAAACCTCGACTTCCACTACAAAGGAAAAATATGACATAACCCAAATCAAGTCTCACAGAATTTATTAGTTTGTATAATTATTTGTAGTATTCTGAGGGATAAGCTATATATATTCTAACGTCAAACATTCATAAGTTTATTTTACGTTTTATTGAGCTGTTATCAAAATTGTAAGCAGACTTTATTCCGTAGCGTATCTCCGAAGTTGGTAAACTCAAACACCGCCACCAATAGACCTTGTAAAATAAAATAAAAACTTTCGAAATTCAAACCATAAATAGTACTGCTACTACTACAGACTTGTCTACATTGTCGTGAATTAGTCGCATTAGCTGACCGGCCCCTTAATACACTGTGACAATGCGTTTATCCGTGATTATGCGACACACCAATTACAACCAGCAAACAAAAACCTACTCAGAGCAATAGACTTAAAGCTCATGTTTACTCAAACCGTGTCTGGCGTTTACAACGTTTCAGAAATCAAACAACAGTGACTATTTGTAGCAAGAGATAACAGCATACGAGCCGGCAGCGAGACCTGTTGATGATAAGCGCCGTCGTCGATAAGGCCCGTGCTGATGGACTGGTCGAGGCGGAATTTCGGCGAATGCATATTTCATGAGTTGATTAAATAGTTCACGCTTTGAATTCAGACCCATACATATGTAGAATGCTGATACATATGTACGCAGTGCGGTGTCGCAGTAAGCGAAATTCTGAGTTACTGTTGGCTTCCACTATCGTAAGTTAATGTAATTGAATTAATTTTAATACATTTAAACTCTCTCGAATGCTATTGCTTTATATCTTGTATTTTATTACCATATTTGTCAATTAATAAATTCAAAATACCTAGAAAAAGGACTAGCTCGCTGAGTTTGTTATTTTTTAGGATTGAGGTTATTTTTGGAGCCGATGATAAACAATAGTTCATTTTGTCATTCAATAAGTATCTTTATTACATGAAAGTTGATGTAGATGAATTTTATTGATGTCGTATTGAGCAATAAAGTTAGCGGAATATAAATCAATCGTGAAAATTTTAAAACCAATCTAGATCTGGCAAGAAGGTATATATTAAGTACATATAGCTGTATCTGTATTACGCCTCTCAAAAAATATAATACTTTCAAATTGTGACAGAGGTTACAATATCAATAAACTACGGTAGCTGTTCACATGAAGAGGGCTTAAAAACTTAAAAATAATTTAAAATGTCGGACAAAATATACTGACTTGTAGTGCAATTAGAAAAACTATGAAAAAAAAACTGATCTCTTTATTAAAATCATATCTAGAACGGTTGAAATTAAAACAACTAAAATAATCTTTGAGCATTAACATCTAAGTAGATAAACATTTTATCTATATATTAATACGTGAAGCAAAAACTTTGTATCCCTTTTTACGAAAATTGCGCGGACGGAGGAGAATAGAATTTTGCACACTTATATAATGCTAATATTTTTTCAAAATAATGCATAAAAGATACATTAAATTAATAAAGAAAACATTACACACGCTACATACCATGTATTTGACGCACACACGCATGCATACTATTTATTGTCAAACTTTTGTTCTTGGCGTCTGTTGTCAAATTGAAAATAGATTAAATATTGTTGTTAATATTTTTTACAGTATAGTCTTGGCGAAATTTGTGATTATAGAAGTATAAAATACAATCATAATAGTGTACAAACTTACAATTCCAATTAATTATAGTCGAATTTCGACTACTGCGGGACCACTAGTCACATTAATTAGTCCATCGAAATACGTCGAGAATGAAAGAAAACAATCTAACTGTACTCATCAGATAAGATATTTTTGTGTAGTTATAGTAGACAGCATTTTATAAGAACTTGGCCGACTGCCACTAAATAAGTTCTACAAATGAAAGAAGTTTAACAAGTCACTTTAAATTCCTTTGTCTATGTTAAATTTAATAAATAAGTCGCCCTTTTGAAATGAATAGTGGCTTGTGAAATGATTTGTTTTATTAGTTTTCGCATCTTGGTGATAGTGATATTATTTTTTATTACCTTATTGCCACCGTAGTTAAATGGACTTGCGAGGCCCTTGATATTGGATGGTTACCATCGCTTATAAATCACAGCCTACCGCCAAAAACTCATTTTTAAATCCCCTTTGAAAAAGAAAAATTCATAGCTTTCGCCAACAGTGAAAAATTTTCAAAATTGATGCCCAGTGGAAGAATACAACTCTGGGATTGATAGCATCTATGAGCGACAGAAAGCAGTCACCATCAGATGAATGATGTCTCTCTTTGAAGGTAATAAGATAATTTAACAGTACCGTGACAGAAATATTTTTTGCATCGCCAACTGTATAAAGTTTCAGTCAATGTACGAATCCAAATAATGCAACAAAAAAAAAAGAAACGAAATAATATTTTCATGTAGTCATTACTTTAAGCAGACATTACGGCAAATCAGGTAATTTACACACACCTCAGTGCAAGGTTTTGATACAAACTTTATTGGTGATTTTTTTATATATGTGATTGTTTTGACCGTAGGTCAGCTCACGCCCCTAGTGTTGTCTCTGCTGAATGTCACTTTGAAAGGTGAGTCGAAGTCTTAATTGTATAGGCGACGAAATAAGTTTTTACTGTATTTGTATACTATTCAACCGATCGCATCATGTGCAACATGATTCGGACATGAATCTATTTTACTCAATAAATCACAATAGAACGCTTTACGAACCATTTGCCAAACGATAAACATTCATCTTCGATACATAGTTGACTAAACGGTGGCATTTCTGTAAAAAATAGAAAAAAAAACGATCTCTCTTGAATCTACCATTGCCACATACCAACGCCCTTACTATGTGTAGCATGTGATTTGAAATTTAATCGATTGAAACTCACAAAAGATTTTCTCGATCTAAACTAAAAAGTCATGTATTTATATTTTAATAGAATAGAATAGCTCTTTATTAAATAATCACAACTAATTGATACAATTGACAAAAAAACTAATTGATTTTTACTGGTGGTAGGACCTCTTGTGAGTCCAAACGGGTAGGTACCACCATCCTGCCTATTTCTGCCGTGAAGCAATAATGCGTTTCGGTTTGAAGGGTGGGGCAGCCGTTGTAACTATACGGAGACCTTACAACTTATATCTCAAGGTGGGTGGCGCATTTACGTTGTAGATGTCTATGGGCTCCAGTAACCAATTAACACCAGGTGGGCTGTGAGCTCGTCCATCCATCTAAGCAATAAAAAAAAATAAAAAAAATACAAATGTACTATTTATAGTCGTGTCACATACTTTTATTAATTTTCATTCAAAATTCAATTCAATTAAAAATGTAATTCACTTGAAACTCGTCGTTAAAATTTATTACAAATATCGAACCATAATCGAGGGTTCATAGTAAGATCCTGGTCGTCATACGACCGCGTGTGCAATAGGTAAGCAATGAATAAACGAGCGAACCGAGTACTGGCGATAAAAATGATATATGTGCTCCAATGTGGACACCGTACAACTACTTTATTTGTTACTTGAGCTGCTAGCCAATACGTGGAACCTTTGGAAATTACTTCGAAATGTAGTGTAATAAAACTATAGTACAAATACTATACTTACTATACTAACTACAATTAAGACCTTAGAACTTATATCTTTTTTTTTTATTGCTTAGATGGGTGGACGAGCTCACGGCCCACCTGGTGTGAAGTGGTTTCTGGAGCCCATAGACATCTACAACGTAAATGCGCCACCCACCTTGAGATATAAGTTCTAAGGTCTCAAGTATAGTTACAACGGCTGCCCTACCCTTCAAACCGAAACGCATCACTGCTTCACGGCAGATATAGGCAGGGCGGTGGTACCTACTCGCGCGGACTCACAAGAGGTCCTACCACCAGTAAAATAGGCAGGGTATAGGTGGGTGGTTCAGTAAACACTTAGCACCAGGGGGGCTGTGAGCTCGTCCACCCATCTAAGCAATAAAAAAACCTAATTATACAGTCCCAAGCGCCATCATAATCCTTCAAACTGGAACGCATGTCTGCAGCATGCTTCGCAGCAGAATTAGCTTAGTTGCAATTTCTAACAAAGTGAACCTACAATATGTCTTGCCACCAGTAGGTAATAGCCTGAGCTGTGGGTGTTGATCACGGAATAAATAAATAATCAATCTATTCCGTGGTTCTGATAATATACACATATTAAAAAAGTTTACGCGGTCCCCAAATACCAAAATAAATTTAAAACAATACTGAATCCGACCGGAAATTGAACCCGGATCCCGTCGTGCGGTAATCAAAGTTATAGCAATAAAAAAATGACAACAACCCTTAACTGTCAAATATTATTACAAAAGTGCGATGAGGAAAAATGTTTCTGAATTAAAATAGTTATATTTTGAAAACTCTTCAGATGTGATTCGATTTAATCTTAGATATTTTTTTATTTGTAGTTTATCAATCAATTTAGGGAAAAAGTTTTAATTTCGATACTAATTTCTGATCCCATACCTTACGAAAGGCGAAGATATTATTGATACATAAAGGTTAATGAAGCAATTTGTCCAACATTTGCACGACTAATTCAATTTTTTTAATTTATTACCACGCTTCTTCTAAATATTTAAAGACTCCTCAATACCTGTCCATTTATTACTGAATTGAAAACGTCTGAAGCATGTTTCACCGGTGGAACTAATTAGGTCAAGTCGCGTTCCGCTACCGACCCATCTGTAACGAGTAATGCATGTGTTTACTCCCGCTAAAATATTTGGCAATGACAATTCTATAAATTGAAACAAAAGGCAGCAAGAGCGGAAAAGCACCATATCTGATCGTGAATAACCTTATGCAATGCCAAGAACTAAAACAATAACAATTGAAACTTAGTACGTTTTTCATGAGACACGTCAAATATCTTATGTACTCAAATTGTTATACAACCGAAGACGAAACCTGGAATACAAGTTATCTTGTTTAAATTCCAATTATATATTTGTCTCATGAAAATTTATTTAAATAACATTTTTGGTGTCAACTTTGAAATGACTGTTCTAATTCTTAGTTAGTTTTTTAATTGATGTTCTACTGACTATAACATAAAAATAGCAAGCTAACTAAAATAAATAATACTAAATACATATTAAAGGTTAGAGGATCTGAGAAATCGATCAAACATTTGAACAGAAGACACGGATATGAGGCCGAACTCTTCAATCAACTAATCTAATACTTATTTTTTTAACTAAATAACTAACTTACTGGTAGTATTGCGTCTTGTGAGCACGCACGGGTAGGTACCACCACCATGCATATTTCTGCCGTGAAGCAGTAATGCGTTTCGGTTTGAAGGGTGGGGCAGTTGTGCTGTAAAAACTGAGACCTTAGAACTCATATCTCAAGGTAGATGACGGCATATACGTATTAGATTTCTATGGACTCCGGTAACCACTTAACATCAATTGGGCCGTAAGCTCGTCCACCTAACTAAGCAATAAATAAATAAAATCTGAACGACCGTTTGCAGTATTACAATCGACGCCTACTAGGTCTATCTGTGATTTATGGCTTTCTTTCTTCAGATTTCTAGATTATTAGACAATCTCAAAGGAAATACATATCATCATGCTACAACCCTTCTAAAGATTTAGATTTCGAAGTTTCAATTGTATTTATTCTATTAAGGCTGAATTACCCTTAAAATCGGAACGCATGACTGCTTCACATTAGAAATAGGCAGTATCTTGGATCGAATTTTGAAGACCGTTTCCCGAATCTGCTCTACCACAAGTAATTCCGCAAAATTGTTGTTGTTCATGAATCATGGAAATGTGTCGCGAATCCGCGTTAATTACATAATTCTTTATAAAGAATTGTACCTACCTATAGGATTTGATCAATAAGGGTACACCTTCAGGCAACGACGAGTTTTGTAGTATTGATGTACACGCAATTCCATAAAAATGGAACCACTATATGGTCTGTTTTTACAGCGAAACAATTCTGAGTTTCTATCTAAACGACAAGACAGCCACTGTACCAAATCATACCCAAAAATATCAAGCAACTACTTCCCATATTATAATTATATATACATATATCGAGAAACTACCTAAGTTTTATTATTGTACTAGCGACCCGCCTTGCTTCGCTTAAACTGTAATTTATTATTAATTTTTCGACTATTTAATGGATATTATTATGCATATAAACCTTCCTCTTCAATCACTCTATCTATTAAAAAAAACCGCATCAAAATCCGTTGCGTCGTTTTAAAGATTTAAGCATACATAGGGACAGACAGATATAGGGACAGAGAAAGCGACTTTGTTTTATACTATGTAGTGATAATCACGAGCAATGTGTGTATTTAAGTAATTTCGAGCTTACATTAAAAAAAAATTACAAACATGAAAATCAGACTGTATTCGAAATAATCGGCTGTATGCTCAAACATTGAATTCTACGAAATCTTTAACTTCATATTTGAGAAATTAAATCTTCGTACGAGTATTGCCTTGAACGTAAATAAAATAAGCGATTTTTTTCCATTTCTCAAATGTAATCGTTTATTTTTTGCCTAATGACCCTCTCGTCTGGTCGGGGGCAGGGTTTCCTACGAGATACCCCTCGGGCACTCTCGAAAGGTTAGCTTTTTCGGGCTCGCATTACGTAGAATAGTTATAAAGCTGCAAAATGAAATATTACACGTTATTGTAATGTGCGATAAGTGTACCCTTGTAGGTTTAGCCGAGGACGGCTTAAATAACAGCGTTTCAGATTTAAACACAGCCCCCACTTAATAATAGAATTTGTTAAATACCTTCTACCGACCTACGTAACGTATTCAATTAAAAAGTAATGCGCGTGGTTTAACTATATATAATTTATACAATTGCATAAAATACTTAGCAATTACTTTTTATTACCGTTATGAAATACTGTTCGTAATTATAAAGGCGTCGTAGCTTGATAAAAAATTCAAAGGATATTTTATTAGTTAACATAAAACTGAAAATATATTAACGTACTTCAAGTATATCGAGGCATCATATAATTATCATACGACTAGTTCCGTGTAAATACGTTTTATTTTCAACGACTATAATTGTTACAGCATTACGTCCAATGAAAGATACGAACGAATTCCCGACGCGATACTAACGTTTACCGAACATAAAAATTTCGTTATAGAAACGTGAAACTCGGAAAAAACTCGTTGAGGCCATCAGCGGAGTCATTAACGATTTCATAAAAGGCTTACGGGTTTCGCTTCCCTTCGCCTCCGTGTCATTTTTCGTGGGCTCGGCCGTTTCCAAGGCACTTACGACGCGTTCTGCGTACCTGAACTAAACGATGCCGTGACCCGTATTACCGATGAGTTCGTTTGTTTAAGATATTACAATATTAACAACCGGCTCATTTAGCTTGGACTTCTGGTTCTATTATTTTTTTTTTGCTTCCATGGGTGGACGAGCTCACAGCCCACCTGGGGTTAAATGGTTACTGGAGACAATAGACATCTACAACGTAAATACGCCACCCACCTTGAGATATAAGTTCTAAAGTCTCAACTATAGTTACAACGGCTGCCCCACCCTTCAAATAAAACCTTCTGATAAAACTCCTGACGAATTGGCGTTTTTTGGTTCTCTTCGGCAGATCAGCAGCTCAACTAATATTAAGGATTTACCTTGTTATTCCTAGGGTACCCCGCTGGTACATAAGGCCCTCACAAGTTGCCTCCACTTGACCCTGTCTTGCGCTTGCTCCTTGATATCACTCCAAGTCACGCCGGCAGTCTTCATCTCGCTCTCTACGATGTGTTGCCAAGTATGTACAGGGCGACCAGGTCTTCTCCTGCCAAGCGGGTGCCACTCAAACGTGATTGATGCTGCGTTGACTCCGCTGCGCCGTAGAGTGTATCCAGAACCATTTCCGATAGGCAATGTCTTGCGCGATGGGGGTTTGGTCACATTTAGTCCAGAGGTCTTTATTTGATATAATGGTTGGCCGAAATATGCGGCGTATCAACTTCAAGCACTTCTTAACAAACACCTGCAATTGGTTCGTGAGTGCCTTGGTCCTTCTCCAGGTCTCACATCCAAACAACGTGAATGCCTGGATTGGGCTTTAAGGTCGGAATCATAACTGCTTTGGAATATCGGTCATCCTAATTTTCAAGCTGCTACACATAATCGTGACTAGGTCTTAAGCGATGACTGACGCTTAAACTGATTGAGACAAGCTTGCTGCGCCACTCATATAGAGTGATTACCTACCTGAATTATTATTGGTACGGATAACTGCTTCGCGACAGGAATAGGCAAAACAGCAGTACCTACACGTGTGGGTCCACAATAGGCCTTAAAATCAGTAATTTTTGTTGTCTTTCGATTCCATAAAGCCATCGGCCGTTCGAAAAAATTAAATTGCGTAAATTCTTCTTCAATTTCTAACGCTGCACCTGTAATTGACAATGAAAAATATGATAATATTCTCTATAAGACAATTTTCTACAGATTTACGTCGTTGCGAATGTTTGAATACTAGAATCAATTGCGCGGTTGTGGCTAACGGGCCACGAATGGAGATAAGCAAAACTTACTGCGCCTTTGTGCTCCCGATACTTTATTGTGATCTCAGAATAACGGAGTACGTATATTCTGCACCGTAAATATATTCAGATTGGTGATTTAAATTCATGAATGAGTATACGAACTCGTGTCTTCGCTTTATAGATGAAAATAAAAGTGCTACACGATTTGTGTAGTACTTTTAATGCTTTGTTAATTACGTATATTTGGATTTTATTAGAAACTAGCGACTCGCCCTCGCTTCGCTTCGGAAACATTAAAACACGCATGAAACCAAAACAATAAAATAAAAAATAAATAAAAAAAAGTAGCCTATGTTCATCAGGGATAATGTCGGCTTCTAATGGAAAAATATTTTTTCAAATCGGTCCAGTAGTTTCGGAGCCTATTCGAAACAAACAAACAAACAAATCTTTCCTCTTTATAATATTATAAGTAATAAGTATAGATATAGATTTATTGTCATGGTTATTAGGGAGTCCAACACTCATATAAATATTAGCCCATCAATTAAGTACACATATTTTCTACATGGATACTAAGTTTCAAGTCAATCGGAGGCATGGTTCAGTAGTTATAACGGAACATCCGTAAAAACCACCATAGATTTATATATTAGTATAGATTACACTTTCATTTCTTTACAGCTAAATGATTAAATAAATCTTTCTTCATAATCTAGTTATAGCAAGCACTATTCAAAATAAGAACTAAACGAAGTTGTATTAAATAACCTTGCGCTTTAAAAGATGAGATGCTCGGTGACTTTGTATCGAGAAATGTGACTATTTGGATCCTCTATTCTCGCTGAGAAGTACCAATTTACTTATGAAAATCTTATGCCTTTAAACGAGCAATTCTTGTATATTAATATATATATAATCTGAATCTCGGAAACGGCTCCAACGATTTTCATAAAATTTAGTATACAGGGGATTTTGGGGGCGATAAATCGATCTAGCGAAAACGATTTATTTTCAGAAAATATTGTTTTATTCGTGTTTTCAATAATCAACTCTTCCCGACATCTATTGGCGAATAATAATACTATTTTTCTTAATTGAGGGCAACTAACCGCTTTAAAGACACAACACGATGGCGTTATCAAAAAAAAAAACCGAGCAAAGTTCGGTCATCATCTAGTACGTACTTACACAATAATAAATGAATAATCGTACACTAAAAAGTAAGCCCGCAAGGATTATAAATTTGCATAATTACTGTTAGCAGGACCAATTATGAGGGGCTCGCATAGATATGAACAACGATCCTGCCTGTTTCTACCGTGATGCATTCATGAATTCGGGATTGAAGGAAATTTTGATTGAAGGATTAGAGAAACCCCAGCACCTAGTTTATTATATTTTATAATTAGCTTCCCGTTGTCCTTCATCGTTGTGGATTACACTTTATGTCGTGTGAGCAGAGACCCGTGGTCAGCAGTGGAACGAAAATTATACTAAATTATTTCTTATGATTCAAACTGCTTCCGTACTAAATCTCGCCAGAGTAGGTTCTGTAGTTTGGATGGGAGAACGTAACAGATAATTAGAGTTCCTATCATATTTGACAGCGCTACGTCACTATTTAGTTAAATAAAAATAGTTAACTGTTTCCATAATCTTACGCATGTCAACAACTGTTTAAGACGGTATTCAAGAGAATTAATGACTAAGCTACCCCCACTTTCTACTCTAAATACGAATGACTATAGTCGCATAAAGTATTCCGACTCGAGCAGCCGACTGAGGCGGAGCTCTCTCCTGTTATCGTCGTACACTTGAAATGAAATAAATGGAATCAATTGGAAAAGTGAGTCTTAATTACTGTCACTGCGGAACGCAATGATAAAGATGAAGAGAATGCCTTCAGGAAACGCTGACGTCATCATTTTAAAAACACCATGGAACCAACTTCAATCCGTCATGTATGTATTTATAATATTGATACGAATAAGACATTTTGACTACATTTCTATAAATTTCAGTCAAAAAAGTCTTAAGCTCAATAATATAATAATATTCTAAATCGTAACAATCAAATACAGTGAATCGATGAAATGTATTGACCCTATAATTTAAAATTAAGATTATTTTCCTGTATATATTAATAAATTCAAACGAAATAACTTTACAACAAAAAAAGGGACCTTAAAAACCTTCGAACAACGTAAAACGAAACCAAAAAACTTTGTCCACGTTGACCCGCAAAGTCTCAAGACTCTCGGCATGTACCGGCTTATTTCGTGTACGAAAAAAGTGAAAAATAATAATAATAAAGGCCGAGTCTCGTCGACAACGCCTCTTGACATTCGCAAGTTTTAATTGCCACACTCCGGGGCTCTCCTGCGGTCGGAGTGGTCGCAGCCCGTCACCGCTGCAACAACTAAGCTCTCGCAAAAACTACCCCGTGCACACATTTAGCGCTAGTAAACACGTTGCTTCGTTCCCGCAAATATGTTACTATTGTTCCTAATTGTTGTTTGCTTGCTAACAACTTGACTGAACTTCACTGATTCGTTTTGGGAATGCGGGCGTTGCGCGATGTGGGATGTGCTCCTTCTTTACAATGTTTTAGGATCCCGGTTATAATTTTGATGTCCAAATGTTTTTTGTGAGTATTCTTTTCGGAAAATACAATCTTATACCTATAACTGTGAATACAGTCTTTGTTATCTAGTATCCCTTGGAATTATAACAAATATGTCGAAATTTTAAAATGTACGTTTACAATATGAAAACAATGATAATGATAATTTAGGGTATTGAGTTTTTTATAGCGGAGTTGTCAAAGTATAGTTTTTCTTGGTTGGTTGGTAGCCTAAGGAGCTATTCAAACTTCGCGCGTTTTGGTAGGTGAGCTCACGGCACTCAACCTAAGAGATTTTGCTAACATCTACCCTAGCCAGAGTGGTGCTTCGCTGAATCTACCACTGGATCGGGATCGCGAAGATCTGTCAAGAAACTCAGTGCTGGCTGCCTGAGCGCACACTACACTTGCAAAAGTACGACTATTAGGAAAACAAATATTTATGCTTATGTCAATTTTTTTATTGCTTATATGAGTGGACAAGCTCACAGCCCACCTGGTGTTAAGTGGTCATTGGAGCCCATAGACATCAACAACGTAAATGCGCCACCCACCTTGAGATATAAGTTCTAAGGTCTCAGTATAGTTACAACGGCTACCCCATCCTTCAAACCGAAACGCATTGCTGCTTCACGGTAGAAATAAGTGAGGTGGTGGTACCTACCCGTGCAGACTCACAAGAGGTCCTACCACCGGTGTTTTCGTAAATAAATTTAAATCAGTACTCACTTTTAATCATGAAATTTGATTTGGTATATATATAATATAACTATTATTAATTTCAGATGAAAAATGCTGTTTTCGCGTACACTATGAATTCAGCCTCACAGTTCAGTACAAATCTAACAAAAAAGTTAGGTTCGTTCGTCTCCCGAGAAGGACTTGATTACCCTGTTGCTAATTACTAGCAATTGGCAAAAACTCTCGTCTGCTCTCTGATTAATTTGATCAGTTTTGTCCAGTTGCCCGTTAAATTGACTATTGATCATACTTAGTGCGCGATAATCTTCAGGGCTGAACGAAATGGTGCGGGTCCGTCCGGGTGAGGGGGCGAAGGGCGGGTCTGCGGCAGACATGACTTATTACGACCAGGATACAACCCTATTCCGACCCTAATGACCAACGCTACGGAAGAACCTTAATTCCAAGGCAATTTTTACTAACGCCTTCGAGTAACGGATTGTTTCAACTAAGTGTCTGGCTTCTAAAGTTTTCTAAATTTCAATTATTTCTAAAAACCCTGAAATATCTTAATGTGAACAACTTTCAATGATTACGTTACGTTGACCTTTGCCGAATTTATAACCGATATAAATTTTGTGCATATAATAGATAAGGTTAAAAGTCCAGTGATTTTAAGTTCCAGCGATTTTAAAGTTCAAATTCCAACATTCCAAACTGTAATTAGTTCTAATTTTATTTTTGATATAGTAAGACCATTCCCAAGATGTGTTTTTTCTTCAATTAAGCTATCTAAAAACATACAGATTTAGAACCACCCTAAGAAAAAAAGAACAGAATGGGATATAAATTATATAAGACAGGATTTCTGCTGCCTACTATATTTCGAGTAGTCTAAGTGGAGAGAACTCATCTCTCCAGCGGCAGAGTTGTAACAAGACCAGAGCCCCCAAGCATAACAACTTGAACCCTCTTACGGTCGGGTTATATCTGGACGAAAGATGTGGTCATACGAGCTCACGGGCCAGTTATATTAATTGATTACCGACCCCAACATCCCAAACCCACCCACATATATAATATCGCACTTAATTGCGTAATACAACTGTACACTTCTCAAACCAGCAAGCTTACCTACTTCACCGCAGACATATGGTACCTGATACCTGCGCCTGCGAGCAAATAGCATTCCAGATTATCAATAATAAATACGTATTTATTATTATAAATCTACCAACTTTTCGAATGCATTAAAATTTTCATGGTTACGCACATCGCGCTAACTACCACTAACTTACTTTTGCGATACACACAGAATTGATAACCATATTTTGGGTCTAACAGTTTACAAATATTCATTTGGTTCAAAATAAAACTTTAATTACCGAATTCTTAGAGTTTATATTTCGGTGCTTTAAACGAAGCTCGCCGCGTCACAAGAGATTATGGATCATGCGCGTCACATGATTTTAAATTACGTAATAGCTGTGACAATGCCTTTTGCACTAGTAGTCTTTTGTTTTTTTTGGATTTAGTTTGGATCGCTTTATTTTGATTATTCTCATCAGAAATCCACATAACCACCTTCCAACACTTTTGTGATTCTTCCTGTATCAGTAAAGAAACTGTATACTGACTGCAAACTGTGAACTGACTTCAAACCCATGACCATCATGAAGTTCGGTACTCTAGACAGTAAACAGCTGGATTCCAAATAGCATTTTCGGAATTCAATTTTGCTTAAAATATGAGTCCTAGTTCTTACCATTAACCAATGGTATCCGATCGTAAATTTATCAAAGGAAAGTTTTATCTTAGATCGCCAGTTTTCAAGGCTTCAAACAGAATTCTTCTTGAGAAATCCTTTATAAATCAAAAAGACCTTGCCCAATCTTTTTCTCGTCCAATTTCTTAAATATATGAAGTAAAATAGTGACAGTGACTTTTAGATACAGCTCCATTGTGATCTCCCTCTTAGAGGCCGTTCACAAAACTTCGCGAAAATCAGAAAGAACGGCCTTTACCCTTCGCTCAACAAAAGACAGGAAAGTTACTTACATCACGAAATACATTTTCTGTCCATTGTACTTGTGTGTGTAGTGAAAAAACAATTTCGGCTCGCACCAACTTTTATAGGTCAAAGAAATGCTTTCGAATTACGAAGCATATCGTTGTATTCCTTTATACAGTCGAACTCATCATAAAGAACAGACAATGAGGGAGAGCCTGTACTACCATTCTTTGTAATTTGTGCTCCATAACNCTTACATCACGAAATACATTTTCTGTCCATTGTACTTGTGTGTGTAGTGAAAAAACAATTTCGGCTCGCACCAACTTTTATAGGTCAAAGAAATGCTTTCGAATTACGAAGCATATCGTTGTATTCCTTTATACAGTCGAACTCATCATAAAGAACAGACAATGAGGGAGAGCCTGTACTACCATTCTTTGTAATTTGTACTCCATAACTGGCACTAAACCGTTTATGATGCGGCTCTCGGAAAGGTTAGAAACGACCGGAACGGACGGAACGTAAATCAGTTACAACAAGCTCAATAAAATGCTGAAATGAAAATGTTTTAGACCAAAACTGTATGCAAAATGGTTGCGATGTACGTGCGGTCGGGGAACTTCGCAAAAATTAATTTTAGACCACACGATATTAATGGAGGAAGGGAAGGAGTTTGCACGCGAGAGCTGACGATTTTTTTAATAATTTTATCTCGTATGTTAAAGTTAATAAACATTTAGGAATTCATATCTTGCGATCTAATGACATGAAACATTTATCTCGAAGATTAAGATAACAAACATTCATGAACAGAGAAAAACAAAAGCGTTTATTTTTCCTCGCGATTTGAAATACAAAACACACATAATTTGAAACGAGACATTCAAGACCCAAAAGAACCCCATTTACTTACATAAAATATCAATTACAACACACCATTTCCGTAACAAAACATTACGAAATAACAAACAAAATATCAACAATTTGAAATGACACGTAAAATCCCATTTCATTGAAAATTTCTGTACGAATATATTTTTTTTATTTAGTAACTCTATGTAAACGGCTATGAGAAGTTTTGAAATTTAATTAAAAGTTGCACCTGTTGTTCGGTGTCCGATAAACAAAGCAACTTGCTTATACGTAGATACGTTGACATATACATACATACGTGATCTCAATGATAACGAAAGTTGATTGGATAGATCTTTTAGGGTTCCGTAGACGGCGGCGAAAATACGATTCGTCGTAGTTTCAGTTTTTTTTGTGCTCATTTTTGCATTTTTGTGAGCTAGTTCACATAGTGCCCATAGACATTGAAACATGAGGTCGAAGTTGTAATGTATAAAGTCTGCTGCACCCCTTAAATCAGAACGAATGATTGCTTCGCGGCACAAATATGGCTGACGACACTGCTAGTCCCACGGATGGGTATACAGATGCGGGCTTGTAAATATGGATATCTGAATAGACATTTTTAATTTTGCTGATTTTATTTTTATAAACTTTTATTCCTTTTGTAAACTTTTATTCCTTCATCTTAACTAAACATTAATTAAACTATGCTTCTCGTTAGATTTTTCTGTCTATCTGTCTAAAGGATTTGAACACTGGTATAGTCGTATCGCTTGATACTAAGAACACTGGATGTCTTATCCTTTAGGAACGACAACCCCATGCCTTTCATGACATCAACACTTCTAGAACCTCATTTTAAATGCTTCCAACTAGGAAGGGAACTAGATAAGGAATTCTACAACTGACTACTCTACATTCAATTTTTTTCTTTTTTATTGTTTAGATGGGTGGACGAGCTCACAGCCCACCTGGTGTTAAGTGGTTACTGGAGCCCATAGACATCTACAACGTAAATGCGCCACCCACCTTGAGATATAAGTTCTACGACCTCAGTATAGTTACAACGGTTAGGTTACAATTAGGACGATTGTCATGATATTGTAACAGAAAAGATATAGAACCAACATAGCTTTTTTTAAATTGTCATAAATTTTCCCACAGTTCGGAATAAAGTTACTTCACTGTAAAGAATTGATAAGAAGCCCAGGGCTTTCTCTATTACAGTTTTTTTTACATCAGACATAAATTTTACAAATTGTTATTAAATTAGTACACAAAGCACTTTCATAAACTAGAAAGAAACAATACGATCACTGTCCAAAGATTTGCTCGTATTGTTGCTGTGTGAAGCACCAATAAAGCTTGTCGTAATTCACAGTTGTGTTATGGATATTATAGATAAATAGATTCAACGTTAAGGCGTCAATTAGCTTTCCGTATTATTTTATGTAAATCCATTTTTGTAAACCAGAATAATACACACACGTGGCGGTTATTTATTTTGCCCCTCAGATTATTATTTATCACTAGCTGACCCGGCAAAGTTCGTAGTGCCTCAATCGCTAAATAAAAGACCTAAACTTTTGTATAAAATAAACTTAGAACAAACAAAAGGAAACAGTCCGACGGGGGACACATCAAAGGGAAAACAAAATTGTTATTTTTATTTAATTCCGAGCATTTTCATATTTATTTACCTTTTAAACCTTCTCTGGACTTCCACAAATAATTCAAGACCAAAATTAACCAAATCGGTACAGCCGTTCTCGAGTTTTAGCGAGACTAACGAACAGCAATTCATTTTTATATATATAGATAGAAGATAGATTAGACAGCTAGTCAGCGCTCATACGATACAACGTATGTTTCAAGCAATACATATAGTACAACCATCAGGATATCCGCGAGTTTGGGTCCACATAATTACCGCAAGTGGTGCGATGACGGCCGGTTAATCCGGGAACTAGAATAAATTTGCATTGTAAAACATTGTTTACGTATTGTATTCGGATAATTCGCATTACTGGTATGTTTTAGGGTCAACGACCGTTGACGATTATTCGTGATGATTACAAAAGCAGATAAAGCAGCGGTACGATTGTCAAAACAGCAACAGTATATTTCTGTACCATTAGACCGTTTTCACACGTCTCAACCTGATTTGTAAAATTGATGGGTTATCATCAATATCATCCTACATATTTCGGTTCTGAGCCAGTAATGTGTTACGGTTTGATAAAACAGCCGTTACATATAGGACCGAGGCGGCGGTCTTACATCTCAAGAAGTGGGCCTCCTCTGATGAAATTCACCTTATGATGTTTTCAACTAACCATTTTACCGCCGACTTAGTGGCCGTTCGTCTTCACATCCAGAGCATTCTAGAATCACTTTATTGTATCTCAAGAACGTATTTAATGAAAACCACTTTTAAGATTTAATCTCGCGCTTACTATTTCCATTCTCTTTTTTTTCCTACCTAAGCTGATGGTCTAGAGCGATCATAGCAGCGTAACCTTAACTAGTAGGTGAGCTCACGGGGTTCAAACCTGACGATGTTGCGTACACGAACCCTAGCAAGAGCCGTGTTTCGCAGAATCTACCACCGGATTTGAAACGCGACCCACTGAGAAGATCCGGCGAGAAACTCAGTGGGCTGTGTCTGTGGGTTAATTTACTCGATGAGCCCTTCGTCGCAAGCTACGGGTTCGCCGAGAACGATGACCAGTGCTTGGGGTAGCTAAAAGCACCGTTAGTGGATCAGGAGGATCCAAAATCACGTGTTTTGGGAGAAATCGACTGTTTACCATTTCGTCCGCAGTGTCGGCTATGTAGTTTCCGGCGGCCACGATGAGAGGATCCTCATGTCGTGCCGCTTTATCGAAGTGACCGTCCTCTTATTACCTACATTTTAAATAGTTTTCAATTTTCACGTACGACTAACGTCTTATTATTGGTCGACAGTTGAACATTGTGCCCGAATTTATTTATTATTTCAATTCACGATCCCTAGGTATGTTTCACGTGTGAAATCATGCAAACTTATTATCTGAAGCGTTACACCTAAACTCCAAACTATCCACGAATCCGGACGGTTGCCGAAGTTTGAAAGGAAATTGCAACGTACCTATGATGACTACACATACTAGAACTTTAACAGAATTTCTGTTTACGATCACGTACTGTTGTTTTCCATTGATNTATTTCAATTCACGATCCCTAGGTATGTTTCACGTGTGAAATCATGCAAACTTATTATCTGAAGCGTTACACCTAAACTCCAAACTATCCACGAATCCGGACGGTTGCCGAAGTTTGAAAGGAAATTGCAACGTACCTATGATGACTACACATACTAGAACTTTAACAGAATTTCTGTTTACGATCACGTACTGTTGTTGTCCATTGATTTCTGATTGCTTCGGTATTTTAACTCAAGCTGAGCGATAACTTGAGAAGGTGTGTATTGTATTACAGAGCCAAACAGTGGGAAATAAAATATAATACAAGCTTTTATTATATTTCGTCTATTAACCGATCAATAACGTCGTAGCATTTCAGAGCGGAACGTGGTATTTTCTCGCGCCAAAAATACACACGTTGGTATCAACCCGTAATACCTGATGCGATATTAGCAAACTGATTACCGACGATACGCTTCTACGGTCGAGATATGTGAACAATATTTGCATAAAAAACATATGAAAGAAAATAAATCTTTATTAAGGGAGGCGCAAAGAAAGGCGGGCGTCGCATGGCAATGCTTTAATTGTTAATGTTTATCGTAGCTATTACTCTTTGGGTCGGGCTTAACTGGCGCTCGTACATCACTGAAACCGTATAATTATTTTCTACGTGGAACATTCGAAAAACGACTGAGTATCTTTCAAACGAACCAGCTCATTGTTTTAATTTGTCTATTGCCTTCAATTAGACCGATTGAGTGTACTCATGATACTAGATTCTTTTTATTTTAAATTCTTATTATATTAATTACTAGCGATCCGCCCTCGCTTCGCTTCGGAAACTGTAATTTATTATTGATTTCTCCACTATTTAATGCATGTTATTATACATATAAACCTTCCTCTTCAATCACTCTATCTTTTAAAAAAACCGGATCAAAATCCGTTGCGTAGTTTTAAAGCATACATAGAGACAGACAGATATAGGAACAGAGAAAGCGACTTTGTTTTATACTATGTAGTGATATCATGTATATTTTCACTACTTTTAAATTAGTAAAAAAGTTTATCATATCCAATAGAATATCGGAGAAGACACAATTATTAACACCATCGTCAGATATCACAAGGGGCTGATTGAGCTTAGCAGACGAAACGTATGACAGTTCTTAGCACGGAGGCACCGCTCTTCAAGAAGGTTGGTAAGTGTGATGGCGTCTACGCGCCTCCATCGGCTAGGCTCCGTCGTAGCACGAAGCTAGCCGAGCTCCGACGATACCGCAATCGTGCTGCCATCTGTTGGGAATCGTGCTGCATTTCGTTTAATTACCAAACTAATGACCGTCTCAGAATTCGTTTAGCTACCAAGCTAATGACCGTCTCCGACATATAATTCACTAAAAAAATTCACTAAAATCATAGCTTTACATCGCATCATAGCGGTTAGTTGTTGTCTTTTGACTACGCTTATGGAACCGAATTCAAAAACGTCTTAATTACAAAATCAATTTAAGCTTAAAATATTTTTATTTTAGTTTCTTTTCAAATATACGTAGTCGAATCGATTGATCGTCTAATTTTGTTTGTTACAAAGTTCATGAAACTCAAAAAGGCGTGTGCGTTGTAATTGGAAAACCCTTCAGGGTATCTAAAGGGCAGTTCGATAGGTAACACAAGGCAGCTCACACTTACATATACAACATTATATTATACTGAAGAACTCTTTACTTGTTAACAGTCGATGCTCGTTGCCTTTATTGCGAAACTTTTGCGGGCATTTCTCTTTTATTACTCCAATTTTGTACGGCTAAGCCTATTGTCCGACTAGCATGAACGGTCCTTTTTGTATACACCAAATAAAGTACGTAATTTATGTAAATTTAAAGAATTTAGCTGGATAGGTTCAGGACAAAGAACTGCTAAAACTTAAATTAAGTTTACCATTTGTTTGTTCGTTCAAACAAGATTACAGATCACAAGCCCAAGCATCTCGCTCTTTTTGTCTAAGAAACTCATCCAAACAAATCATATAATATCTTAAAAAGAAGTAGGTACGACGAGTTGCAACTAAGTGAATGCTAACCCTAAAATAGATATCGATACAAACTGGCCCCGTCTGATGCATAATCTGTTTTAGAACGCGAAATCTCTATTTAGATTGATTTAGAAACTAGGGCATACCAGCTATGCAGAGATAAAGCTATTTTAATCAATAAATATATACCTCTCGAGCATGTCTAAGTTTAATCGAGTGTTTTATTAGCAAACGCCCATGAGGCGAGAATGTGACCCTAACGCAAACCTCAAGCAGTGTAATAAACCGCTAATGGATTAGCAGACCATTGCAGCACCCGTGGCCACACTTCACACTACTTACATAATACTTTCCATGTTGAGGTGTTAGTAAATAATACATTAATATTAAAAAAACCGAATACCTTCAAAAGAGTAACGCTTGACTATTTAGCAATCTCGACTTTTATAGATCGAAAGTCATTGAGAATCTTCCTTTGAGTATTCTGTATCAGTACGCAGTCGAGTAGCTAGAGACGGGATCCTGCATATATTTAGGTTTCAATACATCGTTGGAGATGCTATACGTGCATCCATCAGAAACAGGTCGAAACTCATATAGATAGTTAGTGTGTCAGCAAAGGTCCGAATGTACGATTACAGGGGTAATAGAGAGTGGAACGAGCTGTGCCCACCGCACTGGGTCGTGACACAGCATAAAAGATTTAAGCATGCTCACGACTATTTTACATGCATTATACACACAAATAATTGAAGTGAAACTTCTTTATCGACGTATGAGAAAAAACGTATGTAACGTTTTTCGGTTACGCGCCATCTTAATTTCTTCCGTTACGCGCCATGTTTATTTTATTTCTATTTAGTTTGTTATCAAGATGTCGCTGTACGTAAATTCAACAATTCCTGAATCGCGGTGACGAGATGTTACACAGTTTATAGATGTTCTCGTATTTATCTTGCTAAATCATACCTACCTGGCGTCGGGATACCGTGATCATGCAGGCGGTTCCCCCGAGGTGCGGCTGCTCCATTGCACTGCGGAGTGGTTGACCCTTGCGATTATTTTTATATTTTATAAATTTCACTTCTACCGTGTGTGACTTGCACACACACACACACACTTTTTTTTAATTATCTCACTGGGCGAACAGAACTGGCCATATACAAAGCAATGAGTCGGTCCAATCAACACTCAGTCATATTTAGATTGTCCCGTTCGCACTGAATTACTTACGATCATCTAGAGTTTCTTTTTAAATTACCACACTATTCGTTATAGACGCGGAATACACCACTACTACCTAGAACTGCTACGCTCCGCAGCGCCTTTTAAGAGCTAATTCATTTTGCTTTAGCGTCACGCTCTGCAAATGAACTTTTCTCAACGGCGTTTTCCCTGTGCCGGTAAGCTTAGGCTTGAATTCAACCGTGATAAGAATCAGGGAAAACGTGTTAACCATGCCTACCTAGTAAAAAAATATCGAATGTAATAATTCAACATCAGGATACCAATTTTTTATCAGCTAGTCTTATTATTTCAATCAACTAAATGTACAAATCCGAAAATAGTTTTACGCAAAATAATATGTCGAAACTTACTTGGAAGCTGGCCTTCTGTTTTCTATATTTACGGCACGTAGAAGATTGCACTCCAAATCGGGGTCCGAATCGGGCATATTAGATTAGGGACGTCGGCTGGCGGGAACTATTTAGCGACCCACTTGAGCGGAGGTACTGGCTCGATAGTTGACTAGTGTGGAAATAAGTTGTTTCTATTTCTGCAGCAAGTAAATTAGCAAACTATATCAAGCATTTCGAACAAGTTCGCTGATCTCGTTAGGAAATAATACTAGTTTGTTTGCTTGTTAATTTATACGATAAATAATTGCAAAGTTGTTTTTTTAAATTATGTAACCATTGAGTGTACCATACAATAAGTATCAGTGTGTTATCGCAAAAAAAAAACCCTAAATGGAGAAATCAAAATTTTTATCATTTACATATATGAAAACCTCGTCAAAGCTTGCGTTCCTCGTCTGCGGATGTCATTCATTACAAATCTATGTTTCGGTAGAACGAGTTGCTACTCGGTGTCCACAAAATGTCCGCATTGTCCGCGCAGGTACATAACATTCTCTTCAGACACTGACATGGGTAGGATTCACCCCGAGCTCCTCAGCCTTGATTATGATAAACGACTTATGAAATTAAAACGGTTCTCGTACAACAAGTTGCTATTGAAATGAATACCGTCTTTGTTGGAATTCATTCCGCTGACAAATCGCCGGTCTTCACTCCGTATACATTGTCTGTTAAATTAAATGGGTCGACGGCTATTGAAAACGTTTCAAGGAAGGCTATTCCGAGACAAAACGATAATACGTCAATCGAGTTCGCGTGGTGTGTCCGTTCAGGTGTAAAGGTGCTGTTCCAACTGTCCTGTTATCTTTTTCCCCCTACCTAATCCCTGATAGCTTGGTAACCTAACGGACTATTCCAATTACTAACGGACCGGTAAGTGTGCTCACGGGCCCAACCTGAGAGAAATGGTAGCATTGGTCCTAGCACAGTGCTTCGCGGAATCTGTTCAGTTTTAAATTGACTGCACCAGAAACAAATCTATAAAAAATATGTAGATACTTCTCGCCGTGCAATAGACAATCAGCTGTATTACACGTTTCTAGAATTATTCGACTCACAGTGAAACCCACCCCTAACACATCCAACCAGAAATAGGCTGGTGAATATACAATGGCTGCGATATATCGATCTGGGTTACGAGTGAAGGCAATCTTACAAATGTCTGTCCTATTATAGCTTTCTAGCGTCTTACGCCGGACAAAGGCTCCGGACTAGACGGAGCTTTAAAAGTTTTCGAAGAATTTTCTTGACCGGTTCAACAAATAGATTTCGATTATTGAAAAATTCAGAACGTGTTTATGTTCCATCATATTATATGAATACCTTTTTTTATGATTGAGGGATTACTGGTGGTCCGGAGGCCTTTCAAGTTTCACCAAGACAGGTGGACGAGCAAGGGTTCAGCTAGGAGGGGTGGGATTTGCTAACAGCTACTTGAGCGGCTCCAAAGGAGACCTAACAACTCAAGAGTAGCTGCTACGCAGATGAATCTACTACCGTATCGGAATCGTGACCCGCTGAGAAGATCCGGCGAGAAACACAGCGGGCTGATGTTTAGGTTAGGTTGTACGTCGAACTCTTTGCCGAGTTCAACGAGTACGGTTACCGGGGTCCCGAAGCCTGCTCTTAGCGTTAGAGCTAAATGCGTCTAATGCAAGGGTTATTGGATCTAATGGATAAGTATAGAAACACGTAAAGGCGTTTCTTGGGCATGGGCATGTGAGTACCTATTTTCGCTACAACTTAACATACTTACGTCATTGAGTACGTGCACAGGTTTTAATTTGATCGGTAGGCAGCAAGCTTGGCGTTGCTAATGTCCACCAGAAACAGTGACCATTCATCGCAGGGGGTAGTAGTGATCATTAATCGCAGGGCAGGTACCATGCTTGTTGCTGAAGGTAATAATAATAATAAGAAAAAGTCGTTGAATTTTCCCGTGAAGAAAAATATTCGTACGTTTTTGAATCCGGTAGAAGACTTCAATATCAACTGCCATAGTCACGTTGTGTATAGCTAACCGTTTAGTATTCGTTGGGGAGCGGACTGCCCATCAAAGGTAATTATTCAAACAACCTTCATCAGATTTTACTAAATCGAAAATTTGACGTAAATGTTGGCTAGAGGATTATACCATGCCCGCCATGACGACAATGAGAAACGGGTTTCGGCCTTTCGGGATTCGGCTTTCGGCCTCCTTGAGTTACAACTTCTCTGTTATTCGACCCTAATAATAGTATTCTTAATATGTTTTTATCTTCCCCTACTTCTTCTTGTAAGTCCTATCTTGAGTACTAGTATTCGGGCGAGTTGTGAGAGTCCATATGGGTTACGGCGTTTATGCCTGAAATAATTTCCGACACTTCCATCCTAAAACTGGACGAAGTAATAACATCAGATGAGACGTAAACTCGTCTGTCTATATAAGTTATTTAAGAAGCTTAGTTTTATTCTGGCAATAATAAAGAACCCAAAAACGAAATGCAAATGACAAACAATGTAAAAACACAAGTTTCTGACGACTGCTGCAATAAATCAATAAAAGCAAAGGATCATTTCTAAGTTAAACAAAAGTCCATTCAAACTACTTCACGTACGTTAATTAAATCGTATTTAGAACGATGTCGTCTATCGATATTGAAAACTCCAGTTAATTAAAATGCTCCTTTATTCTCCCCGATATTGATAACAATGGAGGGGCGACGAAAGAGTGCAAAGGTAGATATTCTCGCGATCTGACGGGGTCCCAATAACTTTGACGTCGCTATCTCGTCCTCTCCCGTTCCCGTTCCCGCTACCGCACCCGCCTCCGCCCGTGCCCTCACAAATTTTCGACCGAAACAGACTGTAGTTTGTTTTCTTTGTGTCATTTCCTTATCGCTCTGCCAAAATACGTTTCATGACTGTTATGTCAGCCGAAACATACTTCAGGTGAATAATATAGTTCGACCATAAGATTTTGATACATTTATTTTTTACTTTATTTTTGTCTGTTAATTAACTGTCCTTAAGCTCTCGTGTAGAATACAAAATCTATACGATCTATATTACTCATTGATAGAACCGTAGGCAAAATCGAATCCAGTTATCTCGGATAAGCCGTTGCATTCTCTCATTTTTGCATTCCAATTTAATATCCGCTTACGTTTTATTTTTGATGTTAAATAAATTACGTGGCTTTTAAAGTTTTAACTGCAAAACGAAGTCCAAAATTAAATCCATTAAAATTTGTATGAGGACCACCATTAATATTTTAACACGCTTGAATTTAAACTTTGCGACAAGTTTTCATTTTATATTTAAAATTTTAACAACAACGCTTGTGGAATGTGATTTATATTTGTGAATTATGAATCTTGCCCACTAAAAATAATGTTGCACTGTAATCTATCTATTATATATAAAAATGAATTGCTCTTCGTTAGACTCGCTAAAACTCGAGAACGGCTGGACCGATTTGGCTGATTTTGGTCTTGAATTATATTTGTGGAAGTCCAGAGAAGGCTTAAAAGGTAGATAAATATGAAAATGCTCGGAACTAAATAAAAATAACTGTTTTGTTTTTCCTTTGATGTGTTCCCCGTCGGACAGGGATTCCTTTTGTTTTTTTGTTTTTTTTATTGCTTAGATGTGTGGACGAGCTCACAGCCCACCTGGTGTTAAGTGGTTACTGGAGCCCATAGACATCTACAACGTAAATGCGCCACACACCTTGAGATATAGTCTAAGGTCTCAGTATAGTCACAACGGCTGCCCCACCCTTCAAACCGAAACGCATTACTGCTTCACGGCAGAAATAGGCGGGGCGGTGGTAACTACCCGTGCGGACTCACAAGAGGTCCTACCACCAGTAATTACGCAAATTATAATTTTTGCGGGTTTGATTTTTATTGCACGATGTTATTCCTTCACCGTGGAAGTCAATCGTGAACATTTGTTGAGTACGTATTTCATTAGAAAAATTGGTACCCGCCAGCGAGATTCGAACACCAGTGCATCGCTCGATACGAATGCACCGGACGTCTTATCCTTTAGGCCACGACGACTTTTTTGTTTTAAGTTTATTTTATACTCAATTCTAGGTCTTTTATTTATCGATTGAGGTATTACGAAGTCTGCCGGCTTAGCTAGTCGTAATATAAAAGAAAACTTTTGTTGTTGTAGACAAATGATAACACGGCCCACCTAATGGTAAGTAGTCATAGTCGCTTAAGGATACAACAATGACAGGGGCACAACTATGTCGCTGCCTTCTAAGCTAAAGAGATTATTTTTGTTTAAAGTGTCAAAATTTTTAGGTCATCTGTCAGCGCGTGCATACGTCCTGCCCTGCCCGACAGTGCTCTATGCAGCGAAACAACATCTATTTGATTCTTATCGCAACCCCACCCCTGCTACTCCTTACCTCTGAAATATAAATACGTAAAAATTTGTTATTCGTAAAGAAAACTCAATTTAAATGGACCGCTAACAAGACCGCTGAACTAATTTATGACAATTTTAATGGAATTTGTAATGACTGTTTGATTGTCACGATTGTTTTACGTTTTTAGATGCGTTTATCGATATTAGGAACGTAAACTCGATATTAAAATCCACATTTGACTTTGTTGAAGGGTTAAATGATTACCATAATTTTAGGGTTAAAACTTAGTTAAAAGATCCCATTTGATTGATTTTCTCGAAAAGGCAGAAATGGGTAGAGTGCATGTGCGAGCGCATAAGTCTCCCACCAATAATTACGCAAATCTAGAAAATTTTATTACAGGTATTGCAACACTAAATTAAATCAGTCAGTAAACTAAACGTTAAATAGATAAAGAGCCTAATAACGTATATACATAATGAATAGTGGTTTAAATTTTATATTTTGCAACGGCTGCCACATTAGGCAAGTCTGTTGGCGAACTCCGCTTTTTATACGCACTTGAGATGCAAATACCAGGACAATAATAAAAAACAGAATTATTGAATCTAATAATGTTCAAAATCAGGATAACTCAACAAAACAATAAAACGGTAAATGGTAAATGAATTGAAACCACAAGATAATACTGAGACTCTACTGAAGCACTGGTTAAACAGTTTATTCATGAATTTATACGTAGAGCGTATTAGGGAAAATATATTAGATACTAGAAATATACGCTACAGAATAACGAACATGCATACATATAATTAATTTCATCAATCCTATCGAATAACTATCAATCTACCCTATACCTAATACTTACCCTACACCCTACACCTATATTATACCCTATACCAACCTATACTATACCTACAACATGAATACGGTTGTATTGCACTGCCAAACACGTCTACAACTGAAATGACTTAAATAACATTCAATTTTATGTACAAATATAAAGTGAGTGAAGCCCTTTAACTACATATTAATTAACCTGCGAACCATTAACAAGTTGTAAGTATAAACAGCAGTTTGTTAGAATACAAGTTAAAATCATTTTAATGTATTAAATAAAGTTTCATGTTTGAACGAACAGCCGCAGTATATTAATTTAACTTTTACGAAGGCTAAAAACAACATAAAACAGACGTGCTCATCAAATAATAGAGTTAGAATTAATTGAAAACGTCTGGAAGTTAATCAGATTAAGACATTAGTATTGTTTAACTAATTTTACAAAAATTAAATTTGTCATTTCGTGGAGGAAATGTAGCGACCGCATTACTCTTTAATTCATCCTAGAATAATTTTATGTGGCCAAATACATTTTTAAGCAAAAATTAATATAATTTAAAGTATCTTGTGGCAGGGCATGTTGTGAGGCCGCACAAATCATGGAGTGCTTTCAAAATATATTTTTTTATTTATTGATTAGATGGGTGGACGAGCTCACAGCCCACCTGGTGTTAAGCGGTTACTGGAGCCCATAGACATGCACAACGTAAATGCGCCACTCACCTTGAGATACAAGTTCTAAGGTCTCAAGTATATTTCTGCTGCAAAGCTGTCATGTGTACCGAATTCTATGTTGGGACAGTCACTATGCCATTCAATTGAGATTATTAATTACAGCACGCCTCAAGGTGGGTAGAACATTCACGTTGTATTTGTATTTTTTTATTTTATTTTTATTGCTTTCATGGGTGGACGAGCTCACAGCCCACCTGATGTTAAGTGGTTACTGGAGCCCATAGACATCCACAACGTAAATGCGCCATCCACCTTGAGTACTTCAAACCGAAACGCATTACTGCGTCACGGCAGAAATAGGCAGGGTGGTGGTACCCACCCGCGCGGACTCACAAGAGGTCCTACCACCAGTAATTACGCAAATTATAATTTTGCGGGTTTCATTTTTATTACACGATGTTATTCCTTCACCGTGGAAGTCAATCGTGAACATTTGTTGAGTACGTATTTCATTGTATTGTATGTATATAAGCCCGGTCAATTAATTGCAAGTGAGCCGTGAGTTTGTCTGCTCATCTAAAGCATAAAAATCGTATTTTTCTGAAAAACATTGTTAGTTTGCCTGGGCATAGGTGTAGCAGGAATGGAGGCGTGACGTCGGAAGTACCGTCCGACTCCCGACCGGCATACCGTAGCGGATTTCAAACTTGCAGCCCGTCGCCGGACGAAGAAAATTCAAGTTATTCTACGGAAAACTGGACACTGCACAATAAAAACTTGTAGGAATCTTTCTACGCTAGGTAAGTACGAAGTTTACGGTATGTATCGAGTTGAAGTCGAATGTATATTATTATTGCCTCCAGAAAACTGTATAAAACTCTTACATATTATTATGTGTATGTTTATACAACGAACATTATGTGAGAATTCAATTCAGAGAGTTTTCCTCTGGCCTATAGGTACCAGAAGCATACATACGATATTACTCGTATATCTTTATATATATATTTCTTCTGTGCGTGTGTTTGACACTGTACTCCTCCTAAACGACTGGACCGATTTGAATGTTTTTTTTTTTGTATGCGTTTGGGTGGCACCCTAGATGTTATTTATACTACTACCACGTTATATATACTACAACTAAACGGCTGAATCGACTTGAATGAATTTTTACAGGACGTCTGTCGGGTCCGCTAGTAATAGTATACAATTTCTTCTGGTAGATCGACCTACCCCCATGTCTACGGAAGCAGTTACGCGTTTCGTTTTGATGAGTTAAAATAACCTTTATACACATATTATATGGTACAATTCAAACTTAGACCCGATTTCTCGATATGGGGCGATACTCACTTTGTATTTTCTATTGACTCCGGTAATACTAAAACAAAAGTACGCACTTTGAATCCGAACTTCGTCTATAGTAGCACTATACATTAGACCTTCAACATCACCATTTCAATGTAATTTTTTTTTATTGCCCTTGTACGCAGACGAGCATACGGCCCACCTGACGGTGAGTGGTTACCGTCGCCCATGGACTTCAGCAATGCCAGGGGCAGAGCCAAGCCGCTGCCTACCGTTTAATACTCTCCACAAGCCTCGTTTGAAGAAGGACAAATCATAGCGCTCGGGAAACACCGTGCAGGGGAGCTCATTCCATAGCCGGATGGTACATAGCAAAAAAGACCTCTGGAAACGGAGGATGACCGCAGTGGCTCCAGGTAGTATGGATGAACTCTACTCCGTTGGCGGGCGGTGCGATGGTAAAAACGAGATGCCGGTATCATCTCGAACAATTCCTCAGAGCACTCCTGCAGTAAATGAATAATAATACCTGAACCGTATTCTGAATTGGCCAATCGCCTCCGCACTTTTCAATCAATGCACGGAAACGAGACCGGACGCAATTAAACCGCATTTAACTACTAAAATACCTTGAAATAAGAATGATATTCTTTTTTTTGCTGGTTCGAATTCTTTGCGACGGAGATAATAGGTAGTGTGGGTAGCGGAACAAAGGTGTCCCGATGCGCACAATTGCACATGACCGCCACGGCGTTCCGCTGTCGAGTGCCCACTGGAACCTGTGCTTTAGAAAAAGCTTTACGATTTTTACTAAATGCACTTTCATTGTATTGCTTGACTTCTGTAGTCTGTAGCTTTGCTGTTATATCCACTGCTAGCACGAATGCCCAGTGTAAGATCGTTTTTCTACGAACAACCACAAGATACGATTAGACGCATATGCAACATTGGTATTTACGAGGGTACGATGTCTTGTGAGTCCGCACGGGTAGGTACTGCCACCATGCCTATTTCTGCCGTGAAGCAGTAATGCACTTCAGTTTGAAGAGTGGGGAGACTTTAGAATTCATATCTCAAGGATGACTGACATTTACATTGTTGATGGGCTTCGATAACCACTTAAACACCGGGTGGGCCGTGAGCTCTTCCACCCATCTCAACAATAAAAAAAAATGCATGTGTGTACTATATTTTCCACAATTGATGGTCCCCAATTACTCGATAATTTATAGTAGTAATAATTTTCTTTATGTATAATATACATATTTCTAGTCATTAAAGGCATAAAATTCCTAACGTTCGTTTATAATATACGTTTAAATTAAAATTCATTCTTTCTGCTTTTTGTAATATTAAATGTAATGAATAAATTATAGAGGTTTAAGTGTTTTGCATTTAAAAAACATATGTGTGAATTAAGTTTATTATATTCACGTCAACGGCAATATTAGAAAATGAATTTTTTTGTTCATATTCACAGATAGACAAGTGATAGAAATGTCATGTCAGCGTCTCTCAAAGTTTAGGGATTTGTGAACAATATATTGTGACATTATTGAGAATTCAACACGACTGTATCCTGTAATACGTAAATTAGCATATTTCATGATAAAGTAAAATAAACCTTTTGATATCCAGAAGCAGCATTGAACTTGTCTAGTCCGAGCCGCAAAGTCCATTATCAATAGGAGACCTCAAGAAATTGTGCATTTCTCTCATACCTATATGTAGTAGGAACAAAATATAAGTTAAATATTAAATTGAATTTCGAAATGATCGTCAATGTTCATTTATCATTTGTGTAGGTGATAAGTGTAATGGGCCCATAAGGAGAATTAGCGTCTTCCTTACTTCTGCCGCGAAGCTATCAGGCGTCTGGATGGAAGAGAACTCGGCCTTATGTCCCAAGTTTGGCGGGAAAGCTATGTCGTTAGTTAGTCAATTAGTTAGTAGCATAAGAACAGATGGAGCGTACAAAAATTTTTCTATTTACAAATCGTGAAAAAAATTCTACAGCGTAGATAAAAAAATCTTAATCGTCAGCCAAATCAACGTATGAGAAAATTGATGTATAAAAGAGTTCAATATTTTCAAATATAAGGGATGCCCATTTTTAACTTAATTATATTATTATTAATATTTGACTCTGTTCGGTATCGCTTCATGGAAATCAGAAAATAAAATTATATAAAAGCGGATCATTTTCGATCACGAACTTTCGACACCCATACTGCTTTTCTTGTCACCAAGTCCTCAAGACAAGAACAGAGTGGGAGGGGCAGCTCGCATAAATATCGAATAATTACTACTCAGCTAGACAGAGGCGCATTCAGTATATCTGGCTTGCGCAAAGTTAAAATTTAACTATTAATAACCAAATCTGTCGCGTCGTGTCGTACCGTGTAGATACACAATACGCAATGACACAAAACAGTTTTCATAAACGTAAAAAACAGACTATTCTACTCTTAAAACTATGCCTATTTATCGTAATTAGTGGTCGTATAATGACATGAATTGTACCAATGTCTTGTCTATATCTGTAGTGAAGTAATCGTATCACTGTGCGCTTGAAAAGTAGAACGCTGTAGCTCGGTGTTTCCCAATGTGGGGCCCACGCCCCACAAAGGGGCAATTTGATGATTAAGGGGGGCAATAGCACTAAATTAATATAGAAAGTATGTATTAAAATTATTATGAATTTGAATTTCAGTTTTTTATTATATGCTTTGAAACATTACTTACTGTGTTTTAACAACAATTTCATAGTGATTTCTTCCTAAAACCTATCATTTATGTTTCTTAAGTGAACAAATCAATTTTTTAATGTTAAAAATTATGTAAGGGGGGCATAAAAATTTTAGAAATGTTACAGTGGGGCATGGCACAAAAAAGGCTGGGAAACACTGCTGTAGCTGTAATTCCAATAAAGATCACCCCACGAACTCATAATACACAAACCTGAAAAATAAATTTCGCAGTTACACAATTTCAAATTAAAAAAACACGTGTGGCACTCGGGGACTGCCGCGGTAAGATTATTGCATAGCATTTTTTATCAACTTATGCAATTATAATTGGAGAATAATAATTTAATATCAAAACAATAATAAAATAAGACCACGCTATATTTATAAACATTAACAAAAGCATAACATTAACTGTCGCCGTTACAATCATAAGCTAGACCGCGCGGATGCTTCGGAAAGTACCTGCACCGGACAGGAGGCTGAGCCGACGACGAGGTGCCACCATTGTGGACACGACCTGGACACGGCGGAGCATACGCTCGCTGTCTGCCCCGCTTGGGAGGTGCAGCGCCGTGTCCTTGTCGCAAAGATAGGACCAGACTTGTCGCTGCCTGGCGTCGTGGCGTCGATGCTTGGCGGCGACAAGTGTTGGAAGGCTATGCTCGACTTCTCCGAGTGCACCATCTCGCAGAAGGAGGCGGCGGGGCGAGTGAGGCAAAGCTCTCCGCACTACGCAGAAACCCGCCACCGCCGAACAGGGGGTCGGGACCGGGGTCCCGTCCGTAACCCGGCCGCCTAAGAGCTTCGGGCTCCACCCGCTTTGTGCGGGGAGGAGCTTAGGCGTGGGGCGGCGTGGTAGGTCGCGTTCCCCCAACCGCTCCGGGGGAAGGTGTAGCGCGGCGCTATTAATCGGGCTCCGTCGTCCGAGGGAACCGGCGGTCATGTTGCTGGCGGCCGCCGGTCCGGCGTCTGGGGGACGGCGGGATGGATGTAATGTGCTCTGCGTAAACCCTGTCCCGCCGTCTCAATAGCTCCGACTGGGTTCCCACCCGGTCCGGGGTAGGGCGCCAGCTGTGAGTGGCAGGAGTTTTTAGTGAGGTTCGACTCCCACATACTCCACCTGCCGTACAGGTGGGGATCCGGCGATTTTCTCCTGTGGAAAAAAGACCGCGCGAGAGAGATGAGCAGACTTTTCATGATGCGCATGCAGTGCGACGTCATATTCACAAACACTACACAAGGGCAACGTGTGAATGTGTTGAACGCGACCTACATGGTAGGCGGAGTGGGGGGTGTTAGGTTTTATTTTCGTTACGGAATTTCTTGATTCGGTCACCGCGCTCAAAGCCCGCGATAAAAGCTATGCAATAGCTTAAAACTAGTAATGGGAGATTCTGGTAAGTCTCGAGGTAATTACAAGTTCCCGTTAGAAGAGTAAGATAAATATAAGATATTACATACATGAGACTTCAACCTCATGTTTTAACATCGATTTTCACGTTATTATGACTATAATAAACTTCGGTAAAAAGTGCATGTTGAAACCAAAATAAATGAAACCCTGTGTTTAGTACTAACAAGACCGGCCCTGTTTCGAACCCTAATCCAGAACGACGAAACATAGCTTGCATCCGATACAAGTGCGCTCGAGTGGGCCCTCGGCGCGGCATTGTTGCCAGTGGAACAAAGCGAAGAGCCCTCCGTGGCTGGCGTGACCTCGCGCTGCCCTCGCCCTCAGTAGCTACTCTTTGTGGTATCACGTTTTTAGGACGCAACGTTGCTGTAAATTGCCCGTGTTGATAAGTCCCCCTATAATCTAAAATCGCTTGGAGCCTGTGTATAGAGAACTTGAGGCATCTGTAAATTTACATAAAATAATTAAACAACCTAAAAAGGCAACGATATACATAATATATGTGTATATCAGTATGTAAAATGTCACACATTTTTTTACGGTTTGTGGACGAGCTCACAGCCGACCTGGTGTTAAGTGGTTACCGGAGCCCATAGACATCTACAACGTAAATGCCGCCGCCCACCTTAAGATATGAGTTCCAAGGTCTCAGTATAGTTACAACGGCTGCCCCACCCTTCAAACCTTTCATATTTATCATATTTACTGGTGGTAGGACCTCTTGTGAGTCCGCGCGGGTGGGTACCACCACCTTGCCTGCCTGTGGGTGGCGCATTTACGTTGTGGATGTCAATAGGCTCCAGTAACCACTTAACACCAGGTGAGGTGTGAGCTCGTCCACACATCTAAGAAATAAAAATATATATTTTTGCCGGGAAACAGTAGTGCGTTTAATTTTGAAGGGTGAGGCAGGCGTTGCCATTTAAACTGATACATAGAACTCATTTCTCAAGGCGGGTGGTGACATTTACGTTGTTGATGTAGTGGGTGGATGATGTGATAGGTTACGATGACGACTGAACACCAGGTGAGCTGTAAACTGTTCCACCCTATGTTCCACTATGCATAACAAAACTAACATTTTCTGTAGGTACTTTGTCATTTCCAAAAAAATCCATGCGACTTCTAAAAGGTTTTTTGAACGCAGCTTAAATCGTCCAACAATTAAAATTAATCTATAAAAATTTCCTGCACAAGTCTTCGCAAACATTACTATCAAATCAAAGAAAGTCGTTAAAATTCTGAACACACTATTCGGTTGTTCTCACATTCGAGTCGTGAAATAAACACGTCGCTACGGCAAACAGGCGTTGAAACAAAGACATAGTTTAGCGCGGACACTGGGTGACTATGTTCTGAAACTTGCTCCAGGCGAAATTCCACTTACTTTTTGACACATTCAACATGAGAACGTTCTCCATGCAAACATCACTGGAAATAAACTAACAAATGGTTGATTGTGGATTATAAAAACATTATAACATTAGCCACAGTGTTATTACTTAGCCACATTAGCCACATTAGCCACTTATTTTTCATGGAAGTGAAACCTTTTTAGCAAGGTCGTGATTTGAAACTCGATAACACGAAATATAAAGAAATACATCCATTGGATTTAGCCTGCGAGAAAAACAGATACTTTTGAAGGTTTAACTTATACCGTGCGTGATCAACAGCCTGCTTGAAAATTAAGAATGCCAGAGCCAAAATTGAAACAAAAAATATATATTTGCATTATTGCAAATGCTGGAACTATGTGATAAACTTAAAAAAAAAAACTTTTTGTTCAAAATATTTAAATAGTTTACATTCAAAATCAAAATATCCACTTCAGTGATATTCAATGCAATGAAATCAAAATTGGCATTTAAGTAGCAATTTAACTCTTATCCTTGGCAATGAAAATGGTATGAAAAAAATGTATTCACTTGATTTCATGTTCGAATATTTTGTTTACCAAATCACTGGAAATGTCCACTCAGAGTCCAGTAACTCTGCAACAAAAATATTAAACTGACAAAAGAAAAATAATGAAAAAAATCGTAGTTAAAATATTTTCCCATTTATATCCATTCGAAACAACAATTTACAAGAGTTACAGAAAGGCAATTCCCGTCCGTCGACCACAGTTCAAAATGATTGAAAGACCAAAAACTGCATCCGACACATGGGGTTTTACCATGTAAATCTGTAGAATTGAATCTTCATTTTTTCCTATTTCTTCCCTTTGAAAATTGTAGTCTGTTTTTTTATTAACAGTTATACTATTGAATTGGTTATAGCAAACATGTTGTTATAAAATAATATTACAATCTATAAACCTTATATTTCTGTTTAAATTGGTGTTTATACTAATTTAAAACGTACCTTTGCAGTTTTTTGCTGTTGGCTGTCACAATACTGGATTTATAATTATCTCATAACATTCGCATATTTAAAAACTAAAGCACACAAGGTACCGTGTATTGTAAGTAATTATTATTAATCTGACATATTGCAACATTGAAGTGCCAGTGGGCAGGTCAAATTGCTCGCAGCACAGATGCCCATTGGGGCAGAAAAGTTCTATGTGCTTAGTGCAAATTTTTAACGTTCTCGATAACGTAAAAGTTAACTCAATTTTGTATGGAGTTAGAACAGCGCCCCTATCGGCAAACGTAGGTAAACGTTCCAACTCCATACAAATTTGAGTTAACTTTTACGCTATCGAGAATGTTAAATAGCTCGCACTAAGTACACAGGAGTGGCGACCGCGCACTGAAAAGCGCAGTGTGGGTAGACCTACTTCGAAGTGGACCGATGACTTGCAAAAGGTCGCGGGAGTCCGCTGGCTATAAGCTACGCAGGTCCGGTTATTGTGGCGAACCTTAGTGGAGGTCTATGTCCAAGATTGGAAGACTGAGAACTGAAAAAAAATTTCGTACGTTCACGAGTGCTTACGGTTGGTGGTCTTAAGTTGTTTATGAGACGTTGTTGATAACGTAAGAATTTAAGAATGCTCGTTGTCTTTATAAACTAGTAAAAATTTTCGTATTAAATTTATAATACACTAGCCGTACTCGCCTGCTTCGCTGCGTATTTAAAATTAACATTATTATTTATTGTCATTATTATTAGGGAGTCCAACACTCATATCAATATTAGGCTATCCATTAAGTACATGTATTTTCTACATGGATACCAAGTTTCAAGTCAATCGGATGCATGGTTCAGTAATTATAACAGAACATCCGTAAAAACCACTGTAGATTTATATATTATATTATACATATATATTATACATAGCACTACTGTATTTATATCCACTTTCCTATATTTAAAAAAAATTTAATGCAATCGAGGGAAGCATTTATTTATAACATTAAATTTTTGGTGTTTAACACTCGCCTCGTTTTTGAATATGTTGAAATTTCGGAATTTCACCAATAACTTGATTTAATAATTCAAATTATGACATCGACTAATTTAAATATCATAAAGGTAAGATACCACACTTAATATAGTGAAACATGAAGAATTGCTTAAGCTGTCATATCGATAAACACTTCGGGTTCTAGCGAAATAAATACCGTGGACTTTTATTCTTTGACAGACTTTTATAGACCCAATTTTTAATAAATAACATTTCTTCAATAAAAATGAAAGACTCGAAGAAATAATATTTTGAGACGTCACCCATAATATTGCTTTTGCATCAATCGCGACGGCGTACTGGATAATGTCAATTTTAATTAATATTATTTGCTGCTTTGCTCAATTTTGTTTTCACAAAATATAAGTGCCTAAAACTTTAAAAATCACTTCTACTTAAAATTAGAACTGACTACAGGATATCGGCTTTTATAAGCTATAACCACGTTAATTATAATATGTCAAATATAAAACATAAAATTTCAGGAATGGTTATAAAGACGTCATCTGACCGGACAAAGACTTAATTATTTTAAGCTGAGCGAGCTTTCCCGTAATTTGTAGTTCATTCCCCGAGCACTAGTACTCATTTTATTGTATCGTCAGCTAGGGACCGGCTTTACCAGTACTGGGGTATTATTTCACAGATTTTCAGGGAGTCTGCACTTTTCAAAAGTAACAATTTTCGTTCATCTTTCAAGATGTATAATTTCCTGAGGCTTTTTAGTGCATTGGAAGTTTTGATCTAATTCTAGTGCTTATTTATGAGGTTATATTACGACCGATTCCGAAATATGAGAACACGTAATTTTGATAGATACAAACACGTGGATTCGACGTTTTAGTTAGAGGATACAAGAAGTTATTTGTTTTCCATTTACTAGTACGTTTAGGCTGTTTACGTCTTATATCCGTTTTTAATTTCCATTTTCGAAGCCTACTCTTTACACACGGCACTATCTGGATGTGAATGAAACTCATCACGTTGTGGATGTGTTTATATTTACGACAACTCAACATCAGCTCAACCGCTTGTCCACCTTTTTAAAGAAAATAACCAGTGTATGACAATCGAGTCTTCGATAATTGAGCCGATAACTTGAATATTGATGTCCTTATTATCTGACTTCAACAGGAAGTTCTCAATTCGCATAATATTTTTCAACCTTAACCCCTTAATCACAATTGTGCTCGGCTAACAATAAAATTATTAACAAAAAAAATCCTTTTAAGATATGTACTTGAAGAAAATATGTAGGTAACTGGGAACTATAATCCATTTGCTTCAATTATTGTGTTAACTTACCTAATTCTGAAATAAGACACCTTTTAGTGGATTGAATGTAAACAATTCAGCCATTAAATTCAACCTTCGCTTCGTCCTATTTTTAACTACAACAAGGTAAGCGGTTTAAACTCTAAAGTACCAGGAGAACAGCGTCATGAGATAGTTGAAACAGCACAGGTAAACCACAGCCAACCGGGCCGTGTTCAAGAGCCGTCGGACGGACAGGACTAGTGTGCACCCGTAGCATTTCCAACTTGGCATGCTAGACTCGTCTAGTTACGCGACTTAATGAACTGAATTAGACTCAATTTGGGCAAGTTGTTGTTGCCATCAAAAACTAGTTTAATGTACTTAGTAATTTTTCTGTGCGCGTTTAGTTGTAAAAACGTCTAGTTTTTTAATCTATGATATATGAGGCCGTCAGCGCAAAAGTGACCTCAATTCATATTCGTGTTTATGTAGGTATTGCAATTTATTTAATACATAATAAATTTTGATGCAAAATCGGCACATAGATACACACATAGATAACAGATGCCTTTGTAAACATTATTTTTGCATTTTTTTTTGCCGGCGAAATATTGTAAAGGTAAATTCAAACCTTAATATCTCTGTAAATAACAACTTTTTTTTTTATTGCTTAGATGGGTGGACGAGCTCACAGCCCACCTGGTGTTAAGTAGTTACTGGAGCCCATAGACATCTACAACGTAAATGCGCCACCCACCTTGAGATATAAGTTCTAAGGTCTCAGTATAGTTACAACGGCTACCCCACCCTTCGAACCGAAGCGCATTACTGCTTCACGGCGGAAATAGGCGGGGTGGTGGTACCTACCCGTGCGGACTCACATGACGTCCCACCACCAGTGAAAAACTATGGTAAGCTTAGGTCACTTTTGGGCTGACGGCCTCATATATATTGTTACTTTAACACTTCGATTGACCATTTAGTATAGGTATTATATGAACAGGATAATCCAACCTAATAACTGTCTGATATGCGACTTAAAATTGCTGTAGGCATTAGCATAATTTTATTATACACATATATACCAAGCTATTAGCATACTCATTCTTCAAGGCCTAAGGATTATATCTAATACCTAATAGTATGTACAATTTTTAATCACAAACCATTGGCTTGCGACTTGTAGCTAAGTTATATGTAGGCACATATTACTTCTAACTATAAAAAAACATACGTAAATTGCAGTAGGTCGCAGTTTGGCTGTACCCCTGATATTGCTAATGAACAATGGTGATTATTTACCGTTAGGTAGACCGTATACTTATCTACGTACAATGGCAATTTAAAATGAACTTCCGAATGATCCTTCGAATGATTACCAATTACGTATTAATTATTACCTATCAATGATTACCTATTAATGATTACTTATTAATGATTACTTATTGATGATTACTTATTAATGATTACCTATTAATGATTACCTATTAATGATTACCTATTAATGATACCTTCTAATGATTACCTATTATTGACGAGAAGCATGTTTAATACTAGCAGAATAACACTAGGGGGCCCGCAAATTCAGCACCGTCTCGAACAAATGATGTTCATTTTACGAAGAGTTGCAGATTGATTGGTCGCAAACGTTATTAGAGAGAAAAAACTTCAAAATATATGATCGTCAGAAAATAGTAGATATGCTAAGGTTCGATTCCCGATGCAGAGCGATAAAACGCGTGAAAGATTCATCACAGCCCTCCGGGGAACGATTCCTCTTCAAACTTGTAGTCGACCCTCCGCCCTCTAGCTCCGTTATATCATATAATACGATATTTTTCAAAATTTCCTTTCAACTTAGTTGGGGAATTCCGAAGTATCCACTACGAATAAGTTTTACCGTTCAATTGCATTGTATATTTAACGTGAGCTATAAATATGATGTTGGGTATATTTAAAAATTAGATTAGAATATTTCAGGAATCGATTTATCATCCATCTCAGAATTAAAACGTCCCTATAGCGAGATAGATTGCTTTTTATTAAGACTGGGAAGCAATCTAATCAAAATTCATTTAAAAATGACACTTGTCCGCCCCTTAGTGCGGTCTAGCGCTTGGAGATGAGACAATCTTAAAAGTTAAAAATGCCGAGTTGTCTGTATTTAATAACTATAAAAAAATCACATTATTCATACATCAACATATTTTTAAATTATTCATTTTTACTTTGCTCACATCAAAATACCTATTTTCCGCATATCTCTGTAAATTTGTTTTTTTTTCAACTATACAGCTCTAAGTAAGGATGTCGGAAGATTAAATAAGTATTTTCATTAATTTACAATTTATATGCTCATGCTTAAAACGTATTTATTTAAAGTCACAAATTTAATAAAAATATTATAATCATTTTATTATGATTAATATGCAATGCATGTATATTGAATTACCAGACAGGTTACTTAAAATTATTTAAGGCGTTTTTTCAAACTATAAACATATTATTATGTTGAAAAGATTAAGTTCTCTTCATTGGTTAGTAGTATAAGCAAATTATATAAAAAGAAAAATGTTTGTTCGTTTTAGTTCCCAGCACAATATACGAAGAAAAAAAACTGCCATTCCGTTACAAGCTGACTGATCATGTACATAATGGCCCTGAAGTGTCTTCCCAGAACTGCCAAATTTGAATTCAAAAATCCTCTTTACATATTATAATCTCCTTTCGTTATTAGCAAACACTTATAAACAAACACAGGCAATAAACTATTTGCTACTTAATAACTTAATAGAGTGCAATATCCCGGTAACGAGACATTAGACGGTACGGCACGCGCCAGTCAAATTGGCCGCTGCTTGATTACAATTAACTGGCAGCCGTGGCCTCCGGCTATCGAACACGGGGTGCGTCTTGACAAGAACGTCTGGTACTTTTAGTACGTCTAGCCGCGTATAATTATGAAACTGCTATACAGCCCTAAATGTATCTCGAAATTATGTTTTGTTATTTTGATTGATTCGATTATTCTCAATTTAAATGTTTAACGGCTGAACCTAAATTTAAATCTGAACACACGCCCGCTTGCCGGCACAATAACTTACGAATAAACTCCGGTCGACAATAACTTAATAGACTGATATCAGACAACGCTGCTGCCCTACCACACCCTGCTGCCACACCCTAATGATTTTTTTTTTATTGCTTAGATGGGTGGACGAGCTCACAGCCCACCTAATGTTAAGTGCTTAGTGGAGCCTCCTACCCTCCTACCTGGAGGTCCTACCACCAGTAATTTACGCAAATTATAATTTTGCAGGTTTTATTTTTATTACACGATTTTATTCCTTCACCGTGGAAGTCAATCGTGAACATTTGTTAAGTACGTATTTCATTAGAAAAATTGGTACCCGCCCGCGGGATTCGAACACCGCTGCATCGCTAGATACGAATGCACCGGACGTCTTATCCTTTAGGCCACGACGACTTCAAACAGATTCCACTACGCGCCTTTTACAAACGGGAAGAGGTGGTGTGTTATCTACTAATCAGACTATCACAACATTTTAGTATCTAATGTAATTCAGAAAATATTAATAGATAAATCAAAATACAAACACAAAGTACAAATAATCAAATCACTATGATTTATTAGTAGCTATCTCGGTTATTAAGCTGCATCAAGACGGCAAATGCATACGTTAGCCTTGCAACGTCTTAGCAAATGGTGTATGCCTACATTATCTACTAGTATAATCGCTTACTACAAATATACATCAACAGGCATACGTATCTTCGGGCACAACGAAGGGATGTTCCATGGGGAGTGCTCTAAGAAATTGTTGAAAATTATCCCTAAATCTTCTTTAAATCATCGCATCGCCTTCAGTATTCATTTATACTAAATAGGATCACTGCGGTCATCAACAGTGCGCTTTTTTTTGCCATCCTCATGAATGATCATTCCTCTTATTTTAATTTACAGTACCTCATTGTAAATTTTTGGAATAAAAATAATGATTCAATAATATCTATATACTAATACGTGAAGCAAAAACTTTGTTTCCATTGTGACAAAAATTGCACGGACGGAGAAGTATGAAATTACCTACACTTATACAGAATATAGAGGAGTACAGAATGTTAATATATTTTTAAAATTATGCATAAAAATACATTAAATCAATAAATAAAAACATTACACACACCACCATGTATTTGACATACACACGCATAGGTATACTTAGTCTGGCCATAAATACTGCTACAACAAAAAATATAAAAAATTCTATTGCAAATAACATTTATTACTTTTACAGTGAGTTAGTTTAATACATAAATATAAAACAATTTAATGATAAAAAGCTTATTCGAAGTGGTCTCCATTGGCTGCAATACAGTCCTTTAAACGTTGAGGCCAGTTATCCATAGAAGCACGCACTCTTTCCATGGGAAAAATGTTCACTGCCAATCGTACGGATTGTTTTAGGGACTCCAAATTATCATGGCGTTTAGAGCAAGCCGTACTCTCTAAAACTAACCATAAATCATAATCCAGCGTATTAAGATCGGGACTAGACGACGGCCAGTCTTCAGCTCTGATGAATTCCGAAACGTTCGTTTCCAACCAAGACTGCGTAGACCGAGCTTTATGACCTGGCGCCGAGTCTTGCTGGAAGGACCATTCTTGATTATTGAACATGGTGTTGTTAAGGGGCTTCACTACCTTCTCAGAATGGTATCTTGATACACTTGTGCCGATGTTTTGATACTTTTTTCACAAAAGTATGACTCAGTCACTCCTTCATAACTAATACCCCACCAAACCATCACTGAAGTCGGATAGTGCCCACGTTGCACTCTGTCGACTAATTGGGAAGGTTCCTTAGAGCTTTGAGCATAAATACGGTCATTTTGTTTGTTAAAATGTTGCTCAATTGTAAAAAAATTCTCATCCGTAAACAAAATTTTTCTATGACCTCCCTTTGCGTACCGCTTCAGTAGTTGTTTCGATTTTACCACCCTATTCTCTTTTAAATTATCAGTTAAGAAATGACCAGTACGTCTCTTATAGGCTGCAAGTCCTAAGTCATCTTTTAAAATACGCGACATGGTTCTAAGTGCTATCTTCATTTCCCGAGATAAAATCTTTTGCTTTCGGACAGGATTTCTTTGAATTCTTTCCCTTACTGCTTTGACCACCTTTTTCGTACGAGCACTACGTGAACGGCCAGATCTTTTTCTGTCACAAGCAGAAGAGGTCTCATTGCACCTACTAATATCACGGTACACAACATTTTACTAATATCAAGCGTATGGAGAGTTTTAAAAATTGCATTTGGCTCCATACCTACTTTTTGCAATGCAATCACAGCGATTCGGTTCTCTTTATCACCCCACTCCATTTTAATATCGCAAAATATTGTACAATGTATTGGCGCCAAAATGAGAAAACTCAATGAGCAATCATATAAAAATGACAGATTCCAAATTCAAATGTAATATTTTGTTTATTTTTAATTGTAACAGTATTTGTGGCCAGACTAAGTATACTCTTTTGTTTATTGTTAAAGTCTGTGGTCTAATTGAGAATAGATTAATATTATTCGTCTTTAATATTATTTGTGTATAGTGTAGTCTTGGCGAAATCTATGATAATAGAAGTAGTCTTTGACAATAGAACCATAATAATGTTCAAACTTATAATTTCAATTAATTACAGTCGAATTTCGACTACTGGAGGACCACTAGTTCTAACAGATACACAAAATAGAACAGACGAGACTCAGGTTTATTTTAGTTTCTCCTGGCATTTGCGTAGAACGATGAAATCAACTGAAAGTGTAGCAAAGGTGACAGGAAGCGGGGTGCAACGGAGCGCGGCGAGTTGCGCTGACTCAGGACCCGACGCGAACCGTACTTGTGGTACTCGCAATTAACTAGATCGAGGAAAGAAATACAAAAAAAAAAAAATGTGTGTGTCCGCTCCGACGCACGACTGGAGTTTACTGGATATAAAAAATTAAACGAAACAATACGAGAAATAGTTCTATATTACGACAACACGATACACTACAGATTATTAACAAATTAACGAGACACAAAACAAACGACTAACAAATATATGAAAATACAATAATGAGAGAAACGCGCGATCAGTACGAGGCTTTGTGGCGGACTGCCGGCGCAGCAGCCCGGCGTCACCTGCGATAACGCGGTCGCGCGTTGGCTCCTGATTGGCGCGCGCACGCATCACGCAATCAGGAGCCAATCAGGCGCATAACGCATTTCGTGTGACATGCTAGTACGATTTTGGTCCCCATAATTTTCATACCCCGGGCCTATATATGTAAATCGATTCTAAAGGAGTAAACTCCAATATAGAAATATTTAACACTAGCTTTTGCCCGCGACTTAAGGGGCGACACGAATAGTTCACAAATATTGCTTTATTTTAGAACAAATTTGGTTAGCATAAAAACGTTATAGTGAGCCAACCTTAACATATATAAATATGCTGTCGCGGACTTTTTTTAGATCTTTTAAAGGGGAACAAATTTTTTTTATTGCTTAGATGGGTCGACGAGCTCACAGCCCAACTGGTGTTAAGTGGTTACTGGAGCCTATAGACATTTACAACGTAAATGCGCCACCCACCTTGAGATATAAGTTGTAAGGTCTCAGTATAATTACAACGGCTGCCCCACCCTTCAAACCGAAACGCTTTACTGCTTCACGGCAGAAATAGGCAGGGTGGTGGTACCTACCCGCGCTTTCATATTATTTTAGCGAAACTTTAACCGTTTCCACAGCGCACGCAGCGGAAGCTCTCAAAAGGGAAAAAACCCAGATTTTGAAACATTCTTTATTGGTGCTCCGCTTTTATTGCTCTTAGCGTGATGTTATATAAACATGTTGTGCCGACCCCGGTTGACTAGGAGATGGGCAGAAGAATGATAACATTTCTACACTGTAACGTAATTAAAAATATTTTTTCACAGGGAGCATAATTAATATAATGTTAGTTGAATCTTTTTTTTAATTCATTTTGCTATTATTCTATTCGACGAAGAAAAACGAGCGAAAGTGAATCAATCAACAACGACATCTCCACTGGTTGGCAGTTATTGCGACAGAAGAATACTCGTTTAATTTAAGCTATTGACGTATTATCCTGCATATGGTTGTGTATGTTATAATAATATGCGGCTACCTTTAGTATGTATTTCATTATGGTGAAAAACTCTTGGATTTTATGTAGGAGTTGTGTAGGATTTTATCTTGAGTTTATTAAATTTTACAAACTGTTAATACACCGAAATTCGTATTTTTGCTGGTCAAATGCTAACCAAAGCCCGCGGGCATCACACAGCGCCACACTCTTCGATACTTAAGTTTCAAGACCATTTACCTACTTGGACTGCAAAAAAAAGGGTGCGTGTACTTATGTACGCGCGTAAGAAGTTATACTTTATTTTCATTAATTTTTTTTCTTTTAACTTTAATCAATTTGAAAAAAAATCGATTAAACAACATCCTCAAACAAGCATATTGGACATCCTTTTTCTTGACATCGTATAAATTCGGTAATTCTCGGTACGGTTCGGAAAGTTCACCTGCGGCTATATTCAGACTCGCCAAGTTACGTCGGTCGTATTGTAATGAGCGATTTAGTGGGCAACTTCATTCTGTTAATTTTGTGTCACGATGCGAGCGCATCGTAAAATTTCACTCACATCAAATTTTCATAACGCGCCTAAAGAAGTATAACTTTAATAAATTTCATTATCAGACAGAGGTGGAATTATTAAAATAATAATTTTATAAGTCATTAGGATATTTCCACAGTTCTGACGGAGTCTTTCCGGACTGCATATCGAAAACAATGGTAGGTTTCCAATGCCGCGAGTAAGCGATTTGGCACATTGCGCACGAGAGCAAGCGGGGCCACGCCATAATTACGTACCTACGAAATGTTAGCTGTCATTTAAATCTTGCACTGCTTAAATTTGAAGTGAACTCCAGTGAAGCCGTATTATTAATTTTATTCACCATACACAGTTTTATGGAAAAATCTCAATCGTTTTAAACTAAAATGTAGTGGGACAATTTACAATATAAGCCTAATAAATAACAACACAAGTACTACTAAGACATGTTGTCTTAAAACGTATGTTAAAAACGTTTCATAAATATAAAAGCAATTTTGACAGTAGTAACTTGCTGACGTTAATGTACTAAATTGAAAGTATTTAATTTGGAAATAAGTAATGCATTAACAAAACAGTTAATTAGTCTTAATTTGAATAGCAAATTGTATTATGTAGGTATGATCACAACTCGGACTGCCATTCAAAGCATTCAATCATATATTATGTAGGTAAATATACATACATATATTTTGTAGTTATAGAATTGGACGGTAGAGGCAGACAGGATATTGCCAAAACGCATTAGACTACCAAAGCTGAACAATTTAATGACGATTGACTATTCATACCACATTCGAGCGGTTGACCGCTTTGCTACTCTTGATTTAGAGTCTAATTATTCTGCGATCTCAGCCGTGTCGGACTCTCGCAGAGTACGTAATGAGAGGGAGGCGACGGGGGGAGGTATGCAAAATGTTGCAATTGCATTTCCCCGTCAGAAAAACAGCTTACACCAGCAAAAATAATTAAGAGTATTAGTGGAGTCGGCAAGCGAGTGTCGCGCAGTAAATATCACGTTAAATACCAACGTACATTTATTGGCGCAGAGACTTCCAAACGGTAATGGCGGAAACAATTTTGCCTTTTAAAACAGTCGTGGGGTGCTTTTGTTTGTAAATGCTACCGGTTCAGTTTGACTATAAAGAATGTCGGTAAATGTATGTCATTAAGTGTACTTTTAACGAGACTAAAGAGCGACGTGGAGTACCTCGTAATTGTTAAGTAATGGCTTATGGTTTTAAGAACGGTTACTGTTAAATTGTATGGGTAAAACAGTAACCTATAGTACTATTTAAGATAAGCCATTAATTGAAGTGTAGAAAAATTGCAAATTGTACTCATTAACTCTTTTTAGTCTCTCTGACAGTTGGGCGCTAGAAAAATTTTATATTAACAACTTTTTTAATTCCTCGAAGCCTCTTAATAAATATATCTGTGCAATTTTTTTAAATTACAAAACACAAGTGTTCTACTTCGGGTTTTAGCTACTATGACTATTTCTCTATCATCCGTCCGTAGCGGCAGTGTCGTCAACTAAGTTCCAACCTAAGTATTTAATTCTCATACCCACTTCTACTATACTTAATGTTTGCATAGATCGGGGCACACCCTGCCTATTTCCAGCGGAATCATGCGTTATGGTTTGAAGAACAGGATAGCCATTGTAAGGTTAATTTGAGACCTAAATGCTATTTTTAAGCCTTTATAGGCTTCGGTAATTAAATATCAGGTGGGTTTCAAGCATGTCTCTTCCTCTTAAATAAAACAATTAACACATTTACCGCATTAGGGCTCACAATGAAATCGAAATTGCCGGGTGAAGAGGTGATTAAAAACAGGTGATAGTAATTGATAGTATTTCATTAACGGTTTTGAACTGCACGCAATGAACTTAGCGCCATGCGCGAGGTCGACGGCCTTGTGCGACACCGCGATGCATCCGTCAGCTACCCGCGCTTTTGATTACGTGCTGACGAAAAAAGAACTAACTAAAAATTCATATGCGTACCTGTATGTATGTGCTTTAGCTTAGTTTAGCAAATAAATATTATTGATTTTTATTTTAATCGATTTTATTTCTGGTGGGCCGAGGGACCGTGAATTTGATTCGGCAAACATTCGGGTAACGAAAAGGTTTCTTTGCTCTTTTTCTGTGTCTTTAATATTTTTGGACTTTGACTCCAGCGTCAATGTCGCGTCTGCTGCGCAGAGGACAGGACGGAATGGAGAAACATAGTCCAAATAAAAGTGCTCCGTAAAAATCACGACCCTCAGCACTGAGGAACACGATGCAAGGAGGAGGAGTATCTGTAAATGTATCCTTTGTGCCTATCTAAATGTATACCAGTCTTAATATATACTTATATATGGGTCTCTGGTTCCCATAGTATTGGGGTCAGATGAATTATTAATTATTCATTGTGATAACGGTACATTATTTCATCCTATTCATTCTCACTAATTAAAACTTTTCAGCTTCTCGAAATTTTGCTTAAGACTGGTTATTTTAAAAAAAAATCGTACACTGTTTACTTTCTCGCTAACATAGGAATACTTAAGTGTATTTACATTTTTCAGTGCGTCATTTGTCTGTTGTCACTTGTATATTGAAGACGGTCCATCCCAAAGAACAACTAAACCGTAAAAAAGATAGTCCCCCAATTAAATTGAACCACTGTCCGTGAAATTGTTTACCGTTTGAGGTAAAGATTTCCCAAATTACTATAGAAGAATGTGGGTCAAATACGTATTTTATAGGTTACACTCGCCGAAGTAAAAAAAAAAGCTACTTTATGGGGAAGTATAGTATTATTTTTTATCCTTGTGTTCCCAGCCTACATATCTTACTTAGTATAGTATATCTAGGCTGCATCAAATTATTGTACCTACTGTGCTCGGTCCTTGATACTTATACAATTTTTCAAGCAGGCGTCTTGAAGGTAGCGTAAATTGCGTTGAGCGATTCTGTTACATAGATAGAAATCAAACTAATACAAGCGTGTTAAAAGGGAATGATCTGAATTTCAAAACAATTTGAGAATAAAGTTGTTCCAAATTTTGAAAGGTTTCTAAGATTTATTTGTTTTATTTTAATTTTAGATAAAGTAAAAATATTCCTCCACGATCTCGCACGACCAAATTACAAATAGCGCCCTCTGAGCTTGTATATAAAGGCATCCTGCCCCCTCCATCCTCCCATCGCATAATCCTGCGTTCCCGTTAGGGAAGTGAGAGATCCTTTATAAAATAGAATTAACACTACGATCTCAAAGCCTACGACGGCATTCACGTTACTACTGTCTATGACATCTTTTTTTTTCTACCTATTCTAGTAGCCTCGAGGGGTTATTCAACGAGCTAGTAGGTAAGCTCAGGAGGCTCAAACCGAGAGTGTTACTAACACTGGCCCTAGCAAGAGCAGTGCTTCGCAGAATCTACTACCGGATCGGAAAAGCGACCTACTGAGAAGATCCGGCGAGAAACTCAGTGGGCTGTGTCTGTGAGTTAATTTACTCGTCGAGCCCTTCGTCGCAAACGACGGGTCGGCGAGGACGGTGACCGGTGCTTGAGGTACCTAAAAGCACCGTTAATGGATCGAGAGGATCCGTAATGACGTGTTTTTAAGGCCAATGACCTCTGGTAGCCATTCAACGGCGGGTGGACTGTGTGCCTCTCCGTCATAGCATTACGGAAGCAGTTCCGGTAGATTTTATAAGTTTGGTAAAAATTTTAAATTCTTAGGGGAATTATTCAATATGATCCCTAAATCTTTCTTTTGCCATCACATCGCCGGCCACCGCCGTAGAGTTCACTATCTAAAAACCACTATCGTAAAGGATAAGACGTCCAGTGCATTCGTATTGAGCGATGCAACGATGTTCGAATCATACGGGCGGGTACCAATTTTTCTAATGAAATACGTACTTATTTGTTAAGTACGAGTTCACGATTGACTTCCACGATGAAGGAATAACATCGTGTAATAAAAATCAAGCCCGTAAAATTATAATTTGCGTAATTACTGGTGGTAGGACCTCTTGAGTCCGCACGGATAGGCACCACCACCCTGCCTATTTCTGCCGTGAAGCAGTAATGCGTTTCGGTTTAAAGGGTGGGGCAGCCGTTGTAGCTATACTGAGACCTTAGAACTCATACCTCAAGGCGAGTGGCGGCATTTACGTTGTCTATGATCTTCGGTAACCACTTAACACCACGTGGGCCGTGAGATCGTCCACCCATCTATGCAATAAATAAAAAATAAATAAACCACTAGGTACGTTCATCCACAATACATTTACGAAGATCTTTTTTGTCACGTGTCATTCAGCTTTGGAATGTACTTTTCTCTCTACTGGTTTTCTCAAGCATTTTATAATAAGCTCTTCTTCTAATAAGGCCTAAGGAGAGTCCTCATCAATAAGCACCGTCTTGTGTGTGCCCATGGTATTGCTGATGTCCATGAGTAAAACGTAAATTTAAACGTAAACCTTTATGCGTAAAGATCATGAAACTATACTATTATTAACAAAAGTTCACGTGACGATATCTCAACGGAACTCCGAAAGCTATGTTTTTAAATGAAAAATTTAATATACAACTAAACATTAACGGTGACTTGGCAGGAGCAATAGCGCTGGCGACGGCCCAATCCCTCCACATGCCATCACAAAATGGTCACAGCGCGTACCGCCTTCATTTGGCAATATTTCACTGCATAATAATTTACATTCAATTTATAATTCAAATGTTTAATGAATCATGTTATACTTAGTCTGGCCATAAATACTGTTACAATTAAAAATTCAAAATTTTCTATTGCAAATTACATTGATTACTTTTACAGTGTGTTAGTTTAATACATAAATATAAAACAATTTAAAGTATAAAAAAAGCTTATTAAGAAGTGGTCTCCATTGGCTGCAATACAGTTCTTTAAACGTTGAGACCAGTTATCAATAGAAGCACGCACTCTTTCCAAGGGAAAATTTTTCACTGCCAATCGTACGGATTGTTTTAGGGACACTAGACGACGGCCAGTCTTCAGCTCTGATGAAGTCCGAAACGTTCGTTTCCAACGAAGACTGCGTAGACCGAGCCTTATGACCTGGCGCCGAGTCTTGCTGGAAGGACCATTCTGATTATTGAACATGGTATTGTTACGGGGCTTCACTACCTTCTAAAGAATGGTATCTTGATACACTTGTGCCGATGTTTTGATACCTTTTTCACAAAAGTATGGCTCAGTCACTCCTTCATAGCTAATACCCCACCAAACCATCGCCGAAGTCGGATAGTGCCCACGTTGCACTCTGTCGACTAATTGGGAAGCTTCCTTAGAACTTTCAGCATAAATACGGTCATTTTGTTAGTTAAAATGTTGCTCAGTTGTAAAAAAATTCTCATCCGTAAACAAAATTTTTCTATGACCTCCCTTTGCGTACCGCTTCAGTAGTTGTTTCGATTTTACCCCCCTATTCTCTTTTAAATGATCAGTTAAGAAATGACCAGTACGTCTCTTATAGGCTGCAAGTCCTAAGTCGTCTTTTAAAATACGCGACACGGTTCTAGGTGCTAGCTTCATCTTTTGCTTTCGGACAGGATTTCTTCGAATTCTTTCCCTTACTGCATTGACCACCTTTTCCGTAAGGACACTACGTGGACGGCCAGATATTTTTCTGTCACAAACAGAGGAGGTCTCATTGCACCTATTAATAGCCCGGTACACAAACATTTTACTAATACCAAGCGTATGGAGAGTTTTAAAAATTGCATTTGGCTCCATACCTACTTTGTGTAATGCAATCACAGCGATTCGGTTCTCTTTATCACCCCACTCCATTTTAATATCGCAAAANGTCTCATTGCACCTATTAATAGCCCGGTACACAAACATTTTACTAATACCAAGCGTATGGAGAGTTTTAAAAATTGCATTTGGCTCCATACCTACTTTGTGTAATGCAATCACAGCGATTCGGTTCTCTTTATCACCCCACTCCATTTTAATATCGCAAAATATTGTACAATGTATTGGCGCCAAAATGAGAAAACTCAATAAGCATAGATTATACACCTCAATGAGCAATCATATAAAAATGACAGATTCCAAATTCAAATGTAATATTTTGTTTATTTTTAATTGTAACAGTATTTATGGCCAGACTAAGTACATACTACGTAGCTGTGCCGAGAGGTATATTCTGGAGCCAGCTTGCAGCTAAAATAATTACTTGAACAGTAGTAAAAATGTACACGTAGTAAAGATGGATAAAATAATTTCAAGAAATTGGACAGTCTCTTGTTTCGAACCATAATCATGAGAAAAATCGTTAAAAAAAATATAAAAGTGTTGTCAATTGAAAATTAAATGAAACAAATTCAGTTTAGAAATATATTTTATTCAAAAGAATTTAAACGTTTACATAAATTTAATATTTTATACCTGCTAGTTTATGTCGTGAACTGTATTATAGTTTATTTTTCTTTGTACGTGGGCGTTCAATAAGCATTTGCTCATTAATATTTAAGGTTTATATTATAAACTTATACTTTTTAATGCTCATTTCCATAAATATATACATAAGTATTTCTATTTAGTATTTATATTATAACTATGATATGTTTTTATTTTAGACATATAATAACAATATTACTATGTGTATTTCTTCTTCTAAATTGTGTAAATTTTACTATCTATTTCGTTGTTCATTTTATACACCAAGAAAACCAATCAGCTTAACTAGCTGAAATAATATATTTGTTTACCGAGTTAACCCTGAATACTTTTTGTGTATTGTGAATAGTTCATTGTGAACACGCAATCTAATGCAAAGGCGGCCATTTTGCATGCCATGAGAGCGTTGAACCCACGGGTTGGCGGTTTCTTTTATTTTTATTACTTTGACTTTAACAAAAGTACCAGAAATCACATTCTCTTCGGGAATTTTTCTTTAGACTCCTATCAACCATAAATGGTGTAATGGAATCCTTTAAAAAAAACTAAAGTACCTAATTGGTAAAACGTATACTTTTGTAATGCATTTTAAGTTTAAAATTCAGTTGACACATGGGTTAGTCTCTGGAAAACGCGGGTAGCCCAGCTTTTCCATAATATTTGCACTACATTGGTGCTTTACAATGTTTAATGAATAATTAACAGCTTGCGTTCAGATCGAGTTAGTAGTTTGTTCCCGTGTCGGTTTTCGGAATGGTATTTTTAAACCCTGTAAAAATAGCTGCTATAATATTCTATTGGCGTATTTGATTAATTTTCTAAGTCCCAGATCCCATTATAGCAGTAAATCAGTTAATAATAAAGTGCTCGAGAATATCATTAACTACAAAAGGCACATACATTGTAAATCTCTTAACAACAAAATATATTTTGTTCAAATGTGTTCGTTTATTGTAACACATTTAACTTGATGCCGGGCGCATTTCTCGTTTTTAAATATAGCACAACAAACAAAGTATTACGACCGTTGAGGACATTTAAATAAAACTATTACATATTTAATTCATTTTTGTTTTTAAAAATGCGACGGATGTAAATTTTACTAATTAAAATAATTTTTTTATATTTTATTTTTAGACATTATTTATTTACATAATATATTTATGTTTTGCTTCCACAGTGGTTTCTATTCATTAAAAGTTTTTCAGGTTTTTCGTGGCTTGAACCACAATATGTAGCTGCATATTTCTTTAAATATTATTTAATATCACGATTCACAAGTTACACTTGCCTCTTTGGCACAATGAAATTTTCATAATTTATCAAAATTCAATCACATTTTTATATTTTGTATATTTATGATAAGCATTTAATTATATTTATTTTTTATTTTCATTCGTTTATGAATAAATCACCGGAAGGAATTTCAGGTCACTCTCTCAAGTTGTTCATACTTCGTATATTTTTTTAACCTCCTAAATAGTTAATATATAATAGGCATACGTATTAGACATAATTTATTTTATTAAAACATTTTTATCTTTTATATAGAGATAAGCATTGATGATTCATTGTCTCCATTCGGATTCGTGGGTTGAGTTATTATTTTGAGATGCTGAAAATACTTCAAAATTTCCAAAAAATAACGATTTAATTATTAAAGAAGGTTTATACAGAGTGTATAGGAAATATTCATTAAAACGAATACAAAGGATTGTGGTTCTACCAAGTTATATATAGTGTAATTATGTTTTATATTACACTCAATATAATATAAGATCAGGTGACGCGCGGAATCTATGATCACGGGATGCATGTTACATTGCGGGTTATATGTGAGTCTTATCTTAACGACCGTCTGGTGTAGTGGTGTGATAACATGGTCACTACACAAGGGGGTCGCGGGTTCGAATCCCGCCAAGGGAATTAATTTGTTTGATAAATATAAAATGTCTTTTACAGGGTTATGGATGTATATTAAATATGTGTATGTGTATAATAAAAATCTTACATTTATTTCCGTTATCTGGTACCTGTAACACAAGTTCTTTACGAACTTACCACGGGACCAGTTAACGTGGCGTGATTGTTAGTAAATATTTATTATTTATTTATTTATGAACTGACTAAAAAAGTAACTATGCATTGCGTAGTAAAATAATATTGTTATCCCTTCACGTTAAGTTTTTCATTTAATCGCATTTCGATTTCGTGAATGATGATTTCACACCCTGTATATTCTATCTGACTATATTTGCATAAAGGGTGTCCTTTTTATTTAGAATCAATTTTTTTTTAACTTTTCATTTCAATTTAACAGTTAAATAGTCCCAATCTGAATCGTATCAGAACACAAAATGTTGAGTATTTTTCATATAACAGAATTCTTCTTCGGCGCTGATACTCTAGGAGAATTCGAGTAAAGTTTCTTGAAGAGACCTTGTATGTTGTTGTCGGGAAAGAGATTGGTTAGGGTTACTGAAAATATGTAATAAACGATTAATAAATAAGGTATGCCCTGCCTATTTCTGCCGTGAAGCAGTAATGCGTTTCGGTTTGAAGGGTGGGGCAGCCGTTGTAACTATACTGATATGTTAGAACTTATATCTCAGATGGGTGGCGCATCTACGTTGTAGATGTCTATAGGCTCCAGTAACCAATTAACACCAGGTGGGCTGTGAGCTCGTCCACCCATCTAGGCAATAAAAAAATAAAAAAATATGCCTAAAAAAGTCTTAAAACTGATATTATGCCATGATTTAATTAATGTAATTTAAAAAATAACATTTGGAATTAAGACAGGGGTACTTAGACATCTTCGCACAGAGCGAGTGCTACTATGTCTCACGTAAGCTTTGACGTTATTACTAACTATAGTGTATATTCTCTATCTAACATAAAATTATAATAAAAATCTTTTTTTTTTTTAGAGTTTAATTTTGTTTTTATTGATCGCTTTGTTTCTAAAGCCGCAGTCTCAGGCTAGTTATGATAATATTTATACTAAAATAAATATTATTAACAATGCAAAAGGTTTGTAAACGTTCCCATAATAACTACAATAGTCATTTTATTGATCAGCTAATTTATATGAAGATCTTATGGCATAATTATTTATTTCAGTCTTTCTGAATATAACAATGCAACAGGATAATTAACTTATTAACGGCTTACCTTCCAACAAAACGAATATTAAGCGTCTGTTGATTTCTTGTATTTGGAATAAATCGAATACTGTGAGGAGACCTCTTCGTGCTGAATCTGTACCGACTATATGTTTGAGATCATCTGAAATAGAATACGCTTAAAGTACACCATTAAAAAATACAACTAATTTTACATGAACACACAAACCACCAATATCAAGAACTCAAAATTAACAAAAATAAGGAGGTTCTGAAGTCAACTGCACTTTTTTATATGTACGTTAGCCTCAGAACTTTTCAGTATTTTTTGAGTTAACCTTAATAATGTATATTTAGTTGACTTCGATATACATTGACGATATTCTCTTTTTATTCTATTTTATTCGTTGAAATTTTGAAGTTAATAGATACGTGCTAATATCGACGACCTTACCAGAGCAGGCCGAGAGCAATGCAACTTTAGCGGCAACCCTAGTTCTCGCTTTAGTCGCCGCATCCCTTTCGCTGTAACTGGCACTGTGTCGGCTAGTTAACCATTGCCTGGAAAATTTGAATTGAACAATCAAATCAAATAACTTTTGATCGAACGTTAACAAGAAATCACTAATGATCACTCCGGTTTGAGCCCCGTGAGCTCACCTACTAGTTAAGGTTACGCTGAAATAGCATCTCAAGGATATCAGCTTAGGTTTGAGAAAGAAAAAAAACGAACGAATAAGAATAAGGCAGGGCATCGAGTGATTCGATTTTTAGGGGCTTTGAATTTTACAACTGCTCAAAAATTAAAATAAATTAAATTATGCCTTAAGGTTCACAGTGTGGGAGAGTCGTATTACAATACTACTGATACCGTTTTTATAGCATCGACATGAGCTCAATTAATCTCTCGTATGTCAGAACGTAGATCAACGCTCTAAAATAAAGTGCAGTAGTCTGCCGGAGCGCAGATCTATGCATAATTATATACATATTAAAAACTTTTTTTTTCACCTGTAATAGAGTTCAGATCTGCCTAAAACGTGTTGAATGTATGAACTAATTAAACAAAAGAAACTAAGAAACATCAGTCAAATATTTTTGTCTGTGCAACATGCAGACGCCGGTTACTTTGAATTTAATGAATGAGCTCACATCCGATGTTGTTACTTGGATGGCCTTTTTTTCTTGCACCGAATAGTTGATTTTCCTGTCTCATTAACTGTCTAAGGATAGCTTGCATAATAAAAAATTAAAAACAATTTACTTATTCGGAGCAAAACTCACTTGAACGTTTTCAAATACTGAACCACGTTGCGAGGTGACGTCAACGACGATACCAGTTCTAAAACTTTCCTGTCAAATAATAAACAAAAATCTAATATAATGTGAATAATTCCAAGTTGTAAATGTAAATTTAGTCAGCCCGCAATCTATATCAAACTGTATTCGGAGTCAATGACCGCGATGACAGTTTTTTTTTGAAGTGAAACTTCTTTATCGGCGTTGGAAAAAAATTTACCGTCACATTTTTCGGTTACGCGTCACATTTTTCCGTTACGCGCCATCTTTTTTGTATTCATGTCTATGATAATAAAATCCTTTTGTTTAAACTTTATCTAATTTAACTTTTTTGTATTCATGTCTATGATAATAAAATCCTTTTGTTTAAACTTTATCTAATTTAACTTTATTTAACCAATTTCTAGAAAGTTGCATGTAGATCATTTTTCGAAAAATAAGGCCATAAAGAAGTTTCACTTCTTACGTGTGTACACTAGTACACGCACACATTTTTTTTAAATGTTGTCTACAAGGTGAACGATATCACAGCCCAACTGATGTCATATGGTCAACAGAGCTCGTAGACGTCACAAGAAGAATGCCGCCACCTACCTTGAGACATAAATGAGGTCGAAATCCCTGCTTATTTCTGCCGTGAAGCAGTAATACGTTAATGTAATTGTTTAATGTAATTAATTGTGAATAAAAAAAAATCCTTACATTATAAGTTAGATTAGTTTTCGTTATCGTGTTGTTTTGTCGTAAGGAACGTTATTGTACAAATTCAGCACTATGTCTTGTTTTGTCGTGCGCACATAACTTATTTTGCAAGCCAGATTTTGTTTCTTCTTACTTGTGTTCTTTATGCATCTTTTTAGCTTGTGATGTGTATTTTGAGCCTAATAAATAAATAAAATACCTGTTCACGCGATCCGCAATGAGGGTTCTGAGTGGTGCAAGTAGTCGACGTCTGAGCCACAACCCTCGGATGCCAAGCACTTCTTCCAAGAGCTTCAGCGCCATGCTTTCATCGCCGTCCTGTACATTTACAAATTAAACAACAGTGAGTGATGAGGTCGTGTGGCAAAATCCACTGAGTTTCTCGTCGGATCTTCTCAGTGAGTCAGGATTCCGAATCGGTGGTAGGTTTGCTAGTGCTAACAAATGATTTCAGGCTGACCCCTGTGAGCTCGGCTATACATTCGGTTTTAAGAAATTTTATGACCTGGTAACTAAGAACTTTGGGTCAAGTCTTATTTTAATATGAAAAATTATGTTATGAAATGAAATGAAGTTGATTAATATGAAAAATGGCATGAAATGAAATAAAATGAGATGAGGTGAGATGAAGTGAGATGAAATATAATCTCAATAAAATGGTGGTCATTTACTGAGACTTTTTCAGTGGACTTTTTGGAGGATCGCGAGAAGTTACGTTCAGCGGCTTTGTTTCATTTTCCCACATTTTTTCACTTTCACAGGTACTAGACAGTTAATAAGCCACCGATATTTTCACATTTAAATCTGAAAAAACACTAAATAGACAAAATAAAACTAATCATACAACTTCACTCTTCGCGTCCCGTCAAAAAGTCCACATTCGGTAAAGCCAACATAACCCCTCGAGGTTACTAACAGTGGGTAGTCATAAAAAATAAGTTGCATGGGATTACTGTTTAATACAGATCTTAGCATAGAGCCGAAAATCGCCTATCTTTGTTAATAATTTTAACGCTGTTTAATATAAGTCTTAGCATAGAGTCGAAAATAGCCTATATTTATTAAAGGTGCCCAAGAGATTTTTATTTTAGTCGTTCTCATTAAATTAATCGAAATTTAAAGTGTTTTAAAGCATAGTCGTTAATAAACATACGTGTAATCCCTGAAAAAAATCATAGTAAAAAAAATTGGCATAGTAGTAGTACATAGGAGATGATAACTTTCTTTACGTTTAATTTAAAATAAAACACTTACGTCTTGTCCGTCGGTCGCGTTGCCGGTTTTAATGCCGTCATAGTAATTTTCAGTGTTCTTTCCTTGGAAGACCTTTGAGATTCCTGGAAGAGATGAGGAAGACAAACGACTGGTCAGAAGTGACAGACATGTAAAGAGAAAATACAAGGTTACCCGTGTCATTATTATAGTTACGCCGGTTAGAGTAACGCCATCTATCGTCGAATAGCCGAACGAATATCGAAGGATCTAGTAACATCTAGAACGCTCGAGAAGTACAACGTCATCTATTGTCAGATAGCGGAAACACACGTAGAAGGTACTCAACTTGTGAGGAATGTTCTCGAGGAATTTAGGGATATCGTATCGACTATAAAAGCGTTGCAGAGATGGCACGCAGTTAGTTAGTAATCGGAACTATTCGAAGGAAAACAGCTAATATTAAAGTGTTCTAAGTGATAAATACAGTTTTAAATTGTACTTTGATGGAACATTTATTTATCCCGAACACCAGCGCGTAAAAATATTATAAACACTCTTATACGTTATTTGTTCCTAAATACTTAAATCGAATCTTTAAAAAACCTGGTCGCAGAATAATACGTTATAATTTTTATTTTATTTTTTAATTAATTCGTCAATGATTCAAGTCAAAAATGAAGTCATCCATAGAGCTAAAGCCTACTGTGTAAGAATATGAAGTAGGTAATCCATGGACTATAGAGTTAAAGCCTACTGTGTAAGATTCGAAGCCCATTCGAATAACCTTGCTAAGCATTTAATGGACAACCAAATGACTACAATAAGACTCAGAAGAAGAGTGCCTCAAGATCTACTAGACATGTCATTGTGCATGTACCGTAAAATATTGTTTTTCTCAAAACTACGATTGAGTGTCTTAAGACAGCTTAAAGTATAGAAAAATACATCAAATTCCAGTGCGTTTGTCCAATTGAATTTAATAGTCCATAGACTTTGAAATACGTTTACCGTCCATAACTCCGTCGACAGTGTTCACGAACTGATCCGGCATATTTTTCAATGTCCTCATTCCGGCTCTCAGGGGGTTCACGAGAAGCGCATCGATCTATTAACAACAATCAAAGACTCGATAAATTGAATATAATATATCATTTTAGAAATTTTCACAATACGCTAAGTTCATAAACACAAAGCTAACCAGTTATTGTTAGGTCATTAATGCAAACAAGAAAATATCTAAGATTACTAGCAGATTTGCAAGTCTTCGTAGCCTAAAGCCGGTTCATTCATATCTAGCGATGCAACGGTGTTCGAATCCCGATAGCAATTACCAATTTTTTCTAATGAAATACGTATTTAGCAATTGTTCACTATTGACTTCCACGATGAAGAAATAGCATCGTGTAATAAAAATCAAACCCGTAAAATTATAATTTGCGTATTTACTGGTGGTAAGACGTCTTGTGAGTCCGCACGGGTAGGTACGACCACCCTACCTTTTGCTGCCGTAAAGCAATAATGCGTTTCGGTTTGAAGGGTAGGGCAGCCGTTGTAACTATACTGAGATCTTAGAACTTAGATCTCAAGGTGGGTGGCGCATTTACATTGTAGATGTCTATGGGCTCCAGTAACCACTTAACACCAGGTGGGCTGTGAGCTCTACCACTCCAGCTCTTCCATTTCAGCTCGAATATTTCTCATTGCTCACCGTATTACTATGTTTTTCGGTTTGATTGACCGGACTGAGGAATCCCCCCAAGTAGTCCCGCGACAGCAGCGCCATGTACTTTGCCTCCCTCGAAAGGCTGGCCAGAGTCTGAAGGTAGCCGTTCAGTATCCGTTTCCTGTTCTCCAAAACTACTCGTGACGTATTCTGAAACGTTTTTTTAGCCGGAAATGGAACGTTCCCAAGTTCTGGCCACTGGAATAAAAATTTTCGATTGTTGTTAATAAAATTTATTATCAAATGTAGAAGTGTCTATACCAGTGGTGGGCAACCATTTTTAATGGCGGGCCACAAAGTTTAAGAAATTCTAGAGGAGGACCAGAATAGTAGAAAAATGGTTTTTTTTCCAATAAATAAACTAATACCTGTGACAGACTGCCGAGATAATTATAATGATGGTAAGTTAATTATGAGATAGTGAAAGCTCAAAACACCCCTGACGAATTGGAGCTTTCATTCAAAATTCGAAGATTTTCAATTATAAACGTCAGATTTTACTTTACGCGCCAAAATGCTGACTAGAATATTTAGGATGGACTCTCGGCGGGCCGGAATAAATACTTCCGCGGGCCGGAATAAATACTTCCGCGGGCCGTACTTTGCCCATCACTTGTCTATACCGTAGCATGGTTTATTTTTTCAAAATACTCACTTTTTCTTTAATAGAGCAATGCAGGTCATAGAAATCACTGTATCTCCTATATATGTGCCACACCTCGTTGTCTGAAAGTCTCGTAACGGCTATGGCGTATATACCAAAGGCTCGACCTTTGTCTTGTACTAGTGCTGGGAAAGAATTTCTTCATCAGAACGAATTATTTTCTTGAGTATCTAAGTTCAAGAACTTCTTCATCAGAACCAAATATTTTCTTCAGTACCTCTTATTTTAATTTTTTATTGCCCTTGTAGGCAGACGAGCATACGGCCCACCTGATGGTGAGTGGTTACCGTCGCCCATGGGCTTCAGCAATGCCAGGGGCAGAGCCAAGCCGCTGCCTACCGCTTAATACTCTCCACAAGCCTCGTTTGAAGAAGTACATGTCATAGCGCTCGGGAAACACCGTGGAGGGGAGCTCATTCCATAGCCGGATGGTACGTGGCAAAAAAGACCTCTGGAAACGCACTGTGGATGATCGCAGTGGCTCCAGGTAGTATGGATGAACTCCAACCTACGTCCAATAGGCGTGTATGTATCGAGGCGTACTTATCAAGAACGACTTTCGCAATGACGGTATTATATCACTCGACATCTTTAATGTGCAAGGGTCTTACAATCATTATACAATAGAACCTAAGCTTCACCATCGCGGCCCAAGATGTCTGAATTCACATTATGATTTGTATGGGCTTTGGTAGCCATGCAAACTTTTTACTGGTGGTTGGATGTCTTGCGAGTCCGCACGGGTAGGTACCACCGCCCTAACTATTTCTGCCGTGAAGCCGTAGTGCCTTTCGTTTTGAAGTGTAAGACAATAGGTGTACTGTAAAAATGAGACCATAGAACTCATATCTCAATGCAGGTGTCGGCATTAACGTAGTAGATGTCTATGAGCTCCCCTAACCACTTAACACCAAGCGGACCGTGAGCTCGTCCATCCTTCCAATCCATCCTTCGAATTAGAAAAAATGATTTCTGATTAGAAAAAAAGAAAATACCAAATGAGCCATGAGCTTTTCTCATGTAGGTAACATTAGCAATAAAATATAATTTTTATTTGACTTAGCCAATGAATATTGTTTTCTTGTAATTTGTGGTAATGTACACCCTATACAGTAAGATAAAACATCGAATATCCAATGTATTTCAATCTTTCAATCTAAATGAGTTATATAACTCACTCAGATGATTACTAATCTATTAGAGTAATACAACCTTACCATTACATATTATTTTATGTGCCTTTACTAACCTGTTTCTATGATACAAGCCGATAGCGGTGACAGTAAATTTTTGGCTTTCCTACTGATTTCCGTGTGCGACATCGACAAGCTGGAGTTAGCTGTCAAACTTGAGGGTCCTGTAATGACACATAAAGTACATTACAAACACACTATAACCTCATTCAAAATCCATGGTAATATCAATAAAAGCACTTGCGAATAGCTCCATACGGCACATTACGAAGAAGAACTGAAACATAACTGAATCTCGCTTTTTCACACCGAAAACAACGACTCACGCGCCATCTATCGCAAACCGATGGTATCATGTCAATGACATTCCCAATTTTCCAAGATGAAACAGTACAGATCATTCGATTCGGACGAACGAATGTGTGAATGGTGAATGATATTAAAAAAACGTAAGTTACAAATAAACACACAAGCATTCATTTATATATTAATTAAAATAAAATAAAAACTTTTTTAGACTAGAAAGATACATACACATACCTTGGGATGATTTGAATTTGTTTAATTTAATTTAATTTTTTATCCATTTCAAGACAGATTAATGATATTAAATTTAGCAAATGTATAAAAGCTGATGACAATCAAACAATAACCTAACTTCTCAGTAACCTAAGCACATTAGGTATAGAATCGCGACCTATATTAGCAATGCGTGTTTACTGAATTTATGGTTTAAATTAATGTGAATGGACTTTAAATATCAAATATGTTAACGATCAAAGTGCATTCCCACTAATATATTATGACATATACTGTCGGTTGTGTATACTAAGTCATATTTAAATATTTTACGACATAATTGCGTATTATAATAAATATCTGTATATATTAAATATATATATATAATTTTAGACGCATCACTGTCACGAAGACGTGTCATATGGATGTAAAATCTGAAGTAAATTAAATAAATAAATAAATAATATTAGAATATTTTAATCACGTCCTACGATTTGAGAATGCTACAAAAATACCACACTAAATAAATTCTACTGCTAATAATAAACTACAACTTCACTAACTTTTGCTAAAATGTACTGGCCCTTGTAGATTGATATTAGTGATAAATTCATAATTATAATTTAGAACTATAAAGATTCAGTATAGCTATTCCGTGAAAATCATAAACGTATTTTTCTTAAGCACAACTTTGCGAATCTAAAGATACCAATATATAGGCGAATTAACGACAAGTGACAACATCTAAATTTACAAGCCGTATCTAAACGAATATATCCGTCCTGCTCGAACGTGACCCTACACACGAGGAACGAGCAAGACAAAACGTTTATTATCCGAGCATATGTACAAAGCAAAAACATATCGAGCCCCAGTACATGAGTGCTGCAAATAAAATCTACTAAAAGCCATTCCACTGCATAAGGCTACTACTTTATAACCATGCTATTCCTAAAGGGTTCATATTGACCTGCACCCTCATTGTTCATCCTTTCAGCCAAATTTCCAACTATATCAGACCTTGAACGGTTATGTCTTGTACCGGGAACGTGTAATAAGTCACCTATAAAATCAACATTAGGGCATTAACGTAAAAAATCATCATCAATCAATCAAAAATCAAGTAAAAATCTACTTTATTTCAACTAGCTTAAGATACAAAATTCTAATATATGTATATGACATGTTTATTTGTATCTACATTCTACCGACTACCGACAAATACTATTTTTATAAACAGACTACCGACAAGAGGCAATAGCATCGCATAAACCTATTGTCATACCAAAAAAAAAAACAAGAAACTTAAATTATGTGCCTAATACATCTCATTTTATTTGACTATGAACTCTAAATATATGCTGTTAAGATACCAATTGCACTGCACTTTGGCAACGTGTGATTTTTATTCATTTGTAATCTTCTAGTTAAGGAACGGGGAAACGTGAATGACTTAAGCGGCATATCGTATTTATATTTCGATTTGAGAAATAGCTTCGGTAGGTGACTCAGACAAGTTTTCACAATTTTCTTGCATTTTTCTATCGGAAACATAAATTTAATACAATTTTTTTGGTGAATTAAAAAAAAATCTTTTTTACTATCTTATTTAAAATCCAAAACTCACCGCTGTACTTTTTAGTGTCCGATTTTGGATCGGTTTTCAGGTCACTGAAAGGAAACAAAAAATGATTGAAATCATCATCCAAAGAACGTAATAATGCGTGTCGGTTTTAAGGATAGGATATCGCCGGTGATTTCAACCTTATTTCTTATGGTGGGTAGTTAACTTTAAAGGTGTCGTCACCGTCATTAATTTTATAATATCACCAACGAAGACCTCGTCTACGCTAATAAAAAGAATATATATTAAAAAAAAACTCTTTAAAATCATACCTATTACTTCTGTAAGTACCATCCTCAGTTTCCATCATAAAATCCGCTTGCCAAGAAGGATCGTCCTAGAATAAAATCCGCGTATCAACTATTTTTTCTTTTCGTCAAATCTAACATAAAACTCTTTTATTTTTTACATCAGGTCTATAAAGGATTCGCTATAAAGAGCGAATACACGCTAAAACGGTCGACCAAAGCACGTCATTTCGGATCCTCCCGATCCACTAACGGTGTTTTTAGGTACCTCAAGCACCGGTCACCGCCCTCGTAAATAAGTAAATAAATTAACCCACAGACACAGCCCACTGAGTTTCTCGCCGGATCTTCTCAGTGGGTCGCGTTTCCGATCCGATGGTAGATTCTGCGAGGCACGGCTCTTGCTAGGGTTCGTGTTAGCAACATCGTCAGGTTTGAGCCCCGTGAGCTCACCTACTACTTAAGGTTAAGCTGAAATAGTCTCTCAAGGCTATCAGATTAGGTAGGAAAAAAAGAAGAAGCTAAAACGCAAACCTCTAAAGCATCGCAGACGCATTTCTGCAGCTCGTCAAAACACACAACTGGATTGTTCGTAAATTCCTCTCCTTCAGTTGTGATTTTACGGACGAGTTCCGAATAACAGTTCTCCGGCACGCCCATTACCGGCGGTTTGTTGGGCGATAAAAACAGATCGCACAACTCGAGTGCGGACGAACGTAAGTTGTCTATGACCTCTTTCGATGTGTGCGGAGCGTCTGCAAAAACGAATGAATAAAATACATGTTTTTTTTTATTGCTTAGATGGGTGGACGAGCTCAAAGCCCACCTGGTGTCAAATGGTTACTGGAGCCCATAGACATCTACAACGTAAATGCGCCACCCACCTTGAGATATAAGTTCTAAGGTCTCAAGAATAGTTACAACGGCTGCCCCACCCTTCAAACCGAAACGCATTACTGCTTCATGGCAGAAATAGGCAGGGTGGCGGTACCCACCCGCGCGGACTCAAAGAGGTTCTACCACCAGTAAACATTAAGGAGGCTTTCCCTCCGACTATCTCTCGATGTTTGAAACACGCTCGTGTTGATACGATATGCACGCCATATATTGTACGTTTATAATATTGTTATAAATAAGTGGTACTGGTAACGTCATCTATTGGCAAATATCGAAATGAGATGTCGAAACGACTATATAGTACTATCGGAAATACTCTTGAAAATCGTAGACCTCTTGCATGAACTATAAAATCGTTGCAGAGACGACATAAAGGCAATTAGCAATTAGCAATTAGTGATTAGTTGTACTCCAAACGAAACGAAAGAAGTGAATTGCGAATTGTGATGAAAGTTTTAATGTGTACTTCGATGATTACTTTTATTTATCCCGAGCCCCATCGCGTATTAACCAAAAGGAATTTCTGAATTATCTTTAACTGTGGTAGGAGATTTTGTATATCCGAAGGTACCACCGTTCTGCGTTTTTCTATCGCGAAGTAACGATTCATTCCAGTTTGAGGTTTGGCGGAGACATTACACAATACATTAGACATTCAACAATTGAAACTTCAACTATGAACTGAAAATACAAGAACTCGCATATTCCAAAATCACCTGACTCATGGAGCTCTATCTCTAGTAAATATTGCGCGTTAGACTTCCACGCTGCTGTTGCTCTCAAAAACTTCAATGTTCTCGCAATTTCCTCGGACATTTTTTGTGTATTCAAATTATTCAGAGTACCTGAAAATTTTAATGAATGAAACACAATCACAAAATTATAACAAAATGTACATGCTGTATTTATTACGTGTAGAAATTTCAAATACCTTCTTGAGGACCTAACGTAGCCCTTCTGGCCTGTATTATCCTGGTCACGTACTGTAACGAGGATAATTTCTGACGATCCTGAAGCTCCCATTCGCCGGCGCTGTCTTTAGAATGCTAAAAATCGTTAATGAAAACTCAATGTTTTTTGTATGTTTGTTGGAGGCAATTGTTTATATCTAAATGGTCGACCGAGGCGGATGTCACGTTGATAAAACAGAGTGAATATTGCCACCCAACTGGAGGCTTGATGTCGGAGTCTCCATTCCAATAGAATAACGGCTATGCTACCATGCAACGGTCTTCCCCGTAGACATACATTATTGTTATTTTAGGGTAATAAAAAAAAAAGTTTAATGCTAAGGTGGATGGACGAGCTCACGGCCCAGCTGATGTTTCATGATGTGGTCACCGGAGCCCACAGACATCAACCACGTTAACATCGCCGCCCATTTTGAGACATGAGTTCAAGTTTTAGTTTTTACAATACAACGGCTGCCCCACCCTGCAAGCCGGAACGAATAACTGATATAGGCAGGTCGGTAGGACCTACCCGTGCGGACTCACAAGATACAAGATACAGCAAGATATTGCCGTATCTTGTACAAGAATTCGTATGGAACAGTAAGAACAAAGGTACTGTGAGCAGTTAAGGAGATTATTTAGTCAATAAAATCATTACATTCACGCAATAGTACCATAATCTCTTTATGGGATCCATAAGGATAACTTAATATAACCTTTTGATTTGTTTATTAGATATGATTGTTTTTATATATGATTGTATGATTTGTTTATTATAGACGATTGTTATAACATCTTAATCTAAAAAAAAATTTCATAGTTATAGAATAGCTACCTATAATTCCAAAATGATACTTATTTCGGATAAACAAGAAGCTTTTAATATTAATAGTATCACAAATTGGATTGAGTCTGTCAATTGATAGTGTTCTAATAATTAAGTAAAAGTCTAAATAAAGTTACAACCGCACAACAGATGGTGTGAGATTAGTTTAAATTCCAATAGTTCATATTAAACACATGTAAGTTTGATGTCGTCAGTGTTACCACTATATGCAACTATTCTACTATATCTGGGCAGGCGTAGACGTTCGAGAAACTTATATCAATACTTACTAGTTTCTGTATATCCTTTTCTACTAATTCTAAAGTTGCGTCCAACTCTTCAGCATCCCCGCAGCTTCTTATGACTATCAAAAACAGTTCTGATGGAAGTATTGAATCTTTGCAACACTGAAAATTATGTGTACTGTCATTAATAATAATTTAATTTGTAACAGATTCTAATATCATAGTAGTGAAAATTAGATAGACAAATAAAAGGACTGAGCTTAAAATGTAAAATTTACATACAGATTTTATGATCATTCTGTTGATATTATCAGGGTCACTCATTAAGCTGATTATGGGGCGTAAAACAACGGCTGATAAAAGATCAATCAAAATCGTCTTCATTGCATGACATCCCCATGCTTCTTCTGGAGCTACCAAATACAATATAGCTTCAGATACCTCACAAAGGAGCTCTGAAACATTCAAGTTATATAAAATGGACACAATTTATGAAATAAAACTGAATATTGCACACAAGACATGACTACTAAGACAAAAGTAGGCCTAAAAAATTAAATAACAAAAATTTTTTTTTTTTTTTAAATGTGGATTATTCTATGATTTTCATTCTAATTTACTCAAATTCTTACCATATTCTTTATCTGTATCATCACAGAACACATCTCTACACATTTGTTTATTTTCTATAGCACATTCAAGTTCAAAAAATATATCTTTTAATGTTTTCCCTGTAATATTTTCAGAGCTATCATAAAATTTTGATTTACCAAATATTTGAGAGTCTGAAATAAATAAAAACAAAATCAGTAAAATACATGAAATAATTTTTTGGTTCACTGATAGCAGAGTAATTTCTAAGCCCAATCCAATGACCACTGAATTGAAGGACCACTGAATTGAAGGATTGGATAGCCATTGTTTCAAAAAAGTGAGACCTTAATCTTATGTCTCTAGGTGGACTGCAGTGTTTCTATAAACTTCAATATCTCCTTAACCCAGGTATCTCTAAGATTGTGTACTCAACAATTACTTGTTAAATTTACGCTATCCACTATATTGGAAAGTAATAAACTCTTATTACTTTCTTCTTCCACTTCCACTCGGAAGTAGTAGTAATCCTATAGAATAAATTAACTGTATCTAAATACCCTATAAGATGGATATTTTTACCTGGCAACCAAGATAAATCTGTTTCACTCTTGTTCCTTCTGTGTGTTTTCTTCTCATCCCTTTTTGGACTTAGTTTAGCAGTATCATTTGCTGATTCTTTGGCATTCATTAACTCTACATGTTTCAGGCGAACTCTTGATTGCTTAAACATCTTCAAATGAGTTGTTAGTTCTTCAGGAAATCTTGTTGAGAGCAAATTAATCCAATCCACACATTTTATCCTGGAAAATGTAGACTTGATACAGCAATATTAAAGTAGCAAGCATCTCAGCACTTTCTACTCTATTATTTAATTATTAGTTCAGCGCAACTAAGTTCTCGCTGTTCGTTAATATATGATTTCAACAATAAGTGCTGACCAACTATGAATAAAACAACATGTCGTGATTGGTTCTGTCACTTCAAATACAGTGATTTCAATGTTCACGACTGTATGTGTGACCTTCGAAAACGCTAAAATAATAACATAAGATTAGCTAGCTTCAGGATTAGGAGTTACTCGCCAAAACATTTCCAAGGAATTACATGCATTAGGAATGAATCAAAGCAAGAGATTTGGTTTCCTTACAAGTAAAAGCCAAAAGATTTTTTCGCTTGTGAACAACTGCTTCGGTCAAAAATGAAAGGTTTTTTTCCATATTCATACTGGGTAATGAAAAATAGATTCAATAAGGAAACCTAAAAAGAAAATAATCTTGGGGATTGTCCTGTCACACTTCTATGTTGTTGGCTTGGCCAAATATTCACGCTGTGAAGGTTATGCTATGTATTTGGTGGGACCAGAACACAACAATAAGTTAATGTGGGCTGTTAGAACCTAACGAATCATATCTGGGGAACAGTTTCAAACCCAATACTGTTGAGCTGAGTGATATGCGAAAAATAGGCACAATATGACCAGACATCATAAAGTGATTCTCCTATATGACAATGCGCAGTCACACTCAGAAGACAAACACTTCTACCATTGCGATTTTCAAACTGTACCAGAAAGATGGGGATAGCTGTGGCTACTAATGGGCAATGCTATGAATGGTTCATTTATAAGCGTTTATTTACATTGTAGTTGCTTTCTCTTCAAAAAAATTAGCAAGAAATTGGTTTAAGACTTTACACATTTTAATTAAACTATTTACTGTGATTGTAGCATACTAAAAAAAATCAGTATAATAATTTAAATATTTTATATACTTTATAACTTTTAGATACCTCAATATTGGTTAAAGTTATATGCTGTGTAAATATAACCCTAATTTTTTTAATGACCAATAGTAATGTATTTTTTTATTTAATGGGAGTTATTTTTACTGTGAAAGAACCTCATATTCCAACTTAAGACACACTTTGACCTTATCCTCCAATTGCAATGGCTAATAACTAATTAACAAGAATTTTCCACTGCTTGTGCTTTTAATTTTAAGACAACCAAAACATTATTGTACTTCCGATTTCTAAAAGTTTACCATATTCGTAATAATTTTCTAGAAATATTTTTATTGTTAAATTTCACATTATGATAAACTAAATCTGCTTTGTTAAAATCATACACATAGCATAAAATGTAGTAAAATTATACTTACCTATTAACTACATTAGCACCAGTAGCAAGCACCAAACGTTTTATTGCATGCTTAGTGAACTCATCATCATTTGTCAAAATCTCATACCATGGTGTAACATAATCATTTATAATTATTACAATTATTTCATTTAGAAATGAATCTACAGTTTCACTTCCTGTTATTCTACTATCAAATTTTAATAAAGGTACCTCTTTTTGAAACTCTTCTAGAACCTTAAAAAAACAATATTAATAGTTGAAGTATGATTAAAGAAATAAGTGAAACAAATATGAAAGTTTAAAATAATTAGAAGCTGTGAAAGTTTCTTAAGCCTCAGTTTTTCTTACCTTAGGAAGAGTAATAGAGAAATTATTACATTGTAATGGATCATCAGGACTGTCTATATCAACAGAAAATATTTTTTTATCATAAACGCAATACAGGAATGTCAATACACTGCAAATAATAAGACATCTTAGTAATTATCTTAAAATAACAATATGTACCTCAGTGTTTTTTCTCACAACTCATAACATATTTGATATAACACTAAAATGAACTGATCCAACCAAAATAAAAAACGTTCGTTTTAGATAAATAAACGGGAGCTTACCCGAGTATGAAAGAAACAATAAACAACAGTAAAGAAAAATAGATTCCAATTCCAAATAAACCGGTGATTATTACGCTAATCAAACCAAACCATCCTGCAATCTTTGCTATCATATTATCGAATATAGCGTTTTGTTTTGATCTAATTTACAAATGCCTATTAAACGCTCAAAATTCACGTAAGAGACGAAAATTATTACAAACTTTATCCACATATTTCTAATTTGCAAAAGAGCATTTGACATAAGTAGTATTATGTAGTCTCAAATATATTAAGTGTATAATCTATGTTAAGTAGTATTAAGTAGGTATTTTTTTAAGGGATTTTATGTCCCGGTAACTAAGATCTTTAAGTCATATCTGATTTTAATTTATATTCTTATTTTTATGAAAAATGATAATACGGAGTGAAATGAAATGAAATGAAATGAAATCTATGTATTGCTTTGATAAAAGACACAGATATAAACACAATTTTCGGCATAGATTAGACAGAAATATATTTTTGTGGATGTAGTTTTTTTTTGGCTGAGTGTCGAACCTCTTACAGGTCCCCGCGCCTAAGGGCCACACAGTTATGTCGGACTCAACACTTAGTAGATTCTGGGAGCGTACCGCGATCCCAAGGATCCTATTTCGGTCCCTATCCTTTTTTTCCCTACCTATTCGCTGGTAACTTAGGGAACTATTGCAGCTACTCCCGCGGGTAACCTGGGAGACTTTGCTAACATCTACCTTAGCAAGAGCAGTGCTTCGCTGAATTTGCCACTGAATCGGGATCACGACCCATTGAGAAGATCTGTCAAGAAATTCAGTGCTGGCTTCGTGAGCGAACACTACACTTGCATATTAAGTAATTTTTCTAACACTATTGAGTTCGCTCGTCGAACAATTCGGCGTAATCGACGAGTTTGACGAGGAAGGTGATTGGTGCTGGGGGGGTCTAAAAGCACCGAGAGTGGATCCGAGGGATACGACAAGACTTGTTTCGGGCGACGGTGGCTTTGCGTTGCCCCGTCATCGTGGTCAAATAGGTAATTAGAGGCGGCCACGATAAAAAAGATTATCATGTTGCGCCGCAAAGTAGCGTTCTGAGACTTTTTTCGGGCCGAGAGTCGAACTTCCTAAGAGGTCACTACGCCTAGGGAGCTCACGGGGTATGTGGGACTTGACGATCTGCTGATGTTGGAAGCAAACCACGGGCTCAAAGAATTTTAGGGCCCTACCGCACTGAACGACTCCCTTGCACTTTTACACACGACGTAAATAAATAAAAATAAATAAATAAATAAAAACGTCTGATCTTCCTCCGGGATCAGAACCCGGTCAAAGTACCTAGAGGGTTTCCACGGTCAACACTACAACTAGACTCGCGGTGCCACCCCGAGGATGCCCGACCGACGGGTCGTCGAGGCGATAGTCGACGACCAACGACGCCGGTCTTCTCTGTACGGTGGGTGCCGCCTAGGCGATGTAGTTGGTGTTCCGGGATACCCCGCTGGGCCCGAACCAGCTTGCCGGGTCGGAACGCGATACACCGACGACCGGGTTGCTCTTCCATAGTATGTTCAGTGACGACAGCGACGACGATAATGCGGACCGCATCGCAGGCCGCAGCCGCCGACGCGTCGTCCCATTCTCCTGGCGCCAGCGCGCTAGAGTGACGGTAGCGTGCGGCGCAGCTTCAATCCCCTCAGGTCGCCCCGTGACCACCCCATGGTTGTAGATGGGGTTCGCCAGACGACGAGACTACGCCTGGAGGACGGCACGTCGAGATTGAAGCTTCCGCGCTCGAACTTCCGCCGCGCCGGCACGCGACTCTCCCTTGGAGCGCTCTGACACTGCCTTAGGATACTTACGAATCGGTTCTAACACCCTACTCACTAAGTGACTTCCCTATCGTTAGCACTAGTAACATCCAGCAGCACCGAGAGTAAATCAGGTCGATCCATCAGAACATAATAATATAACGTAGAACAACGAAATTCGTAGAACCGGGCCAGGGTTATAATTCGTGGCGCCTACGACAAGGAGATTATGTTGTCGAATTTTATTAATACGCTCCGCGCAACTCAAAGCATATTTTTTTAAGAAAAAAGACAATAACTATATATGTTCTAAAAATCAAGAAGTAATCTTAATATCCACCTCTCTACTTCTTAGAGCTTGTATCATAAAGTACTCAAAGGAAAGCTCTATGAAATGTTTCTCTTGAAACTGATAAATTCCTCTATACATACTTGAATACATTGAATTAAAAAACTAAAAAGGTTTAGAACTAAAACTAAATTAGAATTAAAACGATGAAGGTGGAGTAAAACCTTTAAAGTGGTGAGTTGATTCGGAAAGTAAAAACTCAAATGTTTTACTTTTTCGACTTTGTTTGGGTGCATATTGTACGTTTGAGAGTTTTTATCTAACTCAGTTTCTCCTTTTAGTTCCTTCACAGGCAGGCAAAGAACTTCCCACATAAGTCAAGTAACCAATCACCGTAAGTGATCTCATCATCTGAGATTTCCGCAATGCTAAAAGCATAGCCAAGGCGCTGCCTACCACTTAACACTTACTTATAACCGCCTTCAAAATAGGACACATTCTAGCGCTTGGTGGATGATGCAATAGTAGAAAGCATATTTTATGACAAAATAATCTAAAGCGATACATAGAATTTAAGATACAAAAACAAACAGAACCAAAGTCCTGCCATAGCCTAACAGATCAGAATTATTCACAATCCGAATGGTCCTCTGCTTTCTCTTCACCATGTTAACACAGACCGTTAAGTCTCAGATCGCTTACTAGAGTGCAAGTTCAAATTTTACGGGCAAATGAAAAGGCTATATTATTTCTAGGACGGCCACACACCGGAATTCAATATTACTGGAGACGGGACGGATCAACAGAAGCGGGATAGTTAACAAGAATGTTTACCAGTGTCCATCGGAAACCTGACGGACCGGTACGGACAGACAATGTGCGCCCAAACAAAAAACGATACAATTATATTTTCTATTACATCAATTCTCAATTCAACTTTCAATTCAGTCCAAGCATATTAAGTGTATATTGTCAATGATCCGAGCTCTACTAACATTAATAAGTATTTTGAAATTGACTACGTAGGCATCATGGTTTCTAAAGTATTAGTAGGAATTTATGAAAATATGGAAAAATCATTAAGAGCCGCAGGAGTAATAGCCGGGTATGATTTAATTTTAAAAGCTTTGGAATCCGAACTGTTTTTTTTTTCCTTTAATAGAAATAATAATGCTGCAATTTACTAAGCCCATTGGGTACTAAAAATATTTTTTGGTTAATTTTAGCGAACTTTATCCTTTTTTCTGTAATTTAGTTAAACATGTAAACCTCACAGTATAAGTAAATCAATGCCTAAATTAATTTTAGAGATCTATATCTAGCTAGTCGAGACGATTGGCCCAGTCCTCAGATGAATCGTGATCAAAGATGTCTTATTCTTGCTTTTGATCTTCCGCTTCTGCTGATCTTCCGCTTAGTGCAGAAGCTGAGCAAAAATTGTTCTTTGAAAGTACCGACACCGGATCGACGCTGAACCGGTAACAGCGTACTGCCATTGCGTATGCGGGTGTGTATTGACTATGATGCGGGTTGCACACAGTGGAGAACTCGTTGGAAGTTTACCTCTACGGGAGAAGCAGCGCCGTATCCTAGTCATACAAATCGTTCAATTATTCATGGTTTCTCATAACATAATGTGGTGAAATTTTCAGGAAGTCTGGGCGGCATATGAAATATCCATACACACTGTCAGCAAAAATAGCGCAATTTCCGTTGTTCTATTATATGAAGAATAATATTATATGGATGTACTATCCTCTTGGGATTTTAACGGGGTTTTATTTTTTCATGAAAATTCATGTGGTTGTTAATTCAGATGAAAATAAGCGTAGTTGGGCTGAATCGCAAAGAAAGATTGCAGAAAAAGAAGCCCACCATTGATTAAATATAGTTACAACTACAAGCTGAGTTTATGACAGTATAATAACAAAAAAAAAACTTGTAGGCATTTTAACATTGTTTAGGAACTTTGGCATATTCAATGTTTTTTGTTTGATTGATTGAATTATATTTTAGTTTAAGTGTAAAAGTCCTGCTAAAAAGTAAAATTTTCTGAAAACATTATCGTAAATTTACATCCACACTTATAAATAGTTAATACAAATTTTAATAGAATCCTCGCAACTATGTGGTAACTAAAGATTTATTTATTTTAACTTTTAATCACGTCAGAGATGCGGATGCGGTGCAATTTTGTAATTACTAGCATTACTTACATTGTACAGACTTTTTAAGCTATTAAATCGGGGATTTTAGTCAATTTTATTACATGTGCCTCGCCTATACCTATCTGCAGAAACAATAATCAACAAAAAGAAAGATTTTCGCTTGCTCTCCTTATGCCCTTCAATATCATTAACTTTTGTGGTTCTATTCAAATTTAATTTAGGAAATACTACAAACTTACTAATTATTATTGCAATGTATACTAAGTGAGTATGTAATGTAATGTGGTCTTACCCTGCCTCTGACTCTTTTACCGTTCACTTCAGAAACCTGTCTCTGCTCTAAAGAGCAAAGAGAAAGGAGCAATGAAACTGTTCTGTTTATAAGCATGTCAACCAAAAGTTTCAAAATCGTAAGGACAAAAATTGTGAAAAATATGTACGCTTTGTTTAGTATTGTCTTTTAAATTTTGCTATAAAAACCATTAGAACTGATTGATCTATTAGATTCAAGTCTTCGACTTCAGAATAAAAAAGTTTGACCGTATAAGCTTTCTGGTTTTTAACTGTGCATTTTCAGAAAGTTTTTGGTGTCTTTTAAGCATTCTTTAAGTGTTAAATCAACGGAGCATTTAATAACTTCCAAGATTAGGTACCATTACTCTGTTTATTACTGCTGCGAAGTAGTCACACATTCTGGTTTGAAGAGTTACAATGCAAGTGATTCGATGATCTTAAATATTAAGTACTAGCGACCCGCCCTCGCTTCGCTTCGGAAACATTAAAACACACATGAAACCAAAAAAAATATATAAAAAAAAATAAAAAAAAAGTAGCCTATGTTCATCAGGGACAATGTCGGCTTCTAATGGAAAAAGAATTTTTCAAATCGGTCCAGTAGTTTCGGAGCCTATTCGAAACAAACAAACAAACAAATCTTTCCTCTTTATAATATTATTATATTATAAGTATAGAGTATAGATAATACCTAGGCGGTACTGAAAATTTCGGGAATTAACGAAGTGACACAACATTACTATTTAAAAATGTATTTATTGCTTTTCGAAGTGTTCTCCGCGAAATTTGACACCTTTTTCCATACGATGGAACCAATCATTGAAGCAACCATTCCATTCGGAAGTTGGGGTCTCCAAAATGGCCGTTTTGTAGGCGTCCACAGCTTCTTCGGGTGATGAAAATCTCTGTCCACGCAATTTATTCTTTATTTTAGGGAAAGTATAGAAATCATTAGGGCTTAGGTCGGGGCTGTACGGCGGATGGTCTAATAATTCTGTTTTCTTGCTCTAAAAACTCTTTTGTTCTGTGCGCGGTGTGAGAACTCGCATTGTCGTGATGGCGGATGATGCGGCGGTTGCAGTTCTCTTTACGGAGTTCAGAAACGACCTGTGGCAAACAAATGCTAGCATACCATTCTGCATTAACCGTTCTTTGTCCCTCAAGAGGAATACTCGTAACATGGCCGGTTTTGGAGACAAACGTGGCCACCATTTTTTTTGCAACACTCCGTGAACGAACAATTTTTGTTGGCTTTAACTCATTTTCGAACACCCAAACTCGTGACTGGTTTTGTTGGCGACAGCGGCGTCGCCTCATAATTATAGAATAAGTTGAATAGAATTTATAATAGATTTATATAGATACGTACATAGACATAGAGTTATAACAAATAGATAAATTATATAGAGTGCATATAGATAGATAAGGATATAGATAATGTGCACATATATTTTACTAAGAATAGAACGTAAGTTGCTTTGTAATAAATAGTATACACTTNCATGCAAGATTATTTGTATTTGACTCATGCCAATGTCTAAAGTTGCCTGAATTTCGCGGTATGTCACATGTCGATCTTCCTCAATCAGCTTACGCACAGCATCAACGTTTTCTTGGGTGACTGCAGTTTTTGGACGACCTTAACGGGGATCATCACTGAGCTTGACACGTCCACGTTGAAACTCAGCAAACCAGCGATAAACTGTGGTTTTTGGATGGGGCTTCATCACCAAATGCAGAAATCATCCGGTCAACACACTGTTTTTGTGTTAAACCACTTCGAAAGTCATAATAAATCATCGCTCTTGAATTTTCTCGAGTCCATTACATTTTCTCAATGACTAAACAAGTTTGACAAAACCTCGTGACAAGACCGAGAATCTTTTTTTAAATAAATAAATGGTATTCGATTTTTAAAACCAAGGAGTTTTCAATTAAAAAGATTTTAATATGACAGGAACAGTGGAAATATTCCATTCCCGATACTTTTAGTGCAGCCCTCGTTATATGTTGATTGATTTAACCGCTTTGCACCGTGCGGGCTGTAAGTCTACGTATTCATTTTAAATTCATTGAAAAAAGGTTTTTTTGACGTTTCAAATGGACAAAACGAAAGAGTTAAGTTCACAATTACCAAAGACTAAAAGGCCCCATAACCACTAGCCATATAAAATTATTCCACACAATAGTGATGTACCTATAGACTAGACACTCAGGTGTTTCAGTTTTCAATAAAGAATAGTGTTCGAGTTAAATACTCGAATGTAGCGTTTCTCATATTTGGTTTTGTTTTCGAATAGTTATTCTTCTTTTTCTACAGTTTGGTATCTGCCAGCGTTGAGTTTTTAAAATATTCATATATTTAATATGTACACGCACTTTCCGTTCTATGAGCTGAATGACATGATAATAATATGTATATTCTATTTGAAATTGTAATCAATTGAGATAAAATAATGTCCCAGTAAAATGGTGAAAATTTATTGAGGGCAGTGATGCTTTTGGAAATCCACAAGAAGCTATCTCCAGCAGCTTTGTTTAATTTTCCTTCACTTGTGCACTTTCTCAGATACTAAACGGGTTAAATATATAAATGTTAATGCAAAATAAACTATGTGGCGNATATGTATATTCTATTTGAAATTGTAATCAATTGAGATAAAATAATGTCCCAGTAAAATGGTGAAAATTTATTGAGGGCAGTGATGCTTTTGGAAATCCACAAGAAGCTATCTCCAGCAGCTTTGTTTAATTTTCCTTCACTTGTGCACTTTCTCAGATACTAAACGGGTTAAATATATAAATGTTAATGCAAAATAAACTATGTGGCGTATTATGCGTACTACCTTCTGAGCACCATGAAAGTCGAATACGACAGTTTTCGTACCTACTGCGTTGTCGTTAGCCACCCAAAAATATTATTTAAGTAATTCAATTTAATATGAATACCGCAGAACACAGACACATACTGACATGATAGTCGAGTCAATATTGAACTTTAATTAACAAAGCGCATCCCTAATGTGTAAATTGGTGAGAATCGCGAGGACTTGAACGCATAAATTGTGATTTTAGTCATAGATTATACACTTAATATATTTGATTTTAGTTTTGTGAATGACTGATCCCGAACAGTGAATAGAGACAATTTTTTAAAACAACATTTACACCTATTTCAAAGTTTTAATAAATTTATTGAAATGGGTGACAACGAAAAAGAAGAAGCCGCTAATTTAGTGCGTTTGCTTTGTTTTAATTCAATAATAGCAGGCCTTGAAATAAAATGGTTTAATTACACGTACGTATATTGTTTTCAGAAAGAAGAGTTTGAATGGGTTCTTCGTGAAGAGGTTCATGCTATATTACACCAATTACACACAGTTTTAGTTGTAAGTAAGAATATATTTCAAAATATTATAATCACTATTGCCATGAACCTGAATTAAATTTAATTTCCGCAGGAATGTGCTCACAGGTTTCCTGTACCATTGTATGGTAATGAAGGCCAAAAACAGGATAAATTTATTTTGACATCACAACCTGAGCAGTTAAAGTGTATTGTGACCCTCACAGGAGATAGCATAACTCATGCAGTAAGTAACTGGTGTTAGATATTTTAAAAGATCAATAAATTTATGCTCATTGTAGTTCAAGTGAAAGTAATAATGCAATAATTATTCTTTTATGAATTTGGCAACCAATGGTATACTCCCTTTATTATTAAAAGTTATCATCAGGATAATATTTAACAAAAATGTCTTAACTACAGACTATGTTGCATAACTCTTAATGAAGCTTAATGTGTTCTTTGTTCAGGATATAAGTTTCAAGGTCCTCCGTCAAATGCACACAATATGCCGTACCTCAATCAATCAAGATGGACCATGGAAACTTCAGCAGATACAAGATGCTGCAAACCATCTCCAACAAGCTATAGGCTATATTGATAATGTGGACAAACATTATGTTTTTCGGTGAGTTAAATAAAAAATCTATGGGAAAATTAAAATCAGTTTATCATACATAAAAAGAATCCATAATACATATATGTTATTTATGCATGTATGATTTTGATTTTTTTTTGTTAAACTTATAAGTTATATGTAGATAAATAAGAAAATAAAATTATACAAATTAGTGTTCAGCTATTAAGTATTTGTTTACAGAAAGACTTAAAAACGGGCTAAAATGCCACATTTACAAACAAGATGATGTGCAAAACAATAAAACCACATTTTTATTACAATCAAATTTTGATTAAATTTAAAGCAAGTAATTTGAATACCTTATCCTGAAGGTCAAACTTTATTGTGATTTTGATAAAAGATATTACAGTTCCGAAGTTCCCAACAATACATTTTTTATTAAATTAATTTTATTTAACTTTGTCACATATGTAAGCATGTAGATGGCACATAGCCTGAGAAATAATCATTGTCAATCATTATCAATCAATTTATATAAAACGTTTTTATACATCTTTGGAATTTCCAAGCAGAGGCAGCTCACAGCCCACACAATGTCAACTTTAGCCTTCCTCTATTCAAATCTAAACAACTGATTATTACTTATTATAACAGTACTTAGAAAAGATAATATTTACAAAGTATTTGAATCCCATCTATCAAGCATTAAGTATATTTAAATTTTTAGATCATCAGAAGAAGTATTACATATAATTCAATGTCTTATTGGCTCTTTACAAAGAGCTCGGACTGCCTTAGTATTACCCAAAAAAAAAGCAATTGATGAGCTCATGAAGAGTCGAAATATGGTATGTTAAATATAAATTTAAATTTATTGGTTTGGTTTATTTAATTCACAACTAAACAACATTTTTAACTTCCAGAAAGCTCTTTCACCAAATTTGCCTGAAGATTTAGCGATATCATTTTACATACAATCTCATAAATTGATATTTGTGGCGTACCATATTAGTTTTGTACATGGTACCATGAGGATTGATTCATGTCAAGCCGACTGTGCAGTGCCTTGGCTAAGTGATGTACTATTTATGCTGACAGCTGCATTACACATGTGTCAGCAATTAAAAGATAAGGTGAGAATGCATTAATTTATTATATTTAATAAAACGTACTATGAGGCTTTAAAATCTAAATATGCCCACACTAGAAGACATTTACATGTTAGTTAAATTGTCTTGACAAAATAAAATATTAAGAAATTATTGATAGAAAGACTTACGTATCTAACTGCAAGGCCTAGTCCTACCGAATGTCCATATATCATGAACCAAATGTGACAGTTCTCTTGGATATCAGAAAACCCTGTATCCATTCTTTGACTTCTATCATACGCAGATCAGGATCATGAAGATATGTAATTCAGAAAATCATTGTCAAGATTGCTCTTCATATGTTTCAAATAAGTGAGAACTAAATAGTGATAATACTAACCTATAGTGTCTACTATGTTTTATTATTTAATTAATTTAAGCTAGCAGCTTAAGCAATGTGTTGAGTACCATATTAGTTCTGTAAAGTGTCTATTCATCATCGGCACTTCAAAATTCCTTTAAAGGAGAATAAGTACCCTCACCAACACACTACACTAAGAAAACCAAGTGTGAATGTTAAGGGGTCGTCGAAAGAAAGCCAATCGCTGTGGAGACAGTGGTGCTGTATAGGTCAAAAGGGTGCCCTGCCCTGTTTGGGTTGAACTACACCGTGATCAAATCAAATCAATTTTTTTAGCTCTGTAGTGTCTAGTATTACAACGCTATATCGAGGGGTGTAAGACTATTTGGTTTAGGCGACATTTTGGCAACTTTACAGGAGAGCCATTTAAAGGTTAAAATTTGGAAATAATATCATAACAAAAAAAATCTTCAGCTATTTGAATGTAGTAAACTTAATTGAAGTTCAAATAAAAACATCGATGCTAATACAATATAAAACGCACCTTTAACTACAAAGATAAATGTCGCGTATTGTTTATTACAAATTAAACCTTTGATTGCAAAGATAAATATGGCTTAAACCAAATAACTTTTCACCCTTCGATATGTCTCCAGGGTCTGAAGGTGAACCAAAAGCTCATTGGAAAATAGGTAGCTGCGTTTTCTGGGTGTTATGCCAGATAACCGCACTCGATAGACAAAAAGATTAGAGTATATAATAATATACTGTTACAAGTAATGCCTGTGGACCGGTAATGACTTCACACCAAACAAACAAAAGACATAATCGTTTTATATTTTATACACAGTTTTATTATTCTTTGAAATGATCAGTAACAATACTCGTATAACGTTATAGAAATACAAAATGGAATAGTAAATGAATCAGTCTGAAGGAACACGTCATTCCCATACAATGCTATCTGTTAGGTAATCGTATTATCCGTTCGCCTAGTAAACGTACATATCCTATAGATAATGTTAATGACCTGAATTCAGAAAGAAATAAATCAATTCACTAAATTCAACAATATACGTAACAAAATTAACTACAAATTTATGAAACGTTGTCGTTGTCTTGGTTACTAATCAATCACTTATCAGATAGCAGTTTGATTGCGTATGCTGATGTTTTATCACCATACGCGCGGTGATGGACGTATGTACACAAGAATGATAAGGTAATACCTTGTCTATTGTATTGCCTTCCTGATTGTAATAGTTTGAATCACGTATCTGAATGTTCAGCTTTTATAAATACAACTAGGAACCAGTTTTTTATTTATCTATCTGCCGTTTTGGCAGATGTTGGTTATTTTGGCTTCACCTTGACTGGTGGGAGGGGAAATGGGGCTTAGTTGAAAAGAACTGGCTAATGTCTGTCCTAAGAACAACAGTGCTTCGCTGAATCTACCACCGGATCAGAAACGCAACCCATTGATTGGATCCAGCGAGAAACTAAGTTGATTATGTACATGTGGGTTAAGGAACCAAAAATACAGAAATCGCTAACTTTTAAAGATTTGAAGAGGTAAAGAGATTACAAGAGCCCATAGAAATCACAACGTTAATGCCACCAGCCACCCATTATGTGAAGTAAGGTGAAAGTCTTAATTGTATTGTAGCTTTACCACACTATAGACAACATAGCATGACTGCTTCGGGGCAGAAATATGCAGGACGGTGATGCCTACCCGTGCGAAACTACAACACACTGTACCGCAGTTGACGATAGTAGTCATAATACCGCTACCTGCTTCTTTAATACCCATTCTCCGATGAATCGTTTAGTGATTTATTATGACCACCAACAGAAGAGATATAGCGGTGTTATTCAAGACAGACATTTAAACCCCGAAATAATGGGTAATACACAACCTAAGAATTGCTTTCCTTTATGAAATACTAGCGGCCCGCACCGGCTCCGCACGGGTCTTTAACAAAAATTTCGACGATATTTGACGTTGTTTTATTTTTTTAAATAAAAGAACACTTATTGCGGCATAATTATAATAGTTAGACATATGCTGTCGCGACACTTTTTGTAAATAATAATGTGTTCTACAAAGTCGTAGTACATTATTTTATTCTATCATCAATAGTTTTCGCAGGGCACGCGATGTAAAGAATATTTTAGGTAATTCTTTTACACCTTGGGTTACATTATTGGAGTTTTAGTAAGGATCCCTAATTTTTTTCAGAAAATATTGTAGCTTAAGTTACACGGCAATAGTGTAGTTTCCAAACGGTGAAAGAATTTTTCAAATCGGTTCAGTAGTTTTGGAGCCTATTCAATACAAACAAACAAACAAACAAACAAATCTTTCCTCTTTATAATATTAGTATAGATTCGATTGTTTTTCTTTTAATAAATCTTTACAAGTTTGTGAAATTCGTCGAACTCTTAACATTTCTATTCTTCGTTTTCATCCAATAATTACAAGATAATGAAATTAAGCTCTGTTGAAACCATCTGTTTCATTGAACTGGATACTGACTGATGTTCATATCTTCAGCTTTGCAGTGTTTTGACGCGTCAGCTGCTGAATCTAAATTTTGCGGTATGCATTAATTATTTTGTGTGCCTTTTCATTACAGGGAACGTTTCTAAAAGTTTCTAGTACTGAATGCAATCTCTCATTTTTCAGTTATGTGTTTTCTCGCAATACAAAGACTTCACAGTGGGATCAAGATCTGCCTCGATGGTGTTTAACTGAAGGTTAATGTATCCCCTACCGTCGGGTATTACCATATAAAAAACAAAAAACTTATTTACGTAAGTGTATTTATTTAGTTATAGTTATCCAAGTCCATTGTTGATATTCTTGTTGAGTATGTTGTAATATAATGTAAATTATTGAACTTTAATCATATTTATAGGAGAATTTAACTTCGTAGCCCTTATTTTATGTGATATGGAGAGATCAGTTCTGTAATATTTATCGGCATTGATCAATCCTCTTACAGTATTGCCAGATTGTGTAAGAAGTTCACAAGGCTTTGTTACTTCATGAATAATATATAAAGGAATTGAATTTTATGAATTTCGAAATTTGAAGGCAATAAAATAGTATATTAATAACTTTGCATTAGGCGTTGTTAAAAGCCAATAAGTAGAGATATTTCAAGCGAACTTTAAAAAATGCTTAATTTTAAAATTTTAATAACACGGAGGCTATACTTCAAACTTAATATTTAAATAATAAAATATATTATTTTTTAATGAATATAGTTGCACTACTTAGATCTGAAAGTATATTACGTAGACCAATAAGTACATAAAATTTAATTGAGAAACGAAGAAGCTTCGAAGTTTATGTCATCAAAGCACATTAGTGACACTTAAGAAAACTTTAAATCACACTGTATGTTCATATCTATGTATGCGCGTCGAGTTTGTTTTTAATTGCTTCTGTTATCAATATATTGTCAAAATTCATTTATATTATCAGAAATAGTTTTGGTTATTTACTGTAGTTATATATATTAATCCAGACTTTAAAAAAATGCATGTATTACTATTATAGACTATTTTACTGTGAAGCTTATTATCGCATTCTACAAAGCAAAAGATCTAATCATTAAATGAAATCAGACAAATAAATATTCACTTAAAACATTGCTTATGGTTCTGCACGAAAACATTTGTATTAAATTAAAATTAAAAAATTGTTATTTAAAAGGAATTCGTGATAACAATTCCTCAGTATTCGTTATAATTGTCACTCTTGTATTATAAATAAATAAACAAATGTATAATTTGCATTTAAAAATTACTTGATAGTTAAAAATAATTTATTTTTAAATTTATGGGAAATGTTGCACCTTATTTAAAATATTTGAAGAAAAGCCAAATAAGATCTAGGTTTAAAAATATTCGAACTGAAAATTTAGAATTTCTATTTACCTAGTAGTTAAATAGTAACACGCAATTCTGTCTCAAAATGAAAGGTATTGAAGTGACGTGTTGACATTTTTGAAATCCAGATATACATAGTAATAAGAGTACATTGGCAACTCATCATTCATTATTATTCAGAGTTAAGTTCTTGTTGATACAAGTTGGTACTTTTTATTCGTTTGTTTTTAAACGTAGTGTAAAATATCTAAATACGTCAATAATATGTACAGTCATGGCAACACCGCATTGCTTTTTCATACCAAAAAGTAAATGATTCGTAGAATTTAATTTCTACCATGAAAGCCACAAAAAAATAAAAAATAAAAGAAGTGAATAATAAAAAACTACACATTTATTCTTATAAAACTGTTTTTTTTTCCAAATACGTAAAAACGTGTACCTACTAATGTCGAGAATTATAACATTTAACAGTAAATCACACTATATAATATGGCAAAACCTACAAGAAACAAATTAACATTAAATATGTAATAAGAAACAACAAATTACTACTTTTTTATTTTACGTATAATATAAATTACTCTAAGCTGACTGCATTGCATGAGAGAAAAAGAACTATTTACGTGTTGATGTACAGTAGCAGACTGAAACATTGATAACCTAAAAATGTAGTTTCGCTTTTAAACGCAAAAACCGCAAAGAAACAAATTGAGTAGTGGTCTGAATTTGGGTTAATCGCTCCTGACTAAGTAGGTAGTCTACTGATTCTGGACTTCCTACTAGTTAATCGGGACGTTCCATTCAGTATCATGTTTTAACTAAATTTTAATCCGGCTTATTTGGTTACTAAGGCTCTTTCTTAGGCGGACGCCGTTGTATATCAATATAACTTTCTTTACAGAAATTAACGACGGTATTTGTAAAGTTCAAAATCTTGTATTTTTTCACTACTTACAAAAAATGGCGGGAAAAGTATTCAACAGCCTCAAAAAAGTAGCTTTGGTATTTTTAATTATGATCAAATTACAGATTAGGTAATAAATGTTCATGATTAACGTGTTTCTTACCGTAAAATGAAACACCTAATCTTCGTTATTTAGTAATAATTTCGTTTTATTTTAATCAAAATCAATCTTAATTTCGAATCTTTGCTAGAAACTTAAAAATTATGCTGGTTCATATCTCACGAATTGCTTGAAACTTTTAAAGTATATGGAGATTGAGTCTCTATGTCTTTTATATTTTATTATAAGTTCGTACAGATACTAAACTTACTATAAAGATACACTTGATTTAACAATTATAATTATTACCACGTCTATCCGGTTCTAAAATGATCTCCCACAATGCTTCCCGAGCGTTATCCAGGCTGTGTTCCAGGCTTTGCTGATGCCGTTCGCAACAGTGACCGAGCAAATAGCTTAAACCTGATCACAATAATTATCAATATAGAGCAAACACTAATAATATATGACTCTGATGCTAAGACTATTATTATGTGATATGGAAATCAAATTAAATACTGATTAACTTTTTATTCTGCACCTGTATATCACACAAAAGACTTACTAACTACTTGCTTTCTCAACTTCTGTTTGGTAGAAAAAGTGATGCTTCTAAGACTTGCCTAGGCTGTATTTGATTGATTTTACTTTCACATGTTTGACAATAAATATTAAATTAGTATTATTAGGTAGGTAGTCTCAAGACTATTATATCTACACTTATTACTGCAAAAAACTGGTTATTTGTGACTGTGTTGTATTTTAATAAATAATAAAGACCGTTTATTGTTATTTTCTTTTTATTCCTTGTCGTATCACTCTTGTCAGAGCGGTCGTGGTTGTCAATCAGTATCATTGCTGTGGGCAGATGTTAAGCGCCTCACGAGCAATCACCATTTTTCCTGGATTGTGGTGAGCCTGGTACATTCATGCAAATAACCGCTAACGATTCACTTGACTTGGTCGGTCCATCGCATTGGCAGCCTCTCATGCCCTCTGGTGCCTTCTGCTTTGCTCTGAACGACAAGGTGCCACACATCAAACCCGGCGAAACTATATATGCCACTTGGTTAATAGCAAAGTATGAAAAAATCCTTCATTAAAAACCTTGGCCCCGCTGATTAATAATTTAAAATAAGTTGTATACATGCGTTTTGAGAGTTTTGACAATTTTAGTGATTGAACAAACGGGTTAACCATGGGTTAACCCCATAGACCGTTAACCCTATAACGTCTCTTTCATTCTTTGACATTCTGACAAGCTGAGTCGCAGCTGTGTACACTATACATTTACTCGAAGCTACAACGTAGCGCTGTAATAGACGCGAATAAAATGTAGTGGTAGCGTATGGTCCGAATGTACTTGTTCGAATTGCTTAGTATTAAGTATTTAATCAATGAAAATGTTATGTTTCATAACGAACTAAAAAATATAAAACAGATTAATAATTTCTTTGTACCCACCATTTCTGGTCAGTAATATTAAATGCATTTCGGTTGAGATTTAAGGTTTCCTAACACTAGTAAGTTTGGCGCAGAGAGTTATTTTACGACAATTCTAAATTTTATTTCTGAACGAAGAAATGAATTTGTCGTTAATGTCAGTGTCCGACGCCCGTCATTGTCAACAAAATCTCAAAATATTAGTAGAAGTTTGTAGGCACCTACCTAGGTATTAATCGGGTCAAAAAAACACGTCAAATAATTACAAGAAAAAACCTAATTCACTAACTAGTTATAAGTTGTGTTGTAAAAATTTGAGAAAATAACATTTATTTAAAAGAAAAACAATTAGAAATGTAAAAACATTCAACACCAATTTGGGAAGGTTTTAATAAGAATTATCATCATGTGGGTGAAACCTCAAGAAATATATTTGAAAACCGCACTATGGTAAGTTCTCAATCAATAACAAAAATATAAAAGTCAGCTTTATCTTAATGTGTATTTAACTTTATTAATCTGTCGCGGTTTCGTTTGCTTCAGGGATACGGAAGAAACATCTTTGTATTTTGTTTTACAATGTAGAAAAGGACATGGTAAATCAAAAGGGCTCTCCTCGCTTCTTGTTGGTACTTTAGACAGCGTCCGAGACACCAAACCTGCGCCCTACAGGATATTACATCAAACTCCAAACTCCGAAATCTATTATGGTATGTCCATTTGGATTTTATTGAAGAAAGTAAACTAAGGAGTTATTTTGTTAACAAGCTAGTAATAATATTATTCCACAATAAATGTTGAAAATGTAATTTTAAATTGACAGAATTCAGGAAACCTACAGGTATCCAAAACAAGTAACATAATAATTATTTATTTATTTTTGTTTTAGTAATAGCAACTGCATTGACGGAACAACAGATCCGTCAAGATTGGCAGTGGCTTATTGACAATGTTTGTTCAACACTCCATTCCTTTGACACCGAGGAAGAAGTCACAGAATTTGTATGCTGCAAAATTAACTCTGTTATGGCAACTGAACAAGAAAATATAACTGAAGGTATTTTGAAAAACAAAATGTAACCTTGTAAATTTATGTAATTCTATGCTGTTGCATACCGTCTATTTGTTTATTTTATTAAATAAGAATCCATTTTGTACAGATGAAGACACAATAACTTACAAAAATGTTGATTATGAATTTCACCAAAGATTTAATATGCCCAAAGATGAAAAACTTGTGTGCTATTATTCATGCAGGTAAGGAATATTGCAATGACCTTGAATTAAAAAATATACACATTTATGTCATTATCCTAAATATATATATTCATTTTTTAGTTATTGGAAGGGAAAAATGCCACGTCAGGGATGGATGTATCTGTCTGTCCATTACATGTGTTTCTATTCATACATTATCGGTCGGAAAACAGCTGTTAAGATACGTTGGGCTGATGTGACAGAGCTCGCAAAAACACACAGCCTAATATTTCCAGACTCCATTAAAGTGGTGACCAGGGATGCTGAGCATTATTTCACTATGTTTTTGAAGAAGAATGAGACTTTTGCATTAATGCAGCAGCTCGCCAATATTGCTATGAAACAGTAAGTATTTTTTATTTAGACTTTGGTGATACATTATACAACAGAAACCAAAACTTTTTTGAAATACAACTATTGGTATTTATTATTGATTAAAACATTGCACACAATTTAAAATGTATTAAAGCTAGTACCATTCTAGACTTCAGAAAACTTGTACTTGATGATCTGTGCATGAAACTGTTAGCAGGCATTGTAATATATTGAAAGTTTGACACGCTAATATGACTAAGTGTTTATGACAATTGAAAACTGTTTATATACCTAATATAAATATTGTTTTCAATTTACTCAAAAATAGGTAATATAAAATAAAAATAGGTCTTAAGAGATTGAAATTTTTAGGCTTATAGATGATAAATCTGGAACCTTCAACATTGACAAAGATTTATTAACAAAACTGAGCAAAAATGTGCCAAAGAAAGCATCTTTTTTGAAACGTGACCTAGATGCTAGAAAGCAATCAAATCTGTACACACTAAGGTTCCGATTGCCTCAAACAGAAAAGCTTGATGGAACTGAAGCATGTACTCTCTGGACACCATACAATAAAAAACACAATTGGGGAAGACTATATTTGTCTCAGAATTTTATATGTTTTGACAGCAGGGTATGTATAAATTACTTGTTCAGTGAATAATCTAATGATTCAGGTCAACTCATGTTACACCATACCTATCTAAAAATTCCATTTTATACACAAAACTTATCTACAAATAATTTTTAATGTATAAAATGGGCAAAAACGTTAAATATTTTAGGTTCTGAAAATCCTATTCAAATTAAAACAGATGGTTATTATGGACATACCTAGTCAGGTCATAAATTCTGTCACATGTTTAATGTAAAATAATTGAAACAAGTTTATTCATTATGTAACCATTCATATACCAAAATGAACTTAACAAAACATAGATTCTTATGACACTAAAGTTTATTCAAAATGACCTCCGTGATTTTGAATACAGGCCTTCAATCTGCGCGGCCAGCCGTCTATCGCAGCACGAACGAGGTCCATGTCAATATCGGCGGCTGCCTTAATCAAGGATGTCTTGAGTGACTCCAAATTGGGATGAGGCTTTGAGCACGCCTTTTCCTCCAAGTGTTGCCATATCTTGTAATCTAACGGATTCAAATCTGGACTGGAGGAGGGCCAGTCTTCGTGCCGGATGAAGTCGATTTCACGCGCCGCCAGCCAGTCTTGTGTGCTCTTCGCTCTATGAGCTGGCGCCGAATCTTGTTGGAATACCCAGTGCCTGTTATTGAACATGGTATGAGNGCATTGTAATTTAATGAAAGTTTGACACGCTAATATGACTAAGTGTTTATGACAATTGAAAACTATATACCTAAGTAATATAAATATTGTTTTCAATATACTCAAAAATTGGTAATTTTTGTCTTAAGAGATTGAACTTTTTAGGCTTATAGATGATAAATCTGGAACCTTCAACATTGACAAAGATTTATTAACAAAACTGAGCAAAAATGTGCCAAAGAAAGCGTCTTTTTTAAAGCGTGACTTAGATGCTAGAAAGCAATCAAATCTATACACACTAAGGTTCCGATTGCCTCAAACAGAAAAACTTGATGGAACTGAAGAATGTACTCTCTGGACACCATACAATAAAAAGCACAATTGGGGAAGACTATATTTGTCTCAGAATTTTATATGTTTTGACAGCAGGGTATGTATAAATTACTTGTTCAGTGAATAATCTAATGATTCAGGTCAACTCATGTTACACTATACCTATCTAAAAATTCCATTTTATACACAAAACTTATCTACAAATAATTTTTAATGTATAAAATGGGCAAAAACGTTACATATTTTAGGTTCTGAAAATCCTATTCAAATTAAAACAGATGGTTATTATGGACATAATAATATATACATAAATAAGTGCCTACTATTATTTTTTTGTTTAGTTACTGTTTCTTTATGGTATTAGAATTGCAGAATAAACTTAAACTTAATTAATTTAATCATAAAAAAATACAAGCACAATTAGAAGCTTAACTATCAACTTGTTGTAAAGTAGAGCCATAGGGACTGTCAATTTTAACAATATTTTTTTTATAATTTAAAAGAATATTATAAATTCAGCCAGATCTTATTTTGTTAGAAATAATTTACAGGGACACAGTGCTATAATACTTTGTATCATTATCACCTGAATGTATGAACTTGGGAAAGATATAATGAGATGTTTCAAATACCCACTCTTTGTGTACCCTTGGCTTAAATGTTTATCGGGTTATTTATCTTAAGACATAGTTCGATGTTTCATTGAAATAATACAATACAAACATTACATAAAAAAGTGGCAATTCGCCATAAATGGACATCCTCATAATGCGCTTATTTTGCGTGTGGACGGAAGGTACCTTACCGAGGACCATTTCAGCTCCTCCATAATGTAAGCTAACTACCTTGAGCTGCTGAGCCTCTCGGGGTGACCTCCTTAACCCGAAGTGTGAAGCCCGATAGGATTTTCAGCGGCAAATATAGGCAGAGCGTGTTTTCATCGCTTACTTCTAAAATAAAACGTTACTACTGAAAAAACTATATTAATAAATCTACTAATAAAACATCACGTCAAGTCCCCTTCAATAATTACCAAATATAAATTTCATATGAGTAGTGTAGAATTGTAATACTGGATAAGTTTCAATTATTTAAAGTTGACTATAGATTAAACAACACACTTAATATACCTACAGCTATCCTTAAATTTATTGTTTACAAATGTGTTAGTCACGATACCACGTCCATTGTTTACAGAACCATTACAGCATTTGTATTTATCGTTTGAACGTAGTATTATTACATGTGATGATTTTTTTGTAATCGTTTTTTTTGTTTACATTTTTTTGGTGTTAAGAAGTTCGATACTCATAGACTTCACAATATGTTTGTTGGCACTCGCCTTGATTGGCAGAACTGAACCACTTTTTAAACCTGAGCACGCGATCTCTTACATCAGCTCCTGTAATCGTTTGTGCGGGATCACAATACGCCCTCCTATCAATAAACGTATACCTATTGATGATTGCAGTACTTTGATATAATACTCGGAAAGCTGTTGTCCTTTTCCCAGTGATTCTTTTTACGTCAACCACATGAAGAGATGAGGGCTTTATGAGTGATTATAGGACGCATTCCTCTAATATCGAAATATTTGTACCAAAACCATTTTGATTCTATTACATGACAGCCAAATGAACGCTAAGTGCAGCAAATACATTGTAGGTGCTAAATTTGGTACGACTGACTATCCCACTGCGCAACGTACATCAAGTGGAACGCGCTGACTCCGGCGGCACCGGAAGCTCAGGAGATTCTGGTAGCATCCTCATCACGACCGCCCACCACACCAGTTTCCTCTTCGGAAACATATCCGACAGGGATTTTCTTGTGCACAAAATCTCTGAGCTACTGGCCAAATTACCAAAGTAAGAAATTAAATGACATATTTAAGGGCATGTTTCAAAGCGTTTGCAAGCTTCACTGAAAGTACATACGTGTGTGAAGTTTAATTCGTTGCCTTTTTCGTTTGTCAAAATGTTAAGAGCTTTTAATTTTTACATTTTGTCTAGGGCCACAATGCCCAAAGCCGGCTTATATATATTATACCCAAAAATACGCATTGCATCCACAATGGTAAACCTTAATCTTCACAGGAGTTTACAAATGTTGATAACGGCCTGAAATGTGAACAGTGTAAATATCTATCAATTTTGCTATTCCACAAGATTTCAGTAGCAGTATCGCGCGATGCCAACTATGAACACATATTTGCGGTTTATCGAAACACGGGCGAGAGAGGAAAGGATAATTAATTAGTTTATGATTTTTGTTAAAACGACTGCGGTCCAAATTTCTTTGTTTTTTCACTTCTGATTAAAAAGTTGGCCCAACCCTAGCCGATCATATTTTTTTTTAATGGAAATTTTCATTATTCGCTAAATCCAGACGAGTTAATTAACTGTACGAATACATATTATTTTAGTATTGTTTTCAAATTATTGTTACACTCTGTTTAGCTATCGCGTTCGAGATAATATTTGATACTTTAAACCTGTCTATGCTAATGCATGTGTTATGTGAATGATAATAATGTTTTAAAAGTTTCGTTTTGTAATTATCTGTTATTGTCTTCGAGGTTTTTTTTAGAATTTTTTCGTCAAACCATAATAAGAAATCTATTTTCAAAAATGTTATTGCTTCTATTTCGATGCCTCCAATGAACACTACTCTAACTCCAAATTCGTAGGTTTACAGGAGGAGCGTTTAAACGAAAAAAGTTGATAAAATCTTTATTATTGCAGATATACTTGAGTTGACTATTATCAAAGCCGGCAATCTGACTTTTGGACAATGATTGGTAAATCAGAAAAACGAATTATTGACTTTGTATTCCATTGGCAGTCACAAAACTCTTCGGAACGACATCTTAGATAAATAACAGGTTAACTATTAACCTTTATTTAATGAAGGTTTTGAACCGTATTCTTTGAAGGAGACGATTATATTCAAATCAATCTGTATTGACATATCAATAAAAAAAATTTGTCCAAATGCACAGATTGCCACCTTTGATAATAGACAACTCACTTATGGTTTTTTCTTGTGAAACTAGCTGATTTACTTTTGCTTTGAACCCCATCAATAATGAATTTTTAATACATTTAAAATAGTGAAGCGATTATGCGTGAGAAACGAAAGTTTCTAAATTTTGAGCTAGAGTAGTGTTCATTGGAGGCATCGATTTGCTTTCTAATCATTTAACACAGCATGTTCCAGCCACGGCAACGCTAACGGCGTTCGGGAATCATATTTTTAAGGCTGTTCAATTTACGTATCAGTAACATAACTTGATTGTGCAGTGATGTGTATAGGGAGAAGGCGATACGGGCAATGGCGAAACTCGAAAATGACAGTCACTGGACTCCGCAGCCCCCTTTGATGACGCTATTCAAGACTCATCAAACTTCACCGATTAAACAAATGCAACAGAAAAAGGTAGATTGAAATAAATTTAACTTGAGAACACCGTGTAGTTGTGAAGCGAATTTCGTTGATGCTCGTTTTTTATAGGAGAAAAGATGGGAAGACCACATGGCTGAAGTCGGTCGAGGGGTGAGCATGTACCAAACGACAGACGGTAGCGAATTAGTCGTCAGCGGCCTGCCTGAGTCTCTTCGTGGAGAACTATGGAGCGTGTTCTCGGGTTCTATACTGCAGAAGGCACAGAACAAAGGACTGTACGAAAGACTGGTTAATGAGGCTCTTTCATCGAAGAACCAGGCGAATGATGAAATAGAACGAGATTTGCACAGATCATTGCCGGAACATAGAGCATTTCAAAACGATATCGGTGAGCTAGTTTTGCTGTTTTTTTTCCTACCTAAGCTGATAGTCTGGAGAGACCATGTCAGCGTCACCGGGCTAGTAGGTAAGATCACGGGGCTCAAACCTGACGTTGTTGCTAACACGAACCTTAGCAAGAGCTGTGCTTCGCAGAATCTACCACTGGGTTGGAAACGCGACCCACTCAGAAGATCCGGCGAGAAACTCAGTGGGCTGTGTCTGGGGGTTAATTTACTCGCCGAGCCCTTCGTCGCAAGCGACGGGTTCGACGAGAACGATGACCGGTGCTTGAGGTACCTAAAGGCACCGTTAGTGGATCGGGAGGATCCGAGATGACGTTATTGTTTTGCGGTATTAAACATTACAAAAACCCCTACAAATCTAATGCTTTGTAGTAGGGGTATCAGTTACTTGATACAAATTTTAGTGGTTTTTTTTTCTACAATCAGGAATATCGGCATTACGTCGGGTTTTATGTGCGTACGCTCGCAAGAATCCCACAATAGGATATTGTCAGGCAATGAACATCGTGGCATCTGTTCTACTCATATATTGTCCGGAAGAGCAGGCGTTCTGGTTGTTAGCAACAATATGCGAGACTTTGTTGCCAGATTACTACAATACCAGGGTAGTCGGAGCTCTGGTACGTATGGGACGCATTTTTTATTTTTTTATTGCTTAGATGGGTGGACGAGCTCACAGCCCACCTGGTGTTAAGTGGTTACTGGAGCCCATAGACATCTGCAACGTAAATGCGCCACCCACCTTGATATATAAGTTCTAAGGTCTCAGTATAGTTACAGCGGCTACCCCACCCTTCAAACCGAAACGCATTACTGCTTCACAGCAGAAATAGGCAGGGTGGTGATATCCACCCGTGCGGACTCACAAGTGGTCCTACCACTAGTAAGAATATTGAATAAGTCGTGAAACATTACAACACTTTTAACTTTTTTTTAAATATTGGAGTAACTTTGCTTTAAATGATAAACGCCTCTCTTTAGAACCATAATACTATTACTAAGCACACTACAATAAATCGTTCTGTTGTTATTTATCTATTATGACTCATAGAGCAAAATCTGTTTCATTACGCAATGTATTAATATTTCACAATTAATATAAATCAAAGAGGAACAGTGATAAATGAGGAAAGAAAATTGATAAATTATTATGTCTAAAAAAACCTAAAATAGGGTTACATAAAAATCATGACTATTAATGAATTAATTCGCACAGCATAATTAAAGTAGAGATTTTTAAAGAATTCGAGTCAAGAAGATTTTCATACGGAAATGTTACGTCATCAATGACGAATTATATTTTCCTATGGCGACTCTGTTTATTATCTATGTATATAATCTCTATATATAAAAATGAATTGCGGTTCGTTAGTCTCGCTAAAACTCTAGAACGGCTGGACCGATTTGGTTAATTTTGGTCTTGAATTATTTTTCGAAGTCCAGCGAAAGTTTGAAAGGTAGATAAATATGAAAATGCTCGGAATTAAACAAAAATTAACAATTTTGTTTTTCCTTTGATGTTTCTCCCGTCGGACGGATTCCTTTTGTTTGTTTTAAGTTTATTTTATACAAAAGTTTAGGTCTTTTATTTATCGATTGAGGCATTACCAAGTCTGCCGGGTCAGCTAGTTAAGTAATAAAAATTGCGTTCCATTAGGTTACAATTTTCTTTTCTTTGTTTCGTTCCAATATTAACTCACGTATAGCTCCGTGAAAATTTTACATTTGCAGTCATATTTAGTAAAGAAAATTCTTTCAAAAACGAATGACTTTAAAAATAAATAAATACATTTTTAGGTTGATCAAGGAGTCCTTGAAGAACTAACAGAGGCTCATCTGCCGGAATTACACGCGAAGCTAGACGAACTGGGAATGATGAAAATGATCAGTCTGTCTTGGTTCCTGACTCTGTTCATCAGCGTGATGCCGTACGAATGCGCGGTCAACGTTATGGACTGTTTCTTTTATGATGGCGCTAAAGTCATATTCCAGGTACGATTTATTGCCTCCTGTGTAATACGATAATGTATACAAATGTACTGAGTTGATGAGTTGTACTGAGTGATGACTGAGTTTAGAAGTAACAAAGAAAAAATCCAATCGAATTGATATCACCCTCCTTTTTTGAAGTAGGTTAAAATGATATATGCTTCGTCAGGTAACGCTCACGATTCTCGACATCAATCACGAGAAGCTACTCAAATGTACCGAAGATGGGCAGGCTATGCAGGTTTTAAACGAGTATCTAGAAGGCATTTACAACGAGGAAGCAATGGCGCTGTCTACAGAACCACGAACTGAGGCAAAAGTACGTCACAATCACATCGTTCCATTAAAAAAAAAAATATATATTTTAATATATTAAACAAAAAAGTTTATTGTCGTTGCTCGCTCAGGATTTAATGTATTTATTATGCATAATTAAATAAAAAATTGCATTCTGCACTCCCCCTGTATATTCTGTATAAGTGTGGGAAATTTCATACTCCTCCGTGCGCGCAATTTTCGTAAAAAGGGGTACAAAGTTTTTGTTTCACGTACCTATTAATATATTAGCCGTATTAGCGAGAGTCCAATGACAATGAAAAAATCCCACTGTCACTATTGCTTACTCTTGACAGTTGAACGCGCCGTTTGCCACAGATTAACTTACCGGTCACCTTCCTCGCCGAACCCGTTGCTTGCGACGAAGGGCTCAACGACTAAATTAATCCATAGACAGAGCCCACTGAGTTTCTGGCCGGATCTTCTCAGTGGGTCGCGTTTCTGATCCGGGGGTACAAGCCGCGCCAATAAGGAAACGAATCTAAAATGGCGGCGGCGATCATGCGCTCTCACTCTAAACTATTGCTGTCTTTAGTCGCACACGGCGCGTACTGCATGCAAATAAAAATCAGTTCTGACTTTGTTGTTGAGTTCGAGTTTTTTCACTTTCTTGTTCACTTTGTTGTTGGCTGGCAGCAAAAGTGTCTACGCAAGTTGCATCCCAGATGAGACACCTCTCCCTCTGTCAGGGCATAAAGTAAAGTAAAGTACATTCTCATCATTTGTTTTTTTATATTTTTTTTCAATAAACAACTTTTTCTTCCTATCTTTCTTTTTATTTGTTGACCCTACCATCTGTCAGTACATAAACGCCATTTTCGATTCGTTTCTTTATTGGCGCGGCTTATAGATTCTGCGAAGCACTGCTCTTGCTAGGGCCAGTGTTAGCAACACTCCGGTTTGAGCCCCGTGAGCTCACCTACACGTCAAGGAGAAGCTGAAATAGCATCACAAGGTTATCAGCATAGGTAGGGAAAAAAATAACTTACATTTACAGTCAATAATGAACCTTATATTTCAGACCATAAAGATTCAAGATCTCATTTACCGCACTTACCGTTCGTACGGCAGCACCGTTACCAGCGAACATATAGAGCACTTGCGACTGAAACACCGGCTGCGGGTAGTCAAACAACTAGAGGACAGCTTGGAGAGGAATACATTGAGGGCTTTACAACAAGACAAGCTGCTGGAGCCTAATGAATTGCATGTGAGGAAAACGACGCTTACAATGTACAGCGTTTTTATTTTAATTACTAATTCGAACTTTTGCATGCCGTCGTTGTCAAACCAAAATCTGCTATATGCAAAAACTCTATTTTGAATTAACGAGTAAAAACATTTTCGTATAAATTTTTATACGATGGTGAATTTTTAAGAACTATATCAAATGAAAGCTATAGATAAATATTAAAGGTACACATAACAGTATTTTTATACAGTAGATAGGGCTGTGAACTATACTAAAAGGTCAAAAGTAAAAATCTCAAAAAGTGCACATTTTGGTGACAAGGTGATTTTGGTTTGACAACGACGATATGGTTTTTGTTTGGTGGTGCATTCTTCACGATAGAATTGAGGCCTCGATCCTGTTTTGAGGTCGCATCTATTTTGTAGTCCATGGGCTGCCGTATTCACTTAACATTAGATGCGTGTCTAGTTCATCTGTACAATTAACTACAATTGTCCCCACAGACTCACTGAAAACTATGTTTTCATGTATTTCAGACTAACATAGGTGATGAGAATTTTATATCAATGAATTTGGTTGTAACAAAAAAAAACATTTTATTCTTCTTTATAGGATCTGTTAAGCATAATACGCGAAGAGTTATTCTGGGCGAAGCGTGTACCTTGCGAAAGATTGGAAGCTCCCTACGAAGCTTACCGACTCGATTACACACAGTTCAAAAGTTTGTTCACTGCTCTATCGCCTTGGGCTAAAGGGGATTACGCCGAAGCTATTACTGCTAGAATGTTTAAGGTAACCAAATATAGAATTGTTTGCTTTTTCAAAAACGTTCAACGCTATTTTCAAAAAGCCCGATTAGTTTGAAAATATTACCCGTATGATAATATAATCATTTTATTTTGCCCCAATATCCCCTGACCAAATTATACCAAATGCTCTGAGGAATCATTCGAGATGATCTCCTCATCTCCTTTTTATTATCACACTTTTTGCCATTCGAGCAGAGTTCATCCACAGTGCGTTTCTTTTCTGCCACGTACCACCCGGCCTTGGAATGAACTTCCCTCTACAGTGTTTCCCGACCGCTATGACATGTCCTTCAAATAAGGCTTGCGGAGAGTATAGTAAGCGGCACGTAAGTTGGCGAGGTTTTGGTGTAGTGGGGGTAATGTGGCGCATAGTGCACATTGCAACAAAAAAATGGTCACCTTTATTGCCTGCATATAATTTAATATAATTTTATATTTTTTTTTATTTGCCATAATTTACTTTTAAGCCTGTGTGTTTAAAAGAAAGTTAAAGAAACAAGAGGAATTCGTGTAGTGTATTAGGTGTTATAAATAAAATACAATTAAAATAAAGAAGTTTATTTAAAAAATATACTTAATATTAAAAAGATGTATTGCCGTCGTCACTATCATTTTCTAATAGTGCTACCCCTTGGATTAAATTTATGATAGCACCTGAGCTGGTGGAAGGAGTTGGCCCCTCATCGTCGACATAACGAAAAGTCGCTGTCGTCATTAGCGTAAATAATAAAACGCTCAGTGACTGAATCGACTATATGGTTATAGGTATTTGGTCCTGGCATTGCAAACAAACTTAAAACAATAACACTCGTAACATAAACTAAATTTAAAACAATATTAACAACTCATAACAAAAAACTCAATATAAACAAAGGGTTCCTACAATTTAGTAGGCGCATGTGTAACCGGGGGCGAACGGAACGTGGACGCGGTGCGGGACGGGAGGGTCGACTGACTCACCAATCGCGCGCTCGGAACGGTGCTACGTCTTTCCCCGCGTCCCGCTTGACAACCAAAGATACCTAAAAAACGACTTCTGCGCATCTAGCGACTCTTGCCAAGTTACGTGCCGGGAACTATACATAATGGTAGGCAGCGGCTTGGCTTTGCTCCTGGCATTGCTGACGTCTATGAGCGACGGTAACCACTTACCAGCAGGTGCCTTCAAAGGCAATAAGAAAAACACAGGAATATTTATAATCGATATTTTTATCTTTATCTTTTATGACGGAAGTTAATATCGATTATAATTATAATCGATTATAATATATACGAATTATAACTATAATCGATATGTTTATCGTTATCGTTTTGTGACGGTAGTTAATGGACCACGACGACGATGGGTTCGTGAGCGCGCGCGGCCTGAGCGTGGCCATAGGGCTGAGCACCCGTGGCGACGCCCAGCGCCGGCTGCGCGCCCTATACTGCGCGCACGCGCCGCCGCTGCTCACCCACCAGGACCTCAGGCCCACGCACTTCACGGAAACCGGAGAAGAGGTCGCCGACGACGCCATCTCCTTCTTCGACGAGTGAGTAAAGATGGGTCGAATGGCTTAGTCTCCACTCAAGAAGTTTCACTTCTGTCGCGTACATTTTGTGGGACAATTAGTTTACAAGCAGCCACTCTTAGTATGAGTATGTGGCGTCCTCCACACAGCGGTAAACACGCAATAATCGTGCGGTGTAATGTGCACGAACAAACTGTAAATTGCTCGACTAATACGACGGCCGGTGCGCACTAAGATAGACCGCCAGACAATCGACATCGTTCTATCGCCAGTAACATATTTTCTCCCTTCTTAACCTTTAAGACTATCCGCTTCTTCTTTCTGTGCTTTCCTGTGCTTGTGTCTTCTTATAAAATATATCTGATTTTTGTGGCAATATTGGCTGGTCTACTGCTAAATCCGAAGCAAATCTCAGTTCCCAAATATAACGGACAAAATAATCACAATACTAGTCTAATACTATCTAATACGAATGAAATATTATTTATAACAGCATAGAAAATCCACCAACGCCAGAACCATTAGCGCTGTCAGGTCTGCAGCGATCGATAAGTGAAGTGTGCGGTGAAGGTAGCAACATGGATAAGTCCACTGACAGCACCACAAGTCAAACTGGTTAGTAATATTTTGAACGACGCATTTTTTTTTTTTAATTTTTATTGCTTAGATGGGTGGACCAGCTCATAGCCCACCTGATGTTAAGTGGTTACTGGAAGCTTTGTAACAAAATAAAATTATTCCAATTTAAATATTGACTTGTCAAGTAGCGCTATCGCAGATCATCATTTTCAAGAAGCTGACACGTTGTAGTTAAAAGGAGATTATTCGAAAACGATTATTAAAATCGGCCATAAATCTTCTAAAACTCCTCCATTTTTATAAATAACATTAAAATTTAACGCGAATACAGTTGTAGGGACCACAAATGTCCCCATAGCAACTAATAGTTATATGTATGTGTTAGCGGTAATTATAATGCAATGATGCTACGTCAGTCTCGGGATTGTCGGGCTGTGCACGAGCTAGTGTGACGAGAGAGTGCTATAGCACGTTAGGTTGTAATCCCAATATACGTTAGTCACTTAACTGAACACGTGTCTTATTAATCCTTGCCCGATATAGAGACTCGACACAGTCATTCACTCAAATCTCAAATCGTACCGAGATGATACCACCTGACCTAGCCAACATCTAACACTCTACCCTCAATAAAGCTTAATCCGTTCCAGGCTCGCCATGGGAGGGCTACACGTCGGAGTCGGTCCGTGCGTGCGGACTAGCCGGACTGGCGGGGTCGTCGCCCCCGAGCCCGGGCCCCGCCCCGCCCCCTCCCGCGCCGCCGCTCCCCCGCGCGCACTTCCTGCAGCTCCTCGCCGCGCTGCACGACCTCACGAAGCACAGCGCGCCGCACTACGAAGCCGTCGTCTTGGCAGGTCACTAGCTTTCAACACATAAACACTTGCTGGCTATAAGGTCTTGTAACCATTGGCCGTAAAAAAAAAGCTTGCATTTTACTGTTGGTAGAACCTCTTGTGAGTCCGCACGGGTAGGTACCACCACCCTGTCTATTTCTGCCGTGAAGCGGTAATGCGTTTCGGTTTGAAGGGTGGGGCAGCCATTGTAACTATACTTGAGACCTTAGAACTTATATCTCAAGGTGGGTGGCTCATTTACGTTGTGGATGTCTATGGGCTCCAGTAACCACTTAACACCAGGTGGGCTATGAGCTCGTCCACCCATCTATGAGATGTCCTACTTTTTTCCCGCGGTGCACATACTATTTTTTACTATTTTTTCTCCTACCAGGCCGAAAATTCGACATTGTAAAAAACTTAGCACCCGTGGAGTAAGGAGCTGGGGTCCTGAGGCGAAGCCCTGTCAGGGGGTTGGAGGGGGCGGAGCACCCCCCTCAAAAAAAAACAATTTATCTGTTTTTTAATTTTTAAATAAACTAATATTAATTGAATAAGAACTGTCTGATGAACTCATCTTTGTTTAATACTTCACTATTAAATTTTATAGCCTTTTGTTTATTTCACTTTTACACTAAACACAACATCGCAAATTGCCCGAGCACAACAATGGCGGAGAATTTTAGGTGCGTGAGAGCAGACGTAGACGCTAACTCGCATGCGCACTTGTCAGTACCCAGAGAGGAAAAGTTAGACTTTCTTCCCTGTACAGCGGGAGGAAAACCGAACTTTCGGCGCCGGTAGGAGAAAAAAGGCTTTTATATTTGATAAAACAAAAAAATGTACTTAATGATTTTAAAGTGGATGCGATGTGACGTGAAGTGCAACTGCAATTACAGGCACCTTGCTGTTACAACTCGGCGAGCTAAACCACCGCAGGCCGGATCTGGAGCGAGAAATGTCCCAGGACAGTCTGTACCTGGCGGCCGCGGCGAAGCAGTCGTCCACTTCCACGGTAACACATCTCGCACCACACTATTATTTTATTACTGAAAACAATCAATGAACTCAATTTGTGGTTGAATTCGCTTAATATTTTTTGAAGTGACACTTCTAATGAGACTTCCAAGGTGGCGTTAAACGTTTAACGCTACCATGGAATAGAGAGAGACAGAGCGACATTGAATGCGTGGCACTCAAACGCATGCGCGTCGTATACCAGTTACAGGCCAGCGCGAGCGTTAGCAACGAGTAGCGTCCAATATTTTAATGAAGTATTTAAAGAATTATGTCGGAGACGGTCATTAGTTTAGTAGCTAAACGAAACGCAGCACGATTCCCGAGAGATGGCGGCACGATCGTGGTATCGTCGGGACTCGGGACCTAAGAACTGTCATATTTCGTCTGCTAACGTCAACAGAAGATCTTTAAATTTTTCTAAGACAACAAACGTGATTGGTGTACAAAATATTTATCTTAGCTCGATCACCCTATTCGCTTTTACGATGTCTGACGATGGTGTTAATAATTGTGGCTTCTCCGACATATCATCGTACATAACTCATTCATCATGTGCAATTTCTAAAAATAGCCCTTAAAGCCGCTGTTATGAGGTCTAATATGACTAATAGGCACATAATACCTTCATTCAATATAAAAACTCAAAAATCTTAAAAATATTACTTAACCCCCTTTCATCCACTCATGTCTTCAAATACTACCCGCATTTTACCTATTTAAGCCGCAAAACATTCATTAATACCCGTTTGAAGGACATTATAATTCAAATACAATTTTAAAATTAACTTTGAGACCTTCAGACTGCTGCTATAGATCAATTAAAAAAAAAACAAAATTATGTATCTAGATGGATCCAAACGGCAACACCCCAGACGAACAAGAAATTCGAAGGACACAGTCTCAAGAGTCTGAAAGCGTTTGGTCGATAACGTTAGAACAATTCCTGGCCACAATGCTTCTGCAGCCACCCCTAGAAGAATACTTCAACGAGAAGATATCTCTGGTACCGCAACTGGAAGCGCTGAAGCAAAGAGATCGGCTCCACTCCGTCTCGTAGCTAAACTGTCGCGGCTGAACGTTTAAGGTGAGTTCATTATACTGTGTCCTCTGTAGCATGATGCGGGTGACAGTTGCCTGTATGATTTTGACATCTGTCAGTACTACATGACTAGGGATGTGAAAAAATATTTATATATTATTATTTATTTATTACACTTCATGTAAAATTTACATTGGCCTAAAGCCTTTTCTACCAGTCAACCAAAGGTAGTGTTGAGTAAATAGTGGTAGGTGCAATGAAATTTATATTAAATTACAAATACATAAATACATACATATAATAGTATTAAAAGGAATACAGTCAAACCTGGATAAGCGAGAGTTCAAGGGAGCACAATCTCATTCTCGCTTATAGAGGTTTCTCACTAACCCGAGTTTCTCGCTTATGCTCCCTCTGAATTTCATTTCGCGATTTTCCGGATGCATTCACTATTTTAAGTTTATCACTTAATGACAGTACTTTAATTTTCCGTTTTGACGTGATCCAGAACAGAACTTTCTTTCGCAATTGATTAACGATTGAGTAAGTCCGACAAACAGGACGGTACACAGGCACACGTGTCCATTTGAAAAGAATGTGATAAAATAACAACGTCATTTAGTTCCACGAAATAGAATAGGTTTAATATTGACGAGAAAACAATACTAAAACAATGGTAGGAAGTTCCACGAAAGTTAAGAAAGAGTCATAAAATAGCAGATGTTAAATTTGTAATTTATTTTGTCATTTGTTCCTCCTAATAATAGATAAATAAAGCTCGACTGTCGCTTATAGAGGTATAGATAAGTAGCAGTCTCACTTACGGAGGTCCATGAGGGAAAAACGACTCTCTCTTACAGAGGTTTCTGTTTCTCGCTAATAGAGGTTTTGGGAGCTTAAAATGACGGGTCCTGGCTATTACTCTCACTTATAGAGTTTTCTCACTTATCCAGTTCTCACTTACCCAGGTTNTGTCGCTTATAGAGGTATAGATAAGTAGCAGTCTCACTTACGGAGGTCCATGAGGGAAAAACGACTCTCTCTTACAGAGGTTTCTGTTTCTCGCTAATAGAGGTTTTGGGAGCTTAAAATGACGGGTCCTGGCTATTACTCTCACTTATAGAGTTTTCTCACTTATCCAGTTCTCACTTACCCAGGTTTGACTGTATATTAATAAATTCATGACGATTTCGCTAACTTTTTCCGCTTTTATTATACTCGTACTATTATAAAAAACATCGACTATCCGTCATAGCAGTACATGCCATCACTAAATTCTTCTATAGCGTTACGTTATACGCGTAATATTTTGCTTATTTTTTTAATACTATTCATAATTTGTAAATCGCGGCAACTTTGAAGAGTGAAACGAAACGTTACTGAAACTGTCACCCGCCCCATGCTACGGCACGCACATAATAATTGAATATTCAATTTCAAAAAATAATAAGGAATTTGACAAAATTTCAGTGCAAATCTCAAGTTGTGATATTTTTTTGTTCTACTCAATGAGTCTTTGTACAGATTCTAGTGATGTAATCAATTGTAATTGACAGCCTCGACGCGTGTTAGTGAGAAATAAGTCATTAAAAGTTCGTATTAAAATTGTATATTTCGTGCTAATTAAATTCTTAACCGTGTTGAAAATTTGTCAATGTCCCTATTGCTTATTTCAATGTTTATTCATAAGAGATTTTGATGCAGTGATTAATAAATATAAACGGGTATTAATCATCGTCAATACGTGTTGCATCCGCCGTGGTCACGAGTAGACTGATGAAATGCATTGAACAACTACCCTCACTTTGATTAAAATCCGTTTTGATTTAGAAACTACTCTTTGAATGTTTAATTAGAAGCTTTTAGATCTGTATAATGTCAAAATATCATGTTACGGTTTTCGGATGCTTGATTTTAAATGTAAAAAAATAAGTACCTACGTGTTTGCCATATTATTAAAAATTTTAAAAAATGTTAAATGTAATTTTGCAATAATTTAGTTCATTTGTTGTGAGTAATTAAATAATGCCTTTTTGTGATAAGGACTTGAGCTTCCCATAAAATTTGAATTTCTTATACCGGTAGGTCGTATCATACATTAAGTAACCGTTCATAGTCAACAGGATGAGTTTATCCCTTAAACCGTATATTCCGCATTTATGTACGCTATAAAATCGTTTCGGAACTATAGAGAAATAGCGTTATCAAAAATTTGGTACTAGGAAGCGGTCAACGAAATATTACATTCCAATTTAATTTTTATTGTTAGTAAATTGTAATTGAAAAAAAAGGCTACCGTCCGCATTATCTCTGTTTGACGAGTTTAGTGTTTCTAGATATTTTACTAAATACGTGATACGGACAATAATGTTAGTTTTTGTTTCTTCATATATAAAAATACCATAGTCTTTTTTTAGACTTTGGTTAAGGCTGGCTGAGACCTGTAAATAAAATATTCCTTTTTTCATTGTATACTTTTATTAAGTAATCCTTCGTAACAGCTTACCGTCGTTGTCATACCAATACCTTTGTGCGGAAAATATGATTTTAAGATAAAAACGTTTACAAATATTTATAAGATTTTTTTGGCAACCCTAATTCACTGCATAATGTTTAAATTTGCATAGCAGTCTCCTTATACGATAATTTGTTTATTTAAGTATTTATAATAAGAAAAATGATGGAATTCTCCGAAAACTGAACCTAGAACATATTGGTTTGACAACCTCATTGCTTTGGTGAATATTTTAATATTTTTTTTTTTACATGATTTCAATATTTTTTCTATCATCATTATTATTAGAACATTTATGCCATATATGTGTATATTTATTAAGAATAAACGATGAAAAAACAAACAAACTTACTCGCCCTAAGTCACAATTTTTTTTAAGTCGAACACAATCCGTCGAGAAATACCCACTATAAATAGATTCATTTGGTAACTTTTCTTGAAAGCTGTTTTCCTATTGAAAAAACGAGAAATAATTAGCGTATTTTGTTTTAAGTGCAATTTAGATAAACAATTCCTGCACTAATTATTATTAAAAAGCCAATGATTACAAAAATTATATAAATTGTATTTTGAATCTTAAACATAAGGTATATAGTGTATATATTTGAGAGTGCCTACGTTATTGTTGTTGGATGTAGTAATAGCTTTGAAGCATGTATTCGTCCGTCACTGTCGCATCGATAATTATAGACCAATAAAGGATATGTAACAAAAGATAATCTTATTGACAGAAGTTCTGTGCTGTGTGTAGTTCCTTTCCCACTCGCACTTATTACAATTTAGTATATATAAGCAGGACAAACGATTTAACATAGCTAAATGACCAAATTATATCCGTTATAGCGAAATATTTAATAAAATAATGCAGTGTTATTAATATATCGGTGCTTTGCTTGTATAATAAATAAAAATAGGTATAAATCATTATGGGATAAAATTATAGGATTTCAGATATTTTTTAGTGTTGGCAATTCCTAATGTATATTGCCAGCTATCGTGTTCTTTTGTGTTTATTATTGTCTATATAAATTGTTTTTTTTTTTTAGTATAAACTTTGCAAATAAAATACACTGTGGAACAACCGATGATTCCGGACTAAAATTTTATTTGACTAAATATATAATAATTATTATTTATGATTAATTCGATAACTTAATATTTCCGGATTATTTTAGATCTATAGTTTATTTTAGTTAGGATTACGACATCGCCCTGGATGAAACACTTCATAGTTTCATAAATTTAAATCTAGGAATCTGTGTACTAAAGATGCAATAATTTTTTAGTGGTTTAAGATTATATACTGTTATTATATGTAATAGCTTGTGGTACAAATTGTAATATGAAAGCTTTATAAATAACACTATGTTTAAGAAAGTGAATACTTAATAGTTTAAATTTAAAGTGAAATATGTATTTACTCACATGATTTTTTTTGGTTAAAAGGAAAGCCGCCATATACTATTGCAATATTTTCTAATCATGTAATTTAATTTTATATAGCTTTCAGGAGAAGAGTTAAAATAAATTTAGACTATACTAATAGATTTATTTTTATAAAATAGGCTTAAAATACTACTAAATCTCGTCTCTAAAATGCGTACAGTAAATGTTTTTCTCTTTAAGTTTGCATTATAATCGCTTGGTTTACGTTGCTTACCGCCATTCATACGATTAAATATGTCCGCCAGAGCTGTGGTAACTGTTTGTAAAAGGGAACCTGACGGATCGTAATTTTTGTATAATTACCGCGCAAACAAAACTCTTGAATGACGTCACACGTAATGAAGCTGTCATTACTTGTGACGTCATTTGAGGCCAATATACATATTGATTGATTGATCGATCGACCCGCTAACAACGATTTTCCACATGTGATATCATACGTTAGAATTGCTTGTATAAAATATTAGAAATACATACATAATAGATTTTTTTTAATGATTTAAAATAAAAATCATAATATATTTCAAAATGTTCGTTTTAATCTGTATATTTAGTTACTTTTTACATTTTGTTGTCGATGTCCGGTGCAGACGGTGTTGTGGTCGTCGGAAAAAAAATGTAAATTTTGCGATGGTACCACCAACATTTCTTGATTTTCAACTTGTTAATAAAAACATATCTAAGCACAAAATATTTTTAAATGGCATTTCGTATATTTAATAATACTTTTCTCCCTAAAGTACTGATTTTTAATTCTAACGACTTGATTCATGAACTTTTTCAAAACCTCCAAAAAGTGTAGACAAGTGAAAAAAAAAAGTTCTGAGCTAGTGTTACTGCTTTTTTTGGTATTTTGTTTTATTATTGTAGTATTTATTGCCGCTACGAAATTATAATTTTACATATTATAAATCTTTTCAAAAGTGTAACAAAAAAAATTTAATTTGTAGTTGCGATGATTCTATTTGTTTTTTTTTTAATGTAATTAATATTCGCTCGTTTGTCGTCCTATTTCGTAATTAGTTAGTTTCCAGTTAACCAAAACTAAAGCAGTGTACAACAATATAATGTTCGACGTTCGTAAATGTTGTTTTTATTTTACATTTCCCTTTTAATATTTAATTGCGTATTAGAGAATGTTTTTTTTCTTTCGATCCATATAGGCTCACTTGGCTCATATATAACGTGACCATTTTTTTTTCGTGTCAAATATGAAACTGGATTAACAATAAAATTTAAACAATTTTTTTTTTAAATCGTAATGTTTTATTTTTCGAGTGAATGCAAAACGTAATAACTAGGTTCGTCGGTCAAATATAACAGGAGATATAGATTGTCAGAACTTCACAACAATATGTTTTCGTCCATCAGTTATGTGGTCGCCAGTTTGAGGACCCAAGCGTGATTTGATTTTACTGTTGCTCTATCTGGAAGCTCAATTTCAACGTCCCCATTCGTAATCTTCCACTGAAAGAGAGATTGAAGCAAACCAATTATTGGCGATTTGTTGTCAAGTTAATTCTTTTTTTTATTGCTGCAAATAAACATGAGATCGAAGCCATAGCTGAATTGCTTAAATTGAAACAAAAGATCCGATGAAATAGAAAAATAATAATTTATATATATTGTCCTGATAAACAAATGGTAGGTCGAATGTGAAATCACAGGTACCAATATTTTTTTATTTTATTTTTATTGCTTAGGTGGGTGGACGATCTCACAGCCCACCTGGTGTTAAGTGGTTACTGGAGCCCATAGACATCTACAACGTAAATGGCGCATTTACGTTGTAGATGTCTACAACCCACCTTGAGATATAAGTTCTAAGGTCTCAGTATAGTTACAACGGCTACCCCACCCTTCGAACCGAAACGCATTACTGCTTCAGGGCGGAAATAGGCGGGGTGGTGGTACCTACCCGTGCGGACTCCCAAGAGGTCCTACCACCAGTGATTACGCAAATTATAATTTTGCGGGTTTGATTTTTATTACACGATGTTATTCCTTCACCGTGGAAGTCAATCGTGAACATTTGTTGAGTACGTATTTCATTAGAAAAATTGGTACCCGCCTGCGGGATTCGAACACCGGTGCATNCAGTGATTACGCAAATTATAATTTTGCGGGTTTGATTTTTATTACACGATGTTATTCCTTCACCGTGGAAGTCAATCGTGAACATTTGTTGAGTACGTATTTCATTAGAAAAATTGGTACCCGCCTGCGGGATTCGAACACCGGTGCATCGCTACACACGAATGCACCGGACGTCTTATCCTTTAGGCCACGACGACTATATACCTACTATCCATTTTTTTAATGCGAAGTAGTGATATGTGTTGAAGGTAGCATTGGAATATCTACGGGTTCGGGTAACCGCTCAACTTCAGGTAGACTAAGAGCTCATTTGAGTCGACTATTATCAAAGCCGGCAATCTGACTTTTGGACAATGATTGGTAAATCAGAAAAACGAATTATTGACTTTGTATTCCATTGGCAGTCATAAAACTCTTCGGAACGACATCTTAGATATAAATAACAGGTTAACTATTAACCTTTATTTAATGCAGGTTTTGAACCGTATTCTTTGAAGGAGACGATTATATTCAAATCAATCTGTATTGACATATCAATAAAAATTTTTTGTCCAAATGCACAGATTGCCACCTTTGATAATAGACAACCCATTTATTAAAAAAAATATATTGAACACAACTTGTTGATAATAAGTATAGAATAACCGACAACATCGACAGCGCCGGGCTTATCTCGTAAACGAGTAGAAGCTCTTATTATTTTGCTGATTAAAGAACTAGTCCAATCTTTATCTATATGTTTACTTACATTTAAGTATGTTCCTTCGTTGCCTAACATCTCAAGTTGGTTGTATCTACTGCGCAAAGAGTTTGTGATACTTCGAACTGACAGTCTGTTGTCGCTAGGCCATTCGAGTAAAATAGCGTAGATTGCAGCCACTTGTCCACTGCGGTATGTACGTTTCATACTATTGCTTCTATTAATCGAACAAGTGTACCAAACTTTGCCATTTAGAGTGTCGTTTTGATACTCCCACGGCGAGGAGCTGTATATGGCCTCGCCGTTTATTTGGAGCCAATCGCCTAGCGCCAAAAGTCGTTCCTCAAATATCGGGGCGATCGTACCTTCTTTAGTTGGACCGACATTTATGAGCGCGTTTCCTAAAAATCGTTGTTGTTATATTGTAAAGTTACATGATTTTTATTGCCATAAATAAGGTAGGTTATTAATGTGTAGTTCAGGTCAATGGCCAATGAAATTAATGGCAATGAGAAAGATATTACAAGTNTCGCCTAGCGCCAAAAGTCGTTCCTCAAATATCGGGGCGATCGTACCTTCTTTAGTTGGACCGACATTTATGAGCGCGTTTCCTAAAAATCGTTGTTGTTATATTGTAAAGTTACATGATTTTTATTGCCATAAATAAGGTAGGTTATTAATGTGTAGTTCAGGTCAATGGCCAATGAAATTAATGGCAATGAGAAAGATATTACAAGTGCAAGATCTTAGATATCCATTAGTGAAGTACGATCTTACGTTTGCGGATGAGTAGGTATTAGCAGAATATAGAAATAGAAAATGGATTAGTGTGAGTGTTGATCAATAATTGGATTTATTGTGGAATAATTGTTACTCTTTTTTTTCTTGTTTTATGCTTCTGTTGAATATTTAATGAATGTTAATCAATTAATTTTCCTACATGTACATAGGTGTTAGCTGAAGTGTTAATAAATTCACTTGGAATCTCACCCCCGCAGCTAACTGTTGTTACGATTTGTTGGAGCAATTCTTCAATCGTCAATATTTCGCGTATTTGCATATTCCGCCTGTATCCCCAAGATCCGGAGTCCACAGTGAACGCGTTTTCCCACTTATGGTGCAAAAGGACTCCTGTAAAATAAAATTTTGTTATACTGCCTTGTAATCTCATAGCAAGGACGAATCTTTTTTCTTACCAGGGTTAAATCTGTCTTGATGATTGTAGAAATCGCCGTGCTTTCCTGGTATGCCGATGCCCCAACGATCGTTGACGACTACTTCGTCTTTGACAGGGCTGTCGTTGTACAACCAGGCGAGCAGTTCCGTGGACCGCCAGTAGGTGTCGTTCGCTTCCCAATCACCGTCAGACCATATAACGGAGGGCTTGTAATCGTGAACGATCTGTTTTATGTCCGGCCACAGTTTCGTGTCAACGTACGTCTGAGTTTTGAAGGCCTTCCTCTTGTCCTCTTCGTAAATAGGGTTGAACCACTCGTAAAGCGAATGATAAACGCCGAATTTCAAGCTTGTGTTTCGCACCGCCTTAGCCAGGTCCCCGACGATATCGCGTTTTGGGCCCACTTCGACGGAATTCCAACTGAACGAACGTTTTGACGGGAACAAAGTGAAGCCCTCATGATGTTTACTTGTTAGCACTACGTATCTGTAATATCATAATCAGTTGGTCATTTGTACCCAATTATTTATGGTATACTATGTTATATTAAGAGTTTTGTTATGTTACTTTGCTCCGGCTTTTACGAAAAGATCCGCCCATTTGTCCGGATCGAAAAACTCGGCTTTGAATGCGGGTGCGAATTCCTGATAGGTGAATCCTGGAGGATAATTTTTCGTCATGAAATCGATGCATTGTCGGTTACCACCTGAAATTAACGAACATTTAAAGGTGGAAAAGGACGTCAAAGTACCGAAAGGACGGTACCAAAAGTTTTATATGTATAGGTATAGTATATATACCTATATATTTTGCTGGAAGTATTAACCATGTTCGGAATACAATTTTAAGCAGCTAAACTAGCGCAAATTGGACCCAGATTGTGAGAGAGGAATTTTCAATGGGTTAGTAAGACTGGAAATAGATAGAGAAAATTTAGTAATTGCGCGGCAATATGGGGCATGTTAACGAAGATGAGTGCGCAACGATGCTAAAAAAGGTCGTCCAAAAGCGTGGCGTGGGGAGAGCGGTTTACTTAATATATGTTATTACAACTGAGACCTGAGGCTCAGTCTAAGTATCTCCCAAAATATTCATGCGATACTTTCATGGGTTCTAATAACCACTCAATCAGATTAAAACAACAAGAACTAATCTTCAAACGCTTTTAAGTACGAGTATTTACCGAATAATCCAAATCTTATATACTCGTAAAGTCATAAGTTCATAAAAGTGAGAAGTTCATGCTTCGAATTGAATATAAATGGCGAGATATTATACCTTTCCAATTGCTCCAAAACCATTCGGATCCAAAACCGGGCACAGAATAGACGCCCCAATGTAGGAAAATGCCTATTTTTGCTTTATCATACCACTCTGGCAACGGTCGTGTATCCAAATCGTTCCAATCAGGAGAATACCGTTTATTAAGTACTTTATTACGCGAACTATGATCACGATGATTGTATATGGCGCCGTTCACAAATCCGATTAAGAATACCAAGAAAAATAACTTCATCGTTCTGCAATACAACAGTTTCTAAGTAAAATTTCAAAGAAAACAACGTAAATATGTCAACAATAATAAAAGTCGATATCTCTTACAACACATACTCTCCGACAATCAGCTGTTTGTCAAAAGGTTAGAGGGCGACGACACTGTCGTCTGGAAATTTGATTTTTTTAAAGTAAGTATTTATGTTTACAGATCAAGAAATTTAGTACAATAGAATATTTGATACATTATAAATAAGATATAAAACAGTACTCTTTTTTTATGTAGTTAAAACAAAATTAAACGTAAGCTTGTGATTAATAACATAAAATTAATAATGAATAATAAATAATCAAGCCGATTTAGGTTTGCTGTTTGTCGAATAAAGTGAACTGTGTAAAAATCAATACTTAACTATCATATGACATCATAGAGCTGTCTGTGCCTTATGGCAAAGGATGACAGTTTTGAAGACAGGTTTACAGTTCTTAAAAGGGATGAAGGAAAATGTCTAAATACGTAAGTCAAATGAAACAGACAAAAATATGAATTTGATGAAGCAGTGTAATCTATTTTTTATCTCTTGCAATTAAATACCTAATGCAGTCTATAGACATCATATTTTGACCTAGGTATGCAAGTGTGGTGTTCGCTTACGGGGACTCCACCACATAGTCCCTCTTCACACATATAAGCACCTTGGTCTCTGAGGAATGCAGATCCTATTGGCGACCTAGTTCTATCCTATCTATAATAGAGACAAGGTCGTCTTCGTGACAATTTTTTTTCCTACCTGTGCTTGAGCCTTGAGAGGCTATTTCAGCTTCGCCCTAACATGTAGGTGAGCTAATGGGGCTCAAACCGGAGTGTTGCTAACACTGGCCCTAGCAAGAGCAGTGCTTCGCAGAATCTACCACCGGATCGGAAACGCGACCCACTGAAAAGATCCGGCGAGAAACTCAGTGGGCTGTGTCTATGGGCTAATTTGCTCGTCGAGCCCTTCGTCGCAAGCGACTGGTTCGACGAGGACGGTGACCGGTGCTTGTTGTACCTTTGTAAAGCACCGTTAATGGATTGGGAGGATTCGTAATGACGTGTTTTGGGCGACGTCGACTATTTCCCATTCAGTCTACAGGATGGGATATGTAATTCCCAGCGGCCACGACCAAAGGGTTCTCATGTCGTGCAGCCTTCTCAAAGTGACGCAATGATACCGGCTGTAGATACTTACTGACTGAGTTCGTAACAATAATGCGTTATAATAATACCATTTTCGTAGTTACCATTCACCACTGCCTCTGTCTGATGCTCTAGATATATCTAGACGTATTGTAATGAATGATACTATTTCACGATGTTCGTTAAGCTCGACAACGTTCGCACTACAGCTGTTAACAAACACCCCAAGGCTGAGCCCTTGAGCTCACCTAACTGCCCTGGTGAAACCAGAAAAGATTCTGCGCACAAGCAATACCTATCTTTGTCCAAAGAACATACGTGAGACTACTTCGAACAAGAAATAGCGCGGCTGTGTAAATCGCACGGGCACGTCACCTAAGCGAGTATGTTATTCTTCAAGTTTACAGGTGCTGAATAATGAAAATGTGTTATAATTGAAATAGGTACAATATAAATCTGGGAGATTCGTCAAAAATTCAACTCTACAACAAATAAACTCTAATTTAAGCTACCTTTGCGATTTAATCTCGGATTTTTTTTATTCATATTATTTTCGACAAAACTAATTCGGCACATTACAAATAACAGAATAACAATAAAAACACGATATTAAACCGTAAAAGCAGTTATCATCGTGTGTCAAAATACCGTACACAACAATGTTGATTTATATTAATTTATTGTTCAACCGAAAATATTTCAAACCTTAAAATTGACTAACATAAGTTTTAAAATACCCAAATTTGAACGGCTTTTTGGAATAATTAATTGTGGTTTTTTTCTTTCACATATTTCGATTACATAGTTTGATAAAAATTGTTCATAAACCATTTTACCGGCATGAGGTGATTGTACTGTTTTGTAATGCGGTATAAGATAAGAGGAAAGAACCTGCCTATTACTGTGGCGACTGAATCCTAAAATAACAAGAATTTAGGTATAAACCCTTTTTCGAAGATTAGTCATGTTAACCTATATTATGTATAAAATAACATTTAAAAATATAGTTTTTTTTAGCAACACTTAATCTGTAGTTAGTGTAAAATTAAACTCTTTATATTATTTAGTATTTTAAATTATACTCACCATTAGCAGTTTATGTTTCTCTTCAATAATTCGTAGCCGAGCCTAAAACACTAATAATTGTATGCAACCATTCCCTGTTCGATTTAAATAATAACTGACTAGTGGCGTGACCAGAGAGCATTGCCCCTCACTTAAGCATTGTGCTGTTATCAATGACCAATGGGTAAATATTCCTACGTCGACGCAGAATGACTAGCCAGGGCCGGACTTACGTTAAGTACGTCGCTCCGTCACATTGTATAAACGCGGCTTTTGTAATTATATTAGAAGTTATAAGCTATTTCGATAAGGCCGCACGACACTAGAACCCTCTCATCGTGGCCGCCGGTAACTACCTTCCCGATCCTGCGGACCGAATGGTAAGCAGTCGACGTCGCCCAAAACACGTCTTTTCGGATCCTCCCGATCCACTAACTTCCACTAACTGCTTTTAGGTACCCCAAGCACCGGTAATCGTTCTCGTCGAACCCGTCGCATGCGACGAAGGGCTCGCGAGTAAATTAACCCACAGACACAGCCCACTATGTTTCTCGCCGGATCTTCTCAGTCGCGTTTCCGATCCGGTGGTAGATTCTGCGAAGCACTGCTCTTGCTAGGGTTTGTGTTAGCAACAACGTCAGGTTTGAGCCCCGTGAGCTCACCTACTCGCCCGGTGACGCTGATATGGTCTCTCAAGACCATCAGCTTAGGAAAAAAAAGGAAGTTATAAACAACTAACATTAAACATCAATCAAGAAGAAAGCAGTATTACTGTAAATAAAAAAAAACTTTTTAGGCGAGAGCAATACAAACACTAAAGTTTCGCGTTTAAGATAAACAAATTTATTGTAGGTACTTCTTAGCTATCAATATTCGCATTACGATCATACGTCTTCTCAAAGCTTTTTGGATAGCACAAATATTTTTTCCTTACACCCCAACTTTGGCCTTTGGGAATTTGGCCACCATGGGCCCCGAGTGTCCTCAGTGTAAATTCAACACTGACTATAGCAAAGGCTACATTATGTTTATGTTTACATTGTCGCTATGAGTGTGGCCGAAGTTCGTAAAATCGTGATTTATTCAGGCGATTACGTGGTCATACTGAACATAAGATTAGCCAAGCGAAGTGTTACGAATAACATTTTTCAGAGTTATCTAAACATCAATAAAAAAACATGCGATACATCCCATTGACACATTAATTTAAATTTTAGGGTGTCGTATAGATCTTCACTCTTAAAGGTCTTATTAGATCAATATTAGTTTATTAAATTTGATAGTGACTGTTAGATGCTGTATCAACGTAAATTATCACTAAATAGAACTACAAAACTATTATAAATATAATTTTGATAAATAGTAAAGCAAGAAATTTTTTTAAATGGCAACATTGGATCCGGCGGTGTGCCATGCATGTACCATAGAGTACAGTAATGCTTCACAGACTCAGATATTTAATTCTACGATCCAAAAATGCTACCTGACTATTTGGCGGGAACGCGAAGAGCGAAGTTGTTTTCATTATTTTAATTCTAATGATTGTTTCTGTAGGTATTAATATGTAATAATTGTGGCTTGTCAACCGTATAGAATCTTTGAAACTGCACAAGTGTGGAAAAATAAAATAAACTCGTTACACATGGCCTCTCATGTTTCTCTAAAAGTACACACAAGCGTCATTATATAACCACCGTTTTACTGAGCTTTTATTTCATCCTCATTCGTTTTATTTAATTTCATCACAATTTATAACAGTCTTCAATAATTTAGCATCATCTCATTTCGCTTCATACCATTTATAAATTAACAGAATAATATGTTTATACAGGTGTGGAAAAATTTGTCAAAGTCGCTTCACATGGCTGCTGGCATTCTTCTAAATAGATCGCTGAGGTATTTCTAAACTTACACCATTTTAGACCGTATCATTCTATTTGGTTTCCTCTAATTGATTTTAATTTCTTATATTCATTAGCATTTAATTTTTATAACAAAAATTGGATAGGTATAAATACGATTGACGCTTTGGTAAACTAAACCCAGACAACAATATCAGCGCTAGATTTTGCCAATGTAATTTTTTTAAAGGGATTTTATGACCTGGTAGCTAAGACACATCTTATTTAAAATTTATATTCTTAATTTTATTGAAAATGATAATATGGAGTGAAATGAAATGAAATAAAATGAAGATGATTAATTTGAGACATTAATTAACTGGGATGAAATTAAATGAAATCAGATGAGATGATATGGGATGAAATATAATCTCAGTAAAATGCTGGTAATTTACTGACATTTTTTCAGTGGACTTTTTGGAGGAGAACGCGAAGAGTGAAGTTGTGTGATTTGTTTTATTTTGTCTATTTAGTGTTTCTTCAGGCTTAAATGTGTAATAACGGTAGTTTATCAGCTGTTTAATATCTCTGAAAGTGTACATATTTGGGAAAATGAAGCAAAGCTGCTGGATGTAACTTCTTGGGATCCTCCAAAAAGTCAACTGAAAAAATCTCAGTAAGCTTACTGAGTTTATAATTCATTCCGTATCATCTCATTTCATTTAATTTCATCCCAGTTTTAATGTCTCAAATTAATTGTCTTCATTTCATTCCATCTCATTTCATTTCACTCCATATTATCATTTTTCATAAAAATAAGAATCTAAATTAAAATAAAACATAACCTAAAGACCTTAGTTATAGTCATAATATCCCTAAAAAAATTACATTTAAGTTACCGTACCTATTTGAACATTTTGACGGGAAAGCGAGGTGTAAAGTTGTGTGAATTGTATTATTTTGATAATTTATTATTTTTTCAGGTTTAAACATGCTAAATGTATAAATGGCGTCGGAAAATGCACGAATGTGAGGAAAAGACACAAAATCGCAGGATGTGACGTATCGGGTTTATACGAAAAACTCATTGAACTCTCGATAAATTGACATTATTTCATCTTCTTCTTCGACTTCAGTTCATTTTATTTCATCTCATCCAATACTTATCGTATTATCTTGTCTCTACTTGTTTTATCCCGTTTAATGTCATTTATTTTTACATTACTTTTGCTTGTCAAATAGATGAATTCTTTTTTTAATTACTTAACTCGTAAATTCTATATTGTCCATGAGCGGCTGCAAGGCATACCTACCTATTTGTTTTATACTCATCTAAGGAAACATTTTAAAATTAACTCAACTCGTACTGATATCTGTCTAACTTGATGGTGTAATTAGCGCCTCTGACTGTTGATCCGAGGGTTGAGGGTGCGTTATGAACATGTTTCTTTGCTCTTTGGTGTATAATATTTATGTGTGTATTTCAATCTGGTTCTGACAGTACAACGATATCTTAGTTGGGTGACTTGCCTTAGGAATACATAAGATTCGCGGCACTCATGGATTAGCCGGTGCAGGAGGGGCTCGTCGGATTACCTACGACGGTTTTTTGGAACGAAGTTCCTTATCGTGCGTTGCGAAAGGGGGCTAGACGGAAAAAATTAAAACAAAAAGTTGTAAGCTCTGCGGCGTGCGCGTGTTTCTCTGTCTGTCTCTCTCTCTCTCTCTCTCTCTCTCATAGAAAGCAAGCCAGTTATTTTCGTTTCGTCATTCTATTTCGCATTGAACAGTGTGTTGTCGCGACGATTATTTTTGTTGAGTGTAGACAGGTTTTCTGTACATAACAAATATTTCTTTTTTTATTACAAATCCTTCACTAATTAATCGAAAGGAACTTCGTTCCATCCGGGTGTCCCTTGACACCTCTCAAGTTTTTTTATTTTTTATTACCTGACCCGGCCGACTTCGTAGTGCCTCAATCGATAAATAAACGACCGAAACTTTTGTATAAAATAAACTTAAAACAAACAAAAGGAATTCGTCTGTCGAGGGACACATCAAACGAAAAAGAAAATTGTTATTTTTATTTAATTCCGAACCTTTACATGTTTATCTACCTTTTAAACCTTCTCTGGACTTCCACAAATAATTCAAGCCGTTCTCGAGTTTTAACGAGACTAACGAACAGCAATTCATTTTTATATATGTATATAGATTTTTCCGTTAAGCAGGCGTGCATACGGCCCTGATGGTGAGTGGTTACCGTCGCTCATGGGCGTCAGCAATGCCAGGGTCAGAGCCAAGCCACTGCCTACCATTGAGTACTCTCCGCAAGCCTCGTTTGAAGAAGGACATGTCACAGCACTCGGCAAAGACCTCGGAGGGGAGTTCATTCCAAAGCCGTATGAGGCAAACAAAATCTCTGGAAACGCAGTGGCTCCAGGTAGTATAGATAAGCTCTACTTCGATGGCGGTGCGATGGTAAAAACGAGATGATGGCATCATCTGAAACAATTCCTCAGGGCGCTCCCCATGGAACATACGGTACAAAATACAGAGGGAACCGAAGTCTTTCCGCAGGCCCAGAGGTTCCAAACGATCCGTGAGAATGGAATTATCGACAATTCAAACGGCTCTCTTCTGTATGGAATGAAATGGAAGTAGTTGGTATTTATTTGGGAGCTCCGGCCCTGAGGTGGGAGCAGTGCTCCACGCGAGGCCGGACCTGTGCTTTGTAAAGCAAAAGTCTTTGTCCAGGCGTGAAGTAACGCTTCGCTATGTTGAGTTCTCCCAGCATTTTTGACGCCAACTTGGCTTTGCCCTCCAAATTACTCCGAAGTTGGACATCGCTCGAAATGTCGACCCCAAGTAACTCCAATACTCTAGGAAGGTTACAGGGATACTCCTTGGAATTGCGGCACTATGACAAAGGAGTCCTTCTTCCCCTTCTTCGTCTCAAGACGTTTCTCCGAAAGCGACAGGTTGGACATAGCCCGGTGTAATTTCCCATCAGTAGGTTACTCTTAAACAGATTTTTCAAAGTAAAGACATGATTATTATTTACTAAATTCGACTCCGTGATGCAGTCGTCAGATTTAGCACGACTAGATCAATGAAAAAATTGCAGTTTGATCGAAAGATGACAAAATGTTTGTAGTAAGAAATCGCTATAGATGAACACATATAGTAGTTTAAACTTCCAAGTAACGTGGATGGACTCCTCTTCCGTGGCAACATTTTTTTACATATCTAAGTAGGTAGATGACCCGACTAACTCAAGATGTTCTTTTCTGTGTCCTAAATATGGCTTGCCTATAAAATACTGCATGCTACTGGTATGTAGGTAATGACGAAGTTTCTACTTTTTTGAGCATTCAGCCAGAAATGGAGTTCGATAAACTTAAGTCTAAATAAAAACAGTTCAACTTAGCTTTTTAATTATACGTAGGTATTGTAGCCTACGAATTAGGTACCTAGTTATTTATGGACGATTACGATTTACTTGTCCGAATTTCTAGGAAAATATGTAGTTTCCATTGGACTTTGCGTCAAAATGTATGCTTTAAGAAAGTACAAAAAGGATCTAAGTTCTCTAAGCGGCATTTATTACCCTTTTTGTCGATGACATGCAGAATTATTATTTAAAAGCGATGGTAGGTCTAGTTTATAGTCATTCGCTCTAGCTTTAAAACATTAGNCGATTACGATTTACTTGTCCGAATTTCTAGGAAAATATGTAGTTTCCATTGGACTTTGCGTCAAAATGTATGCTTTAAGAAAGTACAAAAAGGATCTAAGTTCTCTAAGCGGCATTTATTACCCTTTTTGTCGATGACATGCAGAATTATTATTTAAAAGCGATGGTAGGTCTAGTTTATAGTCATTCGCTCTAGCTTTAAAACATTAGGTTTTTTCCGTTACCTATAGGTAGTTTCGTAAGATAGATACCTACAATTTCAAAATTTAGCATTCGTATCAATTCTTTTTCGTGTATAAGCTAGTACTTAATAGTAATGGTATATCATAGAAATTAATATGTCTAGGCATGGATTGCTTTCAAAGAAATCTCGGTTTATACACATTATGACCAAATTATACCACAAACCAAAGGAGAAAATTAGGAAAATAGATGATGAATTTGACGCCGATAAGCGTTTCCATTATACTTTGAAATAGCTGAACTATCCAGGTAATTCGGTATACGGGAGATCTGCCTAGACTTGGGAAAAGCACAACGCTTCAATTGTATCCCACGTGTCAGCCAGTTTGCAGATTCGAAATTAGTCTCATTTAAAATTGACTATATGCTAGTTTTGTGCATTTTGCTACAACATTAATTAGGGTACAAGATAATAGCTTTTTTTCCAACCCTATTAGATGATGTTTCCCTTTACTTGAAATCATTACTGCCGCATTGGAATAACAATATCATAGCTAAGAAATGAAAAGCAACATCTAATTCGTTCACATTTATTTACAGACTACAATGTGAGGGATCAGTCACATTACAAAACAAATGTTCTACCGATAAAATATTTACAATATTTACATTCACATAAAATGCATTATCGCACACCTACTATGCTATATTCATAAAAATCATAATAACTAAGAAAAGGAACAAAACAACAATTAAGGAACAATACAATGTTCGGAATCCCCATTTAAAATAAATCAATCACATAAAATAACTTATAGTTCGTATTTACAAAAGAACTAACATCGGTATTAAAACCAACAGTATATTCACAGTTTCAAAATCAATATGAGTCTTCTTTTGTTATTTTTGTTTTTAATGCCTACCCTTTATTTAGTGTTTCAAACTAAAATTTCTTCAATGCATGCATTGCTATCACGACAGGACCTTTACAAAATAAATAAATAATCTTACATTTATGTGTCTTATTATTAAATTCAAATATCAGGTAAAACTTATTCCATATAATACAGCTTTCATTTCAAAACTGACTTTAAATGGATGCTTCGGTTCCAAAAAGTAACTGTCAGGAACATTTTCTGATGACATTATTAGGAAATTTCAATTATTCTTAGCATATTTTATCATTTTACTATAATTTTTTTACCATTTCAATGCTTGTAATAATTGTTCTCTTATAAAGTTGATTTTTTTTTAAATTGCGAGTAAAACAATGAAGGTAATAATAATTCCTCATGCTCTATTTCACAGAATTTCACAATTGTTACTCTTTGGAACTCAAGAAATTGGATATGGTGTTTTATTGTTACATAAATCAAGAGATTCGATAGCTTTATCATATGGGAAAATGCAGGTAGAAACTATGTGATGACTTTAAATATTCTTCTTAATGCCCGCTTACTCTAAAAACTATAGGAGTAATGTAGTAATGAATAATTTTATGGTTTTTATTCATTTATAAAAATACAATTTGTTATGTACATAAACATATTATATTTGTTAGTGGAGTCGTTTTGTATACTTTGAGACATAACATTAATGCAGGTACCGAATACATTTTTTGTGAAAAACCCTTCATTCAACCTTTGAAATAATAATATTTTAGCACATAATTTCTCTTTAGGTACAGTTATTTTTTCTTCTTATTAAATTTAACATATAAAATATAGAATTTGTTAACAATTGACAACAACATTAAGTATTCTGTAGGTTTTAAGGTGGTCAAGTTCACAGGTATAATCTTTTACAAACGTTACAGACTTATATAAAGTGACTCTGTTTCTGTAACATTTCCAACAGATTGTCATTTATAGAATCTCTACAATCGACTATGCAACAAACGTAGCTCAGATGTCACATCATTCTTTAGGCCTACACTAGGACCCGGGATCGCTTCCCATCCTTTCATATCACGTCATAAAACAAAACAAAATAAATACTAGCTAACTACTATACAACGTTCAAGGCAGGGTAAGCTATACAATGATTGGCACTCTAAATGTTCTGGTATAATCCATTGGCACTGAAGGATGATATTAGCACTATAAAGTACAATTCACTGTCATTTTCAAACCATCAATCTAATTCAATTTTTCTTCTCAATGTTTTATTTCTTTTTCTTTAGCCCTTTTGTTTTCCTGTTCTTTCATTGTGATCGTCTCATCTACACGAATCAAGTATTATATTAGAAAATAACAGTAAAATTTTCAAACGATATTCGATGTTGCTTGTATAAAGATAAACACTTATTTTAAAGTCAAAGTACCAATCAGTGGAGGCGTGCCAATAATAGTATCGTTTACCCTATAACACTTTGTTTATTTTTATGTGGCGTCGAGCGGTCGGGGCTCGCGAGACCTGAAGAAACCCTTCTCCGTGCGACATTCCGTGATCGTAACCGTCTGTAGGTTGACTGTCACGTCCGTTATGAAAATTTGATCTGCTACCGGTGATCGTGCCATCCAGTATGCAGCACCTCGCTTGGCAGCCGGAGCCGATGCCGGCGCGGGCACCGCCACTGGTGCTTCTCCCCATGAATCTTCGTCTTCGGGTTGTGGCGCTTGAGGCGCAGGACGAGCGCCTTTGGGCTCGGCAGGCGCTGTCGCTGTTGGTTGTGTTTCAGTGCGCCTCTCCCGCTCTGGAGACGTGTGCGTGTCTGCTTCTTCAGGTGAGTGAGGCGCTCGCCGCGGCCCCGATCTTGGTGCAGCGGCCTCAGCGGCGGGGGAAGTAGGAACAGCGGCGCCGCCCGGTGCTGCGGCCGGTGGGGGCGGCAGACTGACCTGGGGCGTTCTTGTGCCGTTCAACTTAGATTCGTGGCGCTTTGTGGGCGGACTCATAGTGATGGTCACGCCGATCTTGCCCGACTCCCTAGAGAGGACTTCAGCTTTGCGCTTCCCGGGCGGAGGGTGGCGTTCCTCGGAGCCGCTGCGCGCGCGCTCCACGGACGAGTGTTCCCGCTCGCGTTTCCGGCCCTGGCGTCGGACCTCCTCGCCTTTCATGAAACTCTGTATGAGCCGAGGATCCAAAATGTTCTCCTCCGGTTCCCACGTGTTGTGCTTCGGTTTCCACCCTTTCCATTTCACGTAGTACTCCACCTTGTTCTGAAATGAGAAACGCGGACCGTTAATTTCACTGGGTCAGGTCGAATTAAAAGTGGCGGGTGGCGTGAAGGGCTGGCGAAGCGCGACTGGCGTTGGCGTGCAACAACCAGGGAGGGTTGCACATAGCTTTGCAGATTGTATGCGATATACATATTAAATAGCCGCGATGAATGTTCACGTAGACGGGCCGCGAACGGTTGCGGGTATTTCTGTATCGTGTTACAAAAGCGAAACCTTATAATATCATGAATCGGTTGCAACAGATCGATGATTTATAAAGGGAATGACGTCGGGAAACGGGTATCGGTTAGGTTAAATGTAGGTATAGTTCGCGAGTTCATTTTGGGCGCACCTGCTCGGAACAGCTGGCGCGGCTATCTCCCTCGGCGTCCAGTGCGAAATGCGGCTCTATTGCGCAAGGCATAACGCCTTTAGTGAAGCACACATGCAATTCAGCCAAGCTAACATGCAACGCAATCAACATTCTCGGTAGGGCTGCGATATTTAGGCAATGGATTCCTGGCTGTATGGTTTTTTATTAATGTTGTCAATAATAGTGTAATATTCTGAAAATCGTCGTCAATCATTCTAAATTCGTTTCAATTAACTTTTCTAGTGAATGCCAAAGCTTATTTAATACATTTGAGATTTGAAAATGTCTTGTTATATTAAAAATAAATAATTCTTTTAAACCAAATCATTCTTGCTCAGTAATGTTAACAACAGTAAAGGAATTTGTATAATTTTAAAGGAAATTTTGAAAATAACATATTATACTCGTAGGTAAGCAGCGGTAGGCAGCGGCTTGCCTCTGTCCCTGGTATTGCTGCTGTCCATGGGCTACGGTAACCACTCACCATCAGGTGGGTCGTATGCTCGTCTTCCTACAATGGCAATAAGAAAAAGGTAGGAAAAGAAACTATTTCAAAATCCATCATAACTTTTCAAAGTTCCAAGCAAAATTCAATCGAATTTTTTTTCTAGAATTTGCTTCGCTTGAGCTTTATTAAACCTTCGGACGCACTAACAAAGTTCAATTTCTATCGCAACGGCGGGTAGATAGGCTGTATTGGAGTTGCGGTGAATATTTGAAAGGCTGCGGCCTTATTGGTTTTCGATGTAGGGTGAGGTGAAAAGTTGGAAGGAAGCCTTAGCTTTGTCACGGCGTACTCTTCGATTAATTTTATAAATCACTTTATTTTATGAATATCATTACAATGTGAAGTGTATTAATATCTATTCACTTAAATGTCTCATTCGATTACAAACTATGGCAATAAAAAAAAAGATTTTTTTTAGAACATATAAACCAAATGAAAAAAATTATTTTATACCTTTTTTTTTATAAATATGGATACACTGGATTTATTTTTTAATAATTCATTTAAAAACTTTATATGTAGCTTTGTGTGTTGAAATCATTAGCGGCATAAAGAAAGCGCAGCAGTTTCTCCAAAAAAACCTGTCACAATCATGGTTGTTTGATTTTTTTTTTTTTTTAAGACTAAGTTTCTCTGAGAAAATGTTTAGATAGATGAGTCTTAAAAGTGTACAAAGTCATGACTATCCTCATGCTTTGAGTTGAAATTAGAAATGTTTCTTGAGGTTATTAATAAGATCATAACAAAACTGACATTTGAGTCGTACAGAATATATAAAAATATAGGCCAAAGTATCTGTTTGAATAAAGCCAATGATGACGTAATTTGAGGAGAAATGTTAAAACATAGGTCAAATGTCTTTGATTGACAATGTCTGTAATTTAAGATTACTCGAAATAGTTTTTCATATCAAAGAAAATAATACTTTTGCTATTGTCAGTGTAAATTCGAGTTCTTAGTAGATTCATAAATATGTAACTTAATTTTTTTGTAAGCTGGTTTTAAAACTGGCGGTCTTAAATGTCATTTCAAATAAATTTCTATTTAAAGATTTCCAGGATAGACGCATACTTACTCCTTTTATGACAAATATTTTGTTGAAAAAACTTGAAAGTATACGTCATAAAACTATTAAGTAAAACTATATAATTATCACTGATAAAAAATGAAAACAAAAAACGCAAAAGTAATAACCAGCTGTACCTAAGGTGTGTTATAAAATGATTAATTACTAATATAGGCACCTGTGGACAAAGTCATTGTCAAAAAAAAGTATGCATCAGGACGTGTGGGCAAGGTGAGGTCGTGCGGCTGATGGGCGACGATTGGACGAGGCGAGGGGCAGGCGGGACGAGGGGGAGGCACCCCCGCCACGCACCCCGCAAACCAACCCACGCGGTGCCCTATATAACAACGATGAGCTTAAAGTGGTGGGAGTAAAGTTCATAATGCGATAGGCGGAGGGTAAATACAATGTGGTAGGATTTTATGGTCGCGATCGCGCCATGGGCGGACCGTGCATCGGTGCAGACGTCAATTAACGCTAATCGGGACTGTAGCGCTGTAATTAGTACCTCGATAATTAATGCTAATCCTGTCGGCGTTGCTCGGATTAAAGCTTTCGTGATCCTGTGCTTGAAATTCGCGAAAGGTGTTTAGAAACAACAAGAGGACGAATCCTTCAAATCTGACAAACAGATAAAACGCATCTGCATAATTAATCTTTGCATACCTCGTATTAACAAAATTAATCTAACGCATTACTCCAAGGCATACATGAACAAATTTAGATAATTTTAGTTTTTTTCTTTTCTTATCAATATTTTTATTGTTATCGCGTAGAACGAAGAACGTGCCTACCTAGGTTACGGGGCACGTGGACTTCACAACTTGAATGACACCAGCCATCCTTAAGATGTGAGATCGAATTACTTTTTTACTACCTAAGCTGATAGATAGCCTTGAAAGGCTATGTCAGCGTAACCGGGCGAGTAGGTGAGCTCACGGCGCCCAAGCCGGGAGTGTTTCTAACACTGGCCCTAGCAAGAGCAGTGCTTTGCAGAATCTACCACCGGATCGGAAACGCGACCCACTGAGAAGATCCGGCTAAAAACTCAGTGGGCTGAGTCTATGGGTTAATTTATTCGTCGAGTCCTTCGTCGCAAGCGACATAGTTCGACAAGAGTGTTTGAGGTACCTAAAAGCACCGTTAGTGGATCGGGAGAATCCGAAATGACGTGACGAATTACTGAATGCGTGTCCTACTACCAGTAAAACTGACTACTAGACTGCTTCCTTTGTCTATCGCTTTTTTTTCGTTTTCGAACGCGAAATTAGATCTAATGTCTACATACTAGTTGTGTCACTAGTAGTCACTATCTTCTAAAACAATTTTTTCATATTTTTATGTATGTAATATCAGTAGGTATTGAGAAATAAATGTATTTAAATGTAAATTGTTTTTAATGTGTCCGAAGTCGACGTAGCCTAAAAGATAAGAAGCACGGTTTATCGAGTGATGCCACTATATCGGTGTTCAAATCCCGCAGGCAGACGCCGATTTTTCTTTTAAAATACGCCCTTATCATACCTATATCCACGAACGTTTCAACGTCGAAGCAATAACATCGTGTAATAATTGTCAAAGTACTACATAATTGTCACATAGGCCTCTAGTATCAAAGTTTCAAAGCCAGCATTCATGCTGTGTTGTCTACGGGTAAACAAGGAACCTTAAATGGGTTTCGTTGTAATTGTCTATGCGACAAAAATAATTCATAGTTATTCGGAATGCCCTCTCTGATTTTAAAAGCTAGCCCCCTCCCATGTCATTCTTCGATGATAGGACACGCGTACGTGGTGAGACGCGTATAATTGTCCACTGCTTTAATAGGAATTGCTTTGAGATTTAGGTTACGCTGAAGGTATGTGACAGGCGATCCACCAGCTATGCATGTTGGTGCCGAGCAGACAATAAATCTTATTCGAATACACAAAATCAGTATCGATTTTTCGAAGATTATTTAAGTAAAGAGTCTCTTATATATTTATATTATATGTTATATTTACTAACGATCACGCCACGTTAACTGGTCCCGTGCTAAGTTCGTAAAGAACTTGTGTTACAGGTAGGTACCAGATAACGGAAATAAATGTAAGATTTTTATTATACACATACATATATTTAATATACATCCATAACCCTGGGAAGGACATTTTATATTTATCATACAAATATCTTCCCTTGGCGGGATTCGAACCCGCGATCCCCTTGTGTAGTGACCATGTCACATACCACTACACCAGACGGCCGTTATTGTCTGTATATCAAAAGAACAGAGTTAATTTCGACAGAAAACTAATAAAATAGGTGGAAAACGTGAGGGATATACTAACGCTGAACTCGCTAACCTGCTCGCGAGATTATAAACTGTGTTGTCGGAAAAACATGCGGTATTTTTGTCAATGCGTACAGTTTTAACGAAACTCTGGATTCGATAATGGTTACACTTAATACAGAATACCAACGAGTTTTTAGTTTTAGGATAGTGTGATATAATCACAATATGTAGAATCATGAATGCCTCGATATTTCGCAGTTCAATTTATTTTATTCGTATTTTTTATTTATTTATTGCATAAATGAGTGGACGAACTCACAGCCTACCTGCTGTTAAGTGGTTACCGGAGCCCATAGACATTTACAATGTAAATGCCGCAACTCACCTTGAGATATGAGCTCTAAGGTCTAAGTATAGTTACAACGGCTGCCCCATCCTTCAAACCGAAACGCATTATTGCATCACGGCAGAAATAGACAGGGTGGTGGTACCTACCTGTGCGGACTCACAAGGGGTCCTATCAGCAAAAGCTTAGTAAGTATAGCTTCCAACATAAATTAATTAATGAAGATTACATTAAACCAAACAAAAAAATTAGCCAAATCAAAATTACATCAATGTATCTGCTATGCAAATTTTGAGTTTTTTTTTAAATATTTTATAATTAGCTATGATAAACCTTTAACTATATGTACAAAAGGGATTAAGAATCATAGTTTCATAGTGGTGTGAATGATTGAGGACTCAGTATCCAGCCGGTCTTTCACTGATCGATAAACAGCGAACAAATCTTATAATATATTCTCGGAAGTAATCAACAATTCAGACGCCCGCATATTAACTTAACAGCGATTGAACTGTCGTAAATCAGTTAACATAAGCCCAAGTGAGGTCAAGTGATGTTCTCCGTATAAAATAAAGGCGACTCGTCTGTCTTGTTATCGAGCATGCAATTTGTTTATTTTCATTTTATTTTGGTCTGTCTTAACGTCAAAGATGTAGGAAGTTTTAGACTTGACTAAAAATTATTTCGGTGTTGGTGTTCAACATTTCAAATAAAATAAATAAAATAAAAATAACCTTTTATTTCACCCCTACAAAAAACTAGTATATTTTACATAATCTGTTTTTTCTTTATATATACCTATTACCTATTACTATTCTATTATTTTTATTTAATCAAAATACAAAAATACACAATACTTTATTTTCAAAAGCGAGTTAAAATAGGAGTCTCCTTTTAAGCGTGCAAGCCTTTACTAGGAGACTCCACTCTTCCATAAAAGCACTTTATATACACATACGTTATATACAATATTACAAGTTGAAATTAAGTGAAGTTGAAGTTACTTTGAATTGATTTGTTTTAAGTTAAAATTGGCGTGAACCCCTCTGTTTGAGGGTAAAGGCCTCCTTCAAAGACACCCAATACTCTCTATATGTGGTGGCCTTAAATTAAAAAAATACCATTATAAACAACATGAATGAAAAGTTTCACAGTCTTGAATTAAATTTCAAATACCTATCATAAAATACTTAATAAATGCTGTTTTGAAATCTGGCCATCAGCTTAAAATTCTTCGTTTAATCACTGAGCTACGATTTTACTTCTTTCAAATATCTTTTAGTTGTTTCATTAAGGAAAAAAATATATTACGGATTATAAAAATGATTAGTTCAAAAGAAAAACAGCATAAATTGCTCCATTCATTCTCACATATGAATCTGAAATATAAATAATATCTTTTATCTTTTTTTGTTTTTGTTTTAATGCTTTCAATGTATGCTTTCTTTGAGTCGTCAGCTTGAATTCCGCCTACACGAATTCTGTTCAAGCGTTCCACAAAAACGTAATATCTAAGTATTAAAGAATTTGGTCGAGCGCCAACAACCGAGCGCGGTCTTTATAAAGAAAATTGTTTTATGGAGACAAACACCGACTAATTTCCTTTGATCTTACTTGAATGTAAGAATGTTAATAATAATTTCTCGAAAATTCCAAAACGTCACACAGTTTTGTTTATTTTTATTTATGAGTGCATTATTTATTCAATTTGTATTATCATATCATATCATCATAGGAAACGACTGGATAAAATCAGGCAAGGACAGGAAGTCATGGAAATGGATGGAGGAGGCCTTTACCCAAATAGGGGTCCAAATCTCATAAATAGTACTAATATTAAATAATTAATTAATTATAAGTACCCTTTTAATTTTAAGCTACAACTTACTAACAAACATTGTGTTATAAATCGAGAATGAGATTTTTATAATCATAGCTTCGGCCATCAGTGAACATTCCCTTTTGATTAAAATTAAAGCTTAAGCACCTTCTTAATTAAGATAGTCCGGGGAATTTGTCGAACGAATTCGATTGTGGATCTCGTCTCACAAATCGTTCCGCACGCCGGTTCCTTTGGATTTTCCCTGAAGCTTAACGGCGTTTTCCCCGGAGGTTGACAGTTGGGGTGGACGGGGAAGAGATTAATGGTTCCCGTCTCGCCCACGGGGACCGATCGCCGTTTAAACATGAATTCTCTCAAATTGCCCGGACAGAGGCTAACGGCCGTGAAAGGGTTTGTTTTGGTGCGACGTTATTAGCTGTGCTCTTACGTATATAGTTTGTTTAGGCTCATTGTTATGTACTTATTATAAGGTACTACGGTAATTTTAATTTTAACGAGTTACAACAATAAATATCCCTCGCCAACAAACTCCATGTAAACATCTAAGTTGTTATAATAATTTTAAAAAAAACGGCTTTATGCAAAAGATAGCCAAAAAATCTTAAGTATTTGTATTAAAAAATGTTCGTATCGATTTATAATCTAGCACGTCTATCATCATATACCTAAAAGGAAGGTGCGTGACCGCTTCGAACTCCGGCGTATTGTCAAAGCCGATGAAAGCGTGACGCACTCCGCACGACCGAGCCCTCGACTGAGTTCGACCGTCCAATAACATTACCAGTCATACACCAACGTTCCAGATGAATATATGTATTCATGTTTGTTCGTTGGTGTTACATACTATCTCTGGTCGTTTGTGGAAGTAGGTTGAATATTCAACCGCTATTGCAAGCAGACGAGCATACCTGACAGTGGACTTCATCAGGACCAAAGGCAAGGCTAACGTTGAACACTCTTTGCAAGCCTCGTCTGAAAGACATGTCGCCCGTGGGGGAGAGCTCATTCCAAAGTGACTTCGTATAAAGCAAAAATGATCACTGGAAACGCCTTGTGGATCATCATTTATCACATTTTCACACACATCACATTTACAAGTTCTGTGATATTGGAGTAATGATAATTAGCTCAGAGTACAATTGTTTTCTGGTGGCTTGTTTAATGGCGGCCTGCTATTTGTAGACGTTTACTTTAACAAATTAATCTTTTTTTTTGGCAAGTGGAAATGGACTGACTTCTGCCTAAACGTTGAGGGCGACAAATTAATGTTAAAACAAATTATTATCTCTTACAAATCTTTAGCGAAAAAGTAAATCAGTTTACTTAAAAGTTCGGTTTATGTCAGTTAAGTTCAGTTTATGTCGAAGCTATTACGAGCTAATACGAGCCTTAACTTAAACATTATTAAGTGTTTTTTTTAAATCTCAATTACAATAACATTATAAAAGAAAAATATGAAAATGAATCTAAGTTTTAAGTTGTCAGTTATTGTGCCGTATGTGTATTAGGACCCTTGGCGGAAATTATTAAAAGCCGTTTATGAAAAAATATAAGATATGACGCTTTGACTTTTTAAGAGTGGCAACAGCTCGAGTGAGTTATAGTTGACAGCTGACAACTGACGTTGTTGCCACTCTAACACAGCTCCGGTCGCTAGTGTGCATTAAGTGCGAGGTCTCGAGAGTAATCGGATGGCATGACGGCTGTACCTACATGTCGCGTTCGGATATAGATGTTGAATCAAACCTTCTTTATAGTTTTTATACACAACTCTGCTTTATTCTTTTACTTGTCACTTCGACTTAATGTCATTCTCTCCATAAAAAACAAAATGTTCATTATTTTACTTTAACGATCGTTTATTTTAAAATCCACAACAGTAGTGAACCGAATTAACTGTAATTACTACTTTATAAAACAGTTGATTCTTCGATCGATTTGCTCGCCTATTTGTGTTTAATTATAACAATGAATAGTGAAGGATGAATATAGTGTTCGATTATACCCCCTGCTACCTTTATATGCATTTATATCGATATGTATTAAGGTGGGGCGGTATTCAATGTGCGTTATCTATGGCTACTGGTAACCGCTTAATACCAGTTTCAATCAGATCAACGAATTCCTCTGTCCGTCTCTGATGATAAGAGAATTAAGGGAAAATAGCTATTATTCATTAACATTTTATTGTACCTCAACAGGTACATGAATTATATTGTAGATGTTATAAGGCTTACGTAAAATGTCTAGTTACTAAAAAGTTGGTAGATAAATACTCCAATTTGACAATGGTAGAAAAGAAATACTAAAGTCTAAACATGCCCAAATCTTGGAGTCATTCGTCAATTATCACCTTTTATCATGCTATTTTCTTTAAAAGCTCCGTTCCTCTTTTCCATAACGAATTAAATTTCAATATCTGTAGCACTTAAGCACGCTTAGATACGATGCAAAGTAAAATGAAGCTAAATCTTCAGACACGACAGCACAAACTTGAAAGGTAATTCAACTGCTCCATTTAATTTCATAGATCGAGAACCCTCGCGAGGCGTTAAAAGGGCGCCGCAGGGAAATCTGAGGGTGAGAGAGGTGGAAAATGATAACATGAATCTCGGGGCAATATGGTATGGTTTTGCTAATGTTCATGATAATCTTTGATTCAAATTCAAATTCAAATACAAAATCATTTATTTCAACTTAGATGTCAGTATGACACACTTGTTGAATGAAAATACAAATAACAATGTTAAGTCTACCACCGGTTCCAAAAAAAGCCACAGTCCTGAGAAAAACCGGCGAAACAAACTCAGCGGGCTTTTTTTTTTGTTTTTTCTCAAATATTTTCTTTTTTTTAAATAAATAAAAATATTTACAATAAAGGAAAAACAAGTCAAAAAAACAATTAAAAAAATTATAATAATAATGAAAAATGAAAAGGCCAGGAGCGAGCGCCTCATTCCCACGTAGTGCCATCTAGTAAATAATCCTTAACTTTATAATATGCCTTGTTGCACAAACGTTCCATAACAGTTTTCTTAAATCTATGAACAGGTAGTAATTGATGATATTAAATACGTAAGTAAGGACGATCGTTTCGAAATGATAACATACAACGGCATTCGCGATGGGTTAGTGGCACAGTCGTCGTCAGTAAGGTTAGGTGGCTCACAACGCAGATTCAAAATCACAACTGTACACTTCACAATCACTTTATAATTAATCAAGTTATGATTTTAATAATAGTAATTTGATTTTGAGAATGAATTGCAAAAATGAAATACGTACTAAACAAATGTTCAAGATTGATTTCCACGGTGAAGGAATAACGTCGTGTAATAAAAATCAAACTCACAAAATTATAATTTGCGTAATTACTGGTTGTGGTAGGACCTCTTGTGAGTCCGCACCGGGTAGGTACCACCACCCTGCCTAGTTCTGCCGTGAAGCAGTAATGCGTTTCGGTTTGAAGGATGGGGCAGCCGTTGTAACTTTTACTTGAGACTTTAGCACTTATATCTCAAGGCGGGTGGCGCATTTACGTTGTAAATGTCTATGGGCTCCAGTAAACACTTAACATCAGGTGGGCTGTGAGCTCGTCCACCCATCCAAGCAATAAAAAAAAATTGCCAATGAACCAGCAGTTCGTTTGGTATCTCGAGCTGCTTCGTGTGTTCTTAAAAAGTGAGAGAGACAGAGAGGTAGGGGGAGAAAGTGGGGGCGAGAGATAGAAAGCCACTTATATCCATTCCGATACTAAATTTTTTGATCTTGTAGCCGTCGCTCCTACACACGATTCCGCTCACGTGACTGGTCGAAACGTCACGGCATATTCGTACTACGAAAATCAATTGGGTGTCTTTTATCGCCAAATATCATAACTATGACAATGACTTAGTAAATGTTTCTATTCCCCCGAAGCGATGTAAGTATTGGAAGAAATTAAAAAATAACATGTAATTGAGTCGACTATTATCAAAGCCGGCAATGTGACTTTTGGATAATTATTGGTAAATCAGAAAAACGAATTATTGACTTTGTATTCCACTGGCAGTCACAAAACTCTTCTGAACGACATCTTAGATAAATAACAGGTTAAGTATTAACCTTTATTTAATGCAGGTTTTGAACCGTATTCTTTGAAGGAGACGATTATATTAAAATCAATCTGTATTGAAATATCAATAATTTTTTTTTGTCCAAATGTACAGATTGCCACCTTTGATAATAGACGACTCAATTAGTAGTTTGCGGAGTACAAGAAAATACTTTTCCGGTGCGCGTTTGATACTACTACTTACTACATTATACTATAGATTATCTACTATATTTATGTACGACATTGTTTCAATATATTACCTACTGTTTTTGTTTTATAAATCAAACTTTAAGTGGAAGAGAACTGGACATGTTTTATTTATCTTAATCCCCCTCAATAAACAATTTGAATCTGGCTGTCGCGACCAGCACGCCGGTCGGCCGCTACCGAACTACGCTAAGCTTGTTTGACAGGGATCCAATTAAACAATCGGCTTTGATACAACGTGCAGAATACAGGATTGTTTCAAAAGTGGATTAGATTATACGTACAAGTTCACGCCACGGAACGAGATTACAAATTCTATCCACGGAGCGACCTCCGCAGAGGCGGACGTGACGCGTCCATCAGCGTCCATTTACTATGCATCAACAACGCACCATCTCGGTATGCGCTCACCGCCGCCATTGCTTAACAAATAAGAAACTTGTATAGAATTGAAAATCAATTCGTTCGACCTCTTTGTCTATGATGCGAAAAGGTATTTAAATTTAAATTCGCATTCACTATCGTGATATTTACGATAAGGAGTTATAACAAAAATGTAATATAAAACATAGTAATGATGTTTAATTGCACGTGAAGGTCTGTTTATTTATAAAAATAGCAAATAAAGACTTGTTTTTTTTTGTATGCTTGGCGTTTTTAACGTACAATATCGCGCAAACTCTTTAACAAACCAGCTACCAGGATCGCAGAAATGGCAAGATGTAGTTATGTTTTGGATCGGACGGAACAACGTGGGCAAAGAGTAAATTCATATGTGTGACAAGGTAAGCAACACTAGCGAGCGCCAATGCCGTAAATATAACGCAAGCGTGGACCACGAACAGCGAGTGCGGGGGGTCGAACACGGGGCTACAGTGATGCAGTAGTCAGTAGCGTGGCGGAGTTAGGCCGCGCTAGTCGTTTATATCGAGATGTACAGGACATGTTAGAAATATTGTACAATTACTCTAGATGCGTAATTACGTTTCATTAATGTATGTAAATAATTTTTGAGTTATGAAATTATAAAATGCTGGCACTAATTCGTCTGCAAACTTTTTAAACCTATCTAATCACTGGTAGCCTAAGGGTATTCCAGCTACTCACGAACTGGTTGCAAAATAAATGAGAGATTTTATTTTAAATTAACGTTATTCATCTTAAAGTAAATTATCCATAGATACCAATCGATCGAGCGGAGTTCGAATTAATAACACATAGATTAACATTGTTTTGACAGCTTTCCGATTATGTGTGTAATATACATGTATACTGTTCACTCAATGGCTATGAGCAACGTATTTTTAAAATACCACGTCAACAACAAAAGCAATGTAGAAATCAAACAGAATCTGTGAATAGGATACGATTTCTGTTTTGCGTTCAGCTGCAGCTTTATATCCGAATGTTCTTTATCGGTAAAGTATCCCGGGTGAACAGCTCACAAATGTAAACGGTGCATTTAACGGTCACACGGTCATCGACATAGAGACAATTAAATCGCAGTCACTGTCGTTCACGGCGTCGCCGCCCTCTTGAGGACTGAGCACTCGAGTTCCATTCATTCGACTCGCACGACGGGTGTTGCTCTAACAAACGACAGTGCCCCCGGTGTCTTTTTAAAATTTGATACACTTATACAACGATATGCGCTCCTAGTCACAGTTTTTATTTTATTTTTTTATTGCTTAGTTGGGTGGACGAGCTCACAGCCCACCTGGTGTTAAGTGGTTACTGGAGCCCATAGACATCTACAACGTACATGCGCCACCCACCTTGAAATATAAGTTCTAAGATCTCACAACGGCTGCCCCACCCTTCAAACCGAAACGCATTACTGCTTCACGGCAGAAATAGGCAGGGCGGTGGTACCTACCCGCGCGGACTCACAAGAGGTCCTACCACCAGTAGAAATATATGTTCATGAAAACTCATGATAGCTTATTACTGCACCTGTATTGGTGAGCCATGTGTAGCATTTAAACAGTTTGCTTCGTCAGGCTATTATAAGAAATGTTCATCGAAATCCTGAAGAAAATTCGTAGGGTCGACTACTAAATCAAGGTGTTTCCTTTTAGGATATTGGTACAAATTGCGGATTCGGGTTAGGCGAGTACCGCTATTGTTCGCAATTCGCACCCTCCGTCCTCACTTTGGTGGAGTACGAGAGCAAACACTCGATTCGTGATGTGACTAGTGAGGGATTATTTGACGAGCTCTATGGGCAGATCGTGCGTGATTTGTTCTGTGTTTCCAACTAATAGAGATAGACACTAACAAAAGTAGTACTAAGATTACTAATAATTGAACTAACCTACCACTATTTACTCTTTGGTTGACTGGTAGAGAATGCCTTAGGCATTAAGTCTAATCTAAATTTTACATGAAGGGTAATAAATAAATAAATAATTGAGCTAAGCTTTTCAAACTTGTTCGAAATTCAGTTCAGCTATAGGTAATCTAAACAGATGATATCAAGTTTAGGCGACTAATGTCTCAAGCACTTACTAGTAGATGTATTTAGAGGTGCTTATTGACCCCTACGGTTTGACAAAACTCTTTTGACGATTTCTAAGCCCACTGAGTTTCTTGCCGGATCTTCTTAGTGGGTCGCGTTTCCGTGTCCCGGTGGTAGATTTAGCGAAGTACTGCTCTTGGTAAAGCCAGTGATAGCAACACTCCGGGTTTGAGCCCCGTGAGCACACCTACATGTCAAGGAGAAGCTGAAATAGCCTCTCAAGGCTATCAGCATATGGAGAAAGACGATTTCTTCGAGAAAAAAAAAGACGATTTCTACCACGAACCAATGCACGTTCCAATTAAACAATACGATAATAATTACAATGCAATTAAATGACTTCAATATCCTTTCTTAACATCGATGAAGGAATTCATGTTTCGGAGTTTATGGACTATAACTGCTTTTCGACAGGTGCTCTGTGAGCTTGTATGCTCAATGCGATGCAAACAAAAACAAAAACACATCTATGGATACCTAGTCTTTTGTCAGTACTATTGACAAATTAAGTGAAAGGTTGTTTTTTCGGTAATCTAATAATAAATTTACGCTCTGGTAATAGCTCAATTAAAACAGATCACAACCTGCGGCGAGTCAGATACGGAAGCTGAGTACGATAAGAGAAAAAAAAATACACAAAGCAAACCGGGTGGGACGCGAGGGTTGGGGAGATACAACAAATATCCCGGACGACCTGACCCTCTCACCCTCCACAACACCCGGGGCTGCACACCAACATTCCATTGTTATTGAACGTATTAAACAACGTGCAAACAATGCAGTTATTTGAGTCGACTCAGTTCTCAGACTCAGTTCGATACGAACCAAACACGGTAACGTTCAATTAATACAAATTCATTATTAAGCTCGATTAATTGGAGCGGCGATAATTGTCTTCCTTATTACAGAAAATTAAAAGAGATATGATCACGTGAGAATTTCACACCAGCGGCGCCTGCCCCGCACTACACTCCCATTAATTGCCCATCCTTATCGGAATCAGATAGAGGAAAGTAAAAAAATAAAATAAAAAATACAGCGTCCCTTTCGTTTTACATTTACATTCGAAATGCGTGGGGCGCAACGACCGGCGGCGAGGCAACAGGCGCGTTATTATAATGACGCGGACGCGCTGTTCCGTCTCTTGGATTTTTATGAGCACCTCCTGTAACCGTATCCATATTCAGTTCGAAGCCGTGATCAAACGTAATCGTTTCAGAGAAACTGAGATCGGCATCACGATAAGCCACAAAAAGGCTGTGACGTCACAACTGCCCACTTCACCGATGGTCGATTTTGATAAGCACCCGTCTTATTCGTTTGTTTCCGCAGCATTCAGTATGAAAGCATCGAGATTGTATTGCAACGGAATGCAGCGCGCGAAACAATGCAGTCTCCGAATTAATTGCGTGGGGATCACATGTGACGCTTCCCCGTTCATAACTTTAATATTCGGAGCGTACGTATGCGATTAAGTGTGCTTTCTAAATATAGGGGGGACCCTTCATATAGAACTTTTTATGTTATGAAGGGTGACACGGTACCTACTCCACGGGTATATAAGACCCTATTCTAATGAACGGCATTAGACAGAGAAATCTATAGAGCGTTGTTGGATTGTCTAAGTTTATAAATTACATTCATTTGTTTTTGGAAGTAGATCATACTTTTCGATGCATAGATGAACGAGCTCACGGTCTATCTGGTCGTAAGTGGTTAACGAAGCCCGCAGATATCACAAAGTGAACCACCCTCGCCAAGACATGAGGTCTAAGTCTGAATTATATAGAATAATGGCTACTACGCCCATAAAAACCGAAGCACATGAATAGTTTGCCATAGAAATAGACAGAATGGTAAAGCACTGATAATATATGGGTTACATATAACAGATAACACCAATATAAGCTACAAGTACTCGCACAACAATATTTGTAGTAGGTATGAAGTCTTTGTTTTCACTTCTCTTACTATACTATACTATAGTTTATTTTTATTTTTATTCGGGCTCAGCTACGAATTCCTGGGTAAAATATGAAAAAAAAAAAAAATTGTAATGCCATATTCGAGAGAAAAAAAAAAGATCAGACGTGTCGTGCGGTTTCGCCCGAGTTGTTTTTGTAGTTTCTGAACTACTCATAGATACACGTTGCAATTTCTCAGCACAGAGATTTTGTCTTCTCACTCTCTGGTCTATGAATTACCAGTCGATTTGTAAATCCGTTAGTACCTATGCAAAATAATGAAACTGCGAACACACTCGTATTTATTACATGGCATGTCATTATCCGTAACCAGAGTAAGTTACTCTATGGGTTAATCCAAGTTATAAGCTTCTATGTGCGAAATTTCATCTAAATCCGTTAAGGGATCTTTTCGTGATTGAGTAACAAATAAAACACACAGACCTTCACATTTTAATAAATATATAGTATTGATTGTTCTATAATTTTGAATTGCTCATAACTAAGTGAATTTTATATATACAGGCTCAGTGGTGCGGATTGGGAGAGGCCTATGTCCAGCAGTGGACGACTGTGGGTTGTTGATGATGATGATGATGATGATGAAGTGAATTTTCCAATCCAAATACAATCTTTGTGCTCTGTGCAAATATGTGTACTTTTTTGTTTCTGATGAGATAGTCGCGAGGACTCTATCGGTTTTTGTGTTCCGGCCCTGCTTTTTTATTTCATTCCAATACAGGGATGGATAAAGTTACGGCGGGCCATTGTCAAGCGATTATTTATAGAAAATTTGGCCGCTTTTGTTGTTTCTTAGCGAACAGTTCGGACGAGGATGTCGGCATCAAGTTATTGTCGGAAATCCGTGACCCAGGGGTAACGGAGTGAGTTTTTTGTACATATTTTTTAACCAAATAAAACCGTTATGGACACGAAATACGTTTGAAAAATGTGACGGGACTAAGTTCTCTTATTCACTAGATAATGAAGCCTTTTTTTCATTTAGGTTTTTATATGAGTTAATTCAAATAAAATAGTTGGATAATGAAGTCGGACTTTCAGAGTTACCAGTATTAAATAATAAGTTCTCTTGAGTCGGTCATTATGATATCGATTTTTGTAATATATTCATGGCTTAGTAAAACTGCAAAATTGTTGTGTTTTAACACAGCGAATATATAACGTAAAAATCTTTTATATCATATCTCCGATTTGATTATCGATATTACAACCTATGAATGGATACAGTGTGAATAATGAAGAGTTCGTGGCCTAATGTGGATGTTCGGTGTATATCTACGGAAGTGTTCAAAGAATTATTATTACAGAATCCAATTTTTCTAGGAAAATATATACCTAAGTGAACGCGTAATGGAACACGTAAAATTTTAATTTTGGTGATCAGGAGTGGTGGGGCGATTTATGAGCCCACGTGGACAACTCCCACCGTGGTCTTTACTGCCGCAAAGCAACATGCGTTCCGGTCTGAAGGGTAGGCTGTCGTATCGATGCTATTCCTTCTTATGACTCCAGATAAGCATTCAGGTTGTGGTGTCTTTCTTGTAAGCCGTGAAAGAGAGAGAGAGAGAGAGAGAACTCACGTGCCCATCTGAGCTAATACGGTGGATTTATTATTTGATAAAATATTCGATTACACGAAAAACGGTTACAGAGCAAAGGCGCATTTTGTGAAAATTGAAATCATGTGTAGATCATATTAACTTAATTATGATCACATTGGCATTTTTTATTTAGCTTCTGATTAATTTCGAGTCCGTACGTATTTATTTATGGGATTGATTAGGTACCTACGTAATTTCTATAAAATTATGTTTTTGGAAACTCTTACAAAAGTATTAGTGTTTGATTGACAATTTTCCTGGAAACATACAAGTATACTTGATTTAGTGATAACTATATTTTAAATCTTCATTTTTTTAATTCCAATAATTTATAATAGCGCCATCTAACAAGTAGACTTCGAACTATTTCCATCGACACTTTGCCCGCATACTCAAAAGTTGACTACAAATTTCCGACTTTACGCAAAATTAAAAAAAAAAACCGTTTTTCGATTGAATCTTACTAATTGACAACGAGAAAATTCTTAAAAATAACACAAAAGCAATTTATTTACTTCTGATGTTAGAAAATAAACAAATAAGATACATTTTCGCTCGACCAAATGCTAGCTCGACGCTGATTGGCCGATAAAAGCGGCGGGGAGCATGCGCGCTCGCTGACTGTTCGGTTGAAGCCGAATACTGGCGCGTTTAACGCGAGTTACCAGGGCCTCAGAGCTTTGTAGGAGTTACTACATTATCGACGGATTACAGACGATTCTGTACCTTACAGCTATTTGCTTAAGTCTTAATATAATTTGATATGAAACTTTTCGACCGCGTTGAACCTTGCCGGCAGATAACAAGGTGAGCCAATAGCGGACGAGAATCATCTCTACTACAAAGAAGTTACAGTTTGAATTCGATTGAGCTTTGCTAAGTTTTGTCATTAAGTATTTTCCTAAATTTGATACGGGTGCTAAAAGCCACGCTTCAGGCTTTGTTAATTATGACCTATCACAACAATGGTATATACTTAAATTAAGTTTGCGATAAGCTAATTGACTCGGTTGCAAGGCTAGTAGCTGTTAAGTTTGTTGAACCGCGCTCATGTGCGATGAGATATATTTCTTTAAAGTCGATACACACATGACCTATACTGATAGATAAGTATTGTCAGTTCTTTTATACAAACTATATTCTATATCAACTTTTGCGATGTTTTTAGTTCGTTCAAGAATTAGGATCTTCGCGACATCGTTCTGCGATCCGCGTACCCAATTTATCACTTTGGAATGCACAATGGTGTTTGCCTACCCTATTGCGAACTAGTTCTATAGGATTTTAATAACATAGAACATATCTTAAGTGTGTTAATATCAGGAAGTCCGGGTCTAGTTCGAATTATTGGTATTAAATCTTCGTAATTAACTGCGCCAAGTCAACACACCCTGTCACGTACTGCGGTTATAAGCTCTTGAAAGACCTGAGCATTTCTTTTAGTCGGATATTAAATCTCATTTATACCACGTGTTTGAGGCTATCTATATGGAAGAGAGTTTCATGAAGCACTCTCCCATCATCGTTTTGGTATTGAAACCTCCGTAAATATTCGGTCGGAGGACTGCGAAGTGTGCTTAGAGAAAATAATACTCAACCCAATAACCAACTACAAAGTGATAATAACTAAAGTAGTTATTTTATGATTGGCAACGTGCAGTGCGAGAAAGACTGTTCACCGATCTCTAAATCAATTTTTAGAGAGGAAACTCTTTTCTGGGTGACGGCGGATTGGTGTGGAGAGATAAAATATCATATTCGTTGGCTCTTTTGTGCGATATTGCATCCTACTTGAGAGAAGTCCCACTGCCGTCACAACAGTAACGCTCTGCTTTCGTCTCCCTAATACGTGTTCAGCAAAGCAACCGCTATTTAAGTTAGTCTTAGCAGATCAACTCCGCGATTTGTGGGCCAAAAAAACGATCGCCCAGTCTCTTGGACTAGGAAAACCTTATTCAAAATAGATATGTGATACAAAAAGCTTTTTAGCGTATTTAGTGTAAAAAGCGTATTTAGCTAAATACGATGTTGCATCACATAATCTAACTTATAAGAGAAGCGGTCGCAGGGCGTGTTCCAAACTGACACAGAATCTCTATTTGCGTGTCAGTGTCGAAGCTAAAAGGAACTTTATCGACATTTAATCGTGGAGATACAATCTAAATATAGATACTGGTGGTAGGAACTCTTGTGAGTCCGCGCGGATAGGTACCACCACCCCGCCTATTTCTGCCGTGAAGCAGTAATGCGTTTCGGTTTGAAGGGTGGGGCAGCTGTTGTAACTATACTTGAGATGTTAGAACTTATATCTCAAGGTGTGCGGCGCATGTACGTCGTAGCTGTCTATGGGCTCTAGTATCCACTTAACACCAGGTGGGCTGTGAGTTCGTCCACCCAAAGATACAATTTAGTGAAGTTCATTAGAACATATTTAGATGCAATAACTTATCAGTGTAGAAGAACGCCCTTTGTATTCATGTTTCCTTGGTACGTCAATCGATTTGGGTGATTTTGAATCTACTTTGATAAACACACTCTTCGCTGATATCATGACTTAACATCTGTTATGTAGATGTAATTTAACTTCTATTAGAAGAACCTAGGTTATATTTTCAACTGGAGTAATAAGGGTAACTTTGGCTGCCAAATATATCTTTAAGAGCCTGCAAGATTGAAATGATCGAAGCGAACACAGTGAAGGGGTAAACCGACTCTGACAATAGTCCACAAGTGGGCACAGTCGATTGACAACAATACCAAAGTCTATTCATGTTCTGTCAAATGCTAATTTTCTTTATGTGTGTTTGATTTCAAATGCTGACATTTGACGAAATAGCTCTATTGCTTTTGATATTGCTCTAAGATTAGTCTTTTTTATTTTTTTAGTTTGGCGATGTATTGAATATAGTGGCCTGATTACTTTTTGCACAGAACTACCTACTGAGTCTTAAAATGTTGTCTCCTTGACTTATTGATAATAGTGATTTTGGTTCGTGAAATTTATTTCAGTAAAAGCATTTACCTGATCTGAAATTAATAGACAAGTTACACTTTTATCATTATTATTTTTATTGCCCTTGTAGACAGACGAGCATACGGTGAGTGGTTACCGTCGCCCATGGACTTCAGCAATGCCAGGGGCAGAACCAAGCCGCTGCCTACCGAAAATATTAATATTAATAGTTTTTAATTGTACAAGATTGTTGAAGAGACTATACAATTATTTCTTATCTTAACATCTAATGTGTTTAATATGTATTACAAAATATGATGATGCCGGTGCATTTACGTAAGACAGAATAACTAATCAAATCGAAAGATATGTTTCGGTCATTATTACAAAAACGTTACAACAATATTGTAATTTATTAGCTTGTAATCAACGTTGTGAATAATTAAAAACAAAATATTTTTCGAAGCCATAAGTAATAATGAAAGAGAATCCGTGTCTGTAATTGATTTGTACAACAACAGTATTTAGTTCGTTTTTTATTAACTAAAATCGAGAAAATAGCCTAGATATGTGTCAAATAAATTCCTCAAAAAAACAAGGGTTCATTGGCTGTCGGCTTGCCACGCACACGCGGTCACGCAGAAAGTAGGTCGCCCCGTTTGTAAAGTAAATCGTTTATCTTTTTTTTTTTATTGTCTCTGTCTACTCCGGGAGCAACAAGAGTCTATTATGGTTTGCTTTTAGATAGCACTGACTATTTCCGTAGCATTAAGCATTCTCGTTTAGAGTGAGAGAGTCAGTGGGAAAAACGCAAGATAGAATAGTATGGAAAACCCTTGGGGAGGCCTATGCTGTACAGCAAGATGATCAAGAAACCGGTGTCGAATAATAAAATTGAATAATAAGTGTATACCTACTTACATATTTAAAATTTTAAATATCTATAACGCGCTTGACTGAGTGACTTAGTTATAACGCGCTTGACTTGAGTGACTTAGTTATTAAAATAAATAAAAACGTAATTTAAGTTAGATTGTTAATAAAGGCTATCTTATCTTATCTTAAGAGAGTCAGTCGGCTTTGTGAAATCCCTTAACCCACTGAGTTCCTCGCCGGATCTTCTCAGTAAGTCGCGATTACGATCCGGTAGTAGATTCAGCGAAGCACTGCTCTTGCTAGGGCTAGTGTTAGCAATTATTTCAGGTTGAGCCCATGAGCTCACCTACCGGTCCGCGTGGTGAAGTTGGAATAGTCCCCTAAACTACCAACAATTGGGTAGGGAAGCAATGTGAGCTCCATACTGTGGTATAAAAAAATACCACCGCCACCAATGGGTCTCTTGTGACAAAGCAAATAAGATTTCAACCTGAAGGCGAGTAACATTCATGTGGTGGTTTCTACAAACAGGCAGTAACTGGTTAACATCAGCTGGTTTTGTTTATCTATTATACCCTTCCCTTAATTACAGTTCACAGTTCAACTTATGTTTGTCTTTTGTGGGACAGTCGTGTCCACAGTACTGCTAACACTTGGTGTTCCAGGATGCCTGAACTTGTAAACATTCAACACAGATGGATCGTGTTTATTCACTTAACTGCTAAGATTGTTGAGTTTAATAAGTCTGCATAATGAGCTTGCATCATAGTTCGAAATCCAAAAATTCATGACGATCAAAACCATCTCTCTCAACCAACTAGTACTACATAGGCAGGCGTAACTGGACTCATGACAAAGAAATCCTTTGCTAGTCATTAGTAAAACGTTAAACGTTCCAATTTCAAATTTACTACGACTGTACATTTGCCATAGCATAGGTGTACCAAAACACTCTTTTTGATTAGTAAAAATGTTTAAAGTAACATCAGAAATCGTTACTGATTATGTCTCCACGTCTTCATTCATAGAATGTTACAAGTCTTCTAACCTGTTGCGAGTTTCAATATTAGAAACACGAAAAACGACTTACCTTTCCGGGCGCCCCATTAAAGTATCCATTGACTCCTCCTGACAGTATTAACATACATTTTAAACAAAAACTCAAATAGAACACTATCCATTTTAATGTTACATCACTATATTGTTAATGTTTTGATGAGCAGCGTTTTTTTTTTTGTAAAATCAAACCAAGCCGAAATTATACAAAGATTGACCTCGCTTCTTAAATCTTACGAAACTTGTTTACTATCAAGAATTCAAAAATGGAATCTCGAAAAGGGTACGGATTCAATAAAGAACAATTCAGCTTCACACTGCCCTACATGTAAGGGGAGACATTACAATAATAAGAAACGAAAAATCACAAGTGAAAAGGAACAACATGATTACCTGAACCCGTGATTACATGTACAGCTGCTCGACACATGACAATGCCGGGATTAATAAATAAAATAAAATCATGCAAAGCGATGCACATTTTTATATAAAGAACATTCAAAGCGTGTTGTGAAATCTGATGCTAGACAGTTACGAATAAGCGTGCTCCAATAATATCGGCAATGTGTGATCTAGTATGCTCGTTTCGCAAACTAGCTTCTTAATGTTCGTTGCGTATTGAAAAAAAATTATCTCACCTTTCTAATTCTCCTTTTCATGATGCGTTCAGCGGCGAACACGCTGTCGCCTAGCTCCATCTTGTGCATCCCCAGTTTGATCGGTGGTAATCCAAAAAACACTGCAATCCAATAAATGTGATCCTGTCACTGCATCCAATTAATGAGGCACCGCAATCCAAATCGCATTCTTCGACACGACACTCCGTTCAACACTGTCCACAGTTCAAAGTTGGCGCGCGAACGGTCCTTTTTATGGAGCGCCGTAATACGTGTTCCCCGCTTCGTATCGTCGTGCAAACTGAAGTAAGGGGAAGAAGCTCTCCTCCCGCGCACCCCGCACGCAGCGTTCCTCGTAAATGTCGACAGAGCGCGCTACGAGTTCACCAACGCCCGCTCGATATTCTGTAAACAAGTTTTATTTTCATCATTTAGATCTCGTGTTTTCAGCTTCTTGCGTATTTTTTAAGTGAACTATGGATTTTTTATTAACATGTGTAGAAATTCTTATTCCATAGAGAAGTACGTGTTAGAAATTATTTATAAAACGTGTTTACCTAATACATTATTAATACATAACATACTTAAAATAGTTTTAAAAAATTCAGTAAGTTTCACTGAAGTCTTAGCAAGAAAATTTGGGAGCACCTAAAGTAATGGGTTGGTATATCCCGGCACTTTGGTAGTTAAATGTTTGAGGATTTAGCATCGAGTCCCCGCGGTGTCGCGCGGTGGAGGCACGAAGCAGGCGAGCGCGACGTTGCCGCTCCGCGCCAGCTGCGAGAGAAACACAGAGCGAGCGCTACCCTATTATTTACGCGCGGCGTTGCCGCACCGTCCGGCCTACGTTGATTACGAGGACACCGCTTTTACGTTTGATCATCCGGCACATTTATGTACAATTATTCGACGCTAGCGGCTAAATAATACATTTTTATTTATTCTAGTGTAAACTTCTAGTTAGTATTGAGATTAGTACAATATAAAATTAGCAGTACCTGTGAGAATCCAGGGTTAGAACAGATTTCGTCTAATGATCCCAAATATCGACATAAAACACAACCAAACGTAGTATTCGCTAAGAAAGTCTGTACTTAGTTTCACCGGGACCGCGAGCGAAAGCGACCTACCAACAGTACGCGCGTGAAATAACTAAGGCATTTTCGGTCGTATCGAATCGGGTTGGCATTCGTGAAAGGTCGGTATTCCGGGGTACGGGGCCGCGGGAGGGAAGCACTGCAGGCTCTCGCGATTGGTCGTAAAGTACGGGCGGCGAGCTCCGCGTAGCGGTGGCCAATCAGAGTACAAGATGCGGCGCCGCCCGCTGACGTCCGGCGGCCGGAGTGCTTCTCTCTCGCTCGGTCGCCGTGCGGTCGATTCCAACATTATTTTTTATGCTACGTGGCTCACATTCACATAGAAAAATGAACGGACATTTTGGATTACGTAGGGTCGCCGGATCCGGGCGCGGCGCGTTCTCTATTTATATTCGATGTATTGTTACAGGGAGAGAGATATGGGGCGATAAATGAACGCAGCTTGTGACGGCTTCAGCCGTACAGATATTGTCAGCTTTATCATTATGATGATTGATGTTCGAATTTAAAGAGACGTCCCGGATGTCGGTTCGTACTTAACATATACAGTACATTAATGTGACTTGTTTTTTTTTAAATCTAAGTCATTCAAAATCGTTCCTTTAAGCCGTAGACTATTTTGAATGAATAAATTGAATTTGTAGTCTTTTGACATGTTTTAGCGTCAAACAGCATTAAGATAATACTTAATTCCTCGAGATGAGAACGAAGAAAACGCCAGGTTTCGGTTTTACAATACCTAAGTATCTACTGTTTTAACAATATTAGGATACAAATTATGTCGGACGATACGTGAGCGTTTCAACATTACTCCTATCCCAGTCTGCAATCTTCTTCGGTTTTATAGGAATAGTTCCAGCACATCAGTCGTGAAAAGATAGATATTGGTCGCTATGCAACCACGAACACTATGAGGTTCAGGTGCGAGGTTGCGGGTGCTAAGCGCGAAAGGCATTTTCTCTTGGATTTCGTAACGAACAAACGTAGAAATGTTGGAATTTAGACTTTTAAGCTGAAATTTCATTTAGGTCGAATTGTTTTTTGTTTGCCAGTTCTTTTTTTCCTACCTATTCAAGTAATCTCGAGGGGTTATTCTAGATTCGCCGAATTAGTAGGCGAGCTCACGGGGCTAAAACCTGATGACGTTACTAACGCGAACCCTAGCAAGAGTCGTGCTTCGCAGAATCTACCACCGGATCAGAAACTCGACCCACTGAGAAAATCCTGCGATAAACTCATTGGGTTGTGTCTGTGGGTTAATTTACTCGCCGAGCCCTTTGTCGCAAGCGACGGGTTCGAGGAGAACGATGACCGGTGCTAGGTTATATTTTTTATTGCTTAGATGGGTGGACGAGCTCACAGCCCACCTGATGTTAAGAGGTTACTGGAGCCCATAGATATCTACAACGTAAATGGGCCACCCACCTTGAGATATAAGTTCTAAGGTCTCAGTATAGTTACAACGGCTGCCCCACCCTTCAAACCGAAACGCATTACTGCTTCACGGCAGAAATAGGCAAGGCGGTGGTACCTACCCGTCCAGACTCACAAGAGGTCCTACCACCAGTGTTTTGGGCGAGGTCGACTACTTTCCATTCGGTCCGCAGGATTGGGAATGTAGTTACCGGCGGCCACAACGAGAGGGTTCTTGTGTCGTGCCGCTTTCTCGAAGTGGCGCGTTGATGCTGACTGTAGATACTTACTGATGGACTCTAGGTCCAGGTCGTCGTGTAGGTCGATGTTTCTGACGTCCCACGGGGCTCTGACGGCTACCTTGCAAAAACGGGATTGAATCATTTGGAAGGGTTTTATGTTTGTGTGGGCCGCGTGAGCGAACACTACACTTGCATAGGTGATGACGGGGCGTATGCAAGTTTTGTAGAGTGTCACCTTATTTCTAAGGGACAATTTACTTCGCTTGTAAATCATCGGATAGAGTTTGCTAGTGTACAGGCTAAGGGAACATAGCCCGTACAGCATTTAGAACAAAACGCCGAAGCAATGTCTGTTTTATGAAAAGTGTTATGGAACGAATTGCAATCATATTTGATATAAGTAGTTACATATAAAGCAAGATGAGACCACACAGAGTGAACGTTAAATGAGATGAAATGATTGAAAGTTCAAGGGAGATTTTTAAGGGAACCCGAGAAGTCTCGACCAGAAATTGGTTTCATTTCCCCACAATTGTGCACCACTACGCATTAATACTCAACGGTTAATGCTCATAACACGACACCCGGGTTCCCGCCAAAAATTCAAGAGCCTAACAACAGTTGTCGAAACATCCACTTACAGGTACCTATACCATTTTTTTAATTTCGAACGGAAGTTACGCAAATAGTTGTCATGCCCATAACAAGTAGGCACGCTGAGCTTTCGTTAGAAGCGACTTAATATTGGACGCTTCATGAATATTGTGACATAAGAGACGAAAAATTTGGAGTCTTAACCACGAGGATTGTTTTGCTCGGTTATTATATTATATTGTCGACTTTCTGATAACTTAACGCCAGTTGAGCAGAGAGCTCGTCCACACATCTAGACACATATATAAATTAGAGCTGTAACAGTATTTCGGCAAATCAAGATTCACGGTTGACTTCCACGGTGAAGGAATAACATCGTGTAATAAAAATGAAAAAAACGCGCTAAATTATAATTGCTGGTGGTAGGACGTCTTGTGAGTCCGCACGGGTAGGTACCACTGCCCTACCTATTTCTGCCGTGAAGCAGAAATGTGTTTCGATTTGAAGGGTGGGGCAGCCGTTGTAACTATATTGCGACCTTAGAACTCATGTCTCAAGGTGGGCGGAGGCATTTACGTTGTAAATGTTTATGGGCTCCAGCAATCACTTTACACCAGGTGGGCTGAGCTCGTTATTCTACCTAAGCAAAAAAATTAAATAAAAGAAATGTTAGGAGAGTTTGATTAGGTATATCACGCGTGACACACTAATAGTACAGGTTGTTCACAAACACATTTTAGGTATACATAAATACTTAATATAATTCGTTAGTACAGCTAGGTACCTTTCTCACAACCTGACTTTCGACACCAAATAAGTTTTAACTTCCTTCTTCTTGTCCTTACCCCACATTACGTGGAGTAGGCGCAGCATGACCTTTTTTTTCCTACCTAAGCTGATAAGCCTTGAGAGGCTATTTCAGCGTAACATTAACTAGTAGGTGAGCTCACGGGGCTCAAACCGGAGTGATGCTAACAGTGACCCTATTAAGAGCAGTGCTTCGCAGAATCTACCACCGGATCGGAAACGCGACCCACTGAGAAGATCCGGCGAGAAACTCAGTGGGCTGTGTCTATGGGTTAATTCGCTCGTCGAGCCCTTGGCCGCAAGCGACGGGTTCGACGAGGACGGTGACTGGCCTCCTCTTACCCACGCATGTCTTCGTAGGTGATTTGGTATGGGTTTTACGAGCAGCCGCTACACCTAGTTTCTGTTCTACTGATCGACTATCGGTGCCTTCAAGCACTGGGCACCGTTCCTGGCGAGCCCGTCGAATGCGATGTATGGTTCGCCGCGCAACTTAACCCACAGACACAGCTCACTGAGTCGCCAGATCTTCTCAGTGGTTCGCGATTACGATCCGGCGGTAGATTCTGCGAAGCACTGTTCTTATTAGGGCTACTGTTAGTAAATTCTCTCAGATTGAGCTCGTGAGCTCACCTACACGTCTGCGCGTACCTTGAATAGCCCCTTAGGCTGCCAGCGAATAGGTAGAAAAAAATCAGTGGTAGATTGAGCAAAGCACTGCTCATGCTAGGGCTAGTGTTAGCCAACTCTCAGGTTGAGCCCGTGAGCTCACCTACACGTCTGCGCGTACCTTGAATAGCCCCATAGGCTACCAGCGAATAGGTAGAAAAAAATCAGTGGTAGATTGAGCAAAGCACTGCTCATGCTAGGGCTAGTGTTAGCCAACTCTCAGGTTGAGCCCGTGAGCTCACCTACACGTCTGCGCGTACCTTGAATAGCCCCTTAGGCTACCAGCGATTAAGTAGGAAAAAACCGGTGGTAGATTGAGCGAAGCACTGCTCTAGCTAGGATAGATTAGTAAAGTCTCCCAAGGCTGTGCTCCGTAAGTTTGCCTGCACGTTCCGTGAAGCTAGCGTAATCCCTCCAGGAATTATGAGCTGTCGCTTGCCTGATCTAAACCCTCCTCTTGTGATATCTCCAGTAATATCTCCATAGCAACGTACCATAATAAGGGGTTTCAATGTTTTTTTCTTTTGTCGCTTATTTAACATCCACTCTCGGTTCTATGTTGTGGATTCAATCATTATGTACCTACATTTAAACCAAAGATTTAGATTATCGAATACCAAAAAGATAAATAAATCACTTTTTTAGTTTCAACGACATTTTTATTGTGTCGCTTATTTTTTATAACAAACTAGCTGACCCGGCAGACTTCCTAGTGCCACAATCGATAAAGAAAAGACCTAAACTTTTGTATAAAATAAACTTAAAACAAACAAAACGAATCCGTCCGACGGGGGACACATCAAAGGGAAAACAAAATTGTTATTTTTATTTAATTCCGAGCATTTTCATATTTATCTACCTTTTAAACATTCTCTGGACTTCTACAAATAATTCAAGACCAAAATTAGCCAAATCGGTCCAGCCGTTCTCGAGTTTTAGCGACACTAACGATCAGCAATTCATTTTTATATATAGAGATTAGACATATTGACTTTGGTTTGTTCGTTTTGTTTGAGATTCGCGCTTTCTAGCTTTGTACAGTTCTTATTGCGTGACCGTGGAAATTTTCGGGATACTGATGGCCAACGACTAGTTGCTACAGAACAGATGCGTATTTCATATTTCCGAATAGTGTCAGAAAAGCGTCGCTCTCACTGTACAGGTAATTTATATTGAAATAAACTCATTATTGTCTATGAAGCAATAAAATAAATTAATGCGCAAAATCCTATACCTAATGCCTATATATATGCCGAGGAATGCATCATGGCTTGAAGCGTGGGACAGAGAGACACTGTTTAATTGAGAAATCGACCTGTGAGGTCACCGTTTAATAGAAAAAGAAAACTATTATAGGTTTACTGGTGGTAGGACCTCTTGTGAGTCCGCACGGGTAGGTACCACCATCCTGCCTATTTCTGCCGTGAAGTAGTAATGCGTTTCGATTTGAAGGGCGAGGCAGCCGCTGTAACTATACTTGAGACTTTAAAACTTATATCTCAAGGTGGGTGGCGCATTTACGTTGTAGATGTCTATGGGCTCCAGTAACCACTTAACACCAGGTGGGCTGTGAGCTCGTCCACCTATCTAAGCAAAAAAAAAGGTTTATTTGATTTTAAAGTTATCTACTGAGTAGTCCGCATCTAGGCGAGCACAGGATAGCAGCCGGACCTTCTTATCGGAACTCAAATAACAGACCCTCGAGAACGCGGTCGTGTTTTTTTTTCACTAAACCAACGGACCGGCACGTTCAAAAACCGTTTGTGATTAAAAGTGCCGTTTTTGCTTTATTTTCTCGAGGGGGCCGCGCGGGGACGGATAACCGGTGGCCGGTGCGGTCTCCGCATCGCGATCCTTATCAAGGGTCGCCGCGCGTCCGTGCTTCGAGAATGGATGTGTTCGTAACGACCGAAATGCATTTATACAACGCAATAAAACATACCTGAAAATGAAAAAACAACATCCTTATTGTTTATGATTGCTGTCACTAAGCCGAAAGTTACTGAGTTTAAGTGAACGTCTATAAAGTCTCATTACTTTTCACTGATATTATTGCGTTTCGGTTTGAAGGGCGGGGCAGCCGTTGTAACTATACTGAGACCTTAGAACTTCTCTCAAGGTGGGTGGCGGCATTAACGTTGAAGATGTCTATGGGCTCCGGTAACCACTTAACATCAGGTGGGCCGTAAGCTCCTCCACCCATCTAAGCAATATAAAAAAAATTATTAACTGTGGTAATGTAAATCCTAATGAGCTAATGAAGTCCAGTCCGTGGATGACTAAAATAAAGCCTAAAATAGTAATGCCTAAGTAATGTGGATCATGATTGTTTTCCGGAATTCGACCATTTATTGTCTTAATTTTTTGGGGAATTTAATCAAAAAATGCATAATTTTTTTTCGCACATATTGCAAGAAAGAACTGGTAAATTATTCTTTACTCATCGAACATTGAAGATGAGCGATTTCGGTTTGAAATTGGATCTTACAGACAATGGTGAAATTAACAGCGAATTATATTCACGATCGAAGGTGTGTGAATGTACCTATCTAACAAGCGGGATATTAGGATCAGCTTAGAATAGTTTACAGCTAAAACCAAACAAAACCACGAAATTATTGGTCCTAAAGGTTATATTAAACATTGTATCTGTACTACTAATAAATGAATAAAAATAATTATTATTAAGCTACTTATAAATAGAAAATCTGCGTTAGCTCACCGCCAGTTGGCAGCGTTCCCAGAAGGCTGGCAACATTTCCACGTTGGATAGCAATGCTAATTCTTTGTGCAAAATACGTACCGGCCTTCTGGTCTCCCGAGGCCTCAAATAGTTTTTTTTAAGGTCCTTAAAAAAGCTTTTGGCAGATGGTGGTCCACGGTGTTTTCCGAGCGCTATGACATGTCCTTCTTCAAACGAGGCTTGCGGAGAGTACTTTATGGTAGGCAGCGGCTTGGCTCTGCCCCTGGCATTGCTGACTTCCATGAGCGACGGTGACCACTTACCATCAGGTGGGCCGTATGCTCGTCTGCCTACAAAGGCAATAAAAAAAAAAAAAAAAGATGGGCCCCAGGGGCCCAAATCTGTACTTGCATTCTCTTGGTGCTTTAAGGTCTTAAACCACCAGTGTCGGTCCTCGTCGAACTCATTGATTACGACGAAGAGTTCCATAAGTGATCTAACCCATAGACCGAGTCCAATTGGTTTCTCGCCGGATCTTCTGAGTGGGTCGCGATTCCGATCCGGTGGTAAATTCTGCGAAGCACTACTCTTGCTAGAGTTAGTGTTAGCAAATTATCACAAGTTGAGTCCGTGAGTACACCTAACCGTCCGCGTGAATGGAATATCCCCTTATGTAACTAGCGAATAGGTATGGGAAAAAAACAGTGTCTTAGGCGTTGTCGTCCTTTTTTATAGCCTTTGTTTTCGTGGTAACACGCTTGAAATCTTCCGCAAGCTGATGCCCACTGGCATAAATGCTCGACTCAATGAGATCATGTACTTACTCTAAGCAACCGATTTATATATTCCCATAAGTATAAGATTTTAGAATCACATGTACCCCCCTAACCATTGTTAAAGGGACAATTTGCGTATTTGTATATTTATGATGTCCATTAGCAGCATTGATTAAACTGATCAGTCAAGCAGGTTGTCTATTTGCTCGGAGAAAATAGATTTTAATCTCTAAATATAAAGGTTCCAATTTAAAATGTTAATTTACAGAACTTAACGTCCTTTTAAGCTAATAGCATAACGATCTAGTGCTGTAGGGGAAAACTATTATCTTACATGAAACCAGTTAATGTACGCGATATTTCCTAATTAATCTGTAATTTCTTTCACTATAATGTAACTGCATCTTCGTGGTGGTAAGGCCACTTGTGAGTCCGCACGGATAAGTAAAACGCCAGAAATGCATTTCGGATTAAAAGTTCGGAGTACCTAAATGTACTATAAAACTGAGACTTAGAGCTCATTTGTATTTTTTTTTTCCTACCTAAACTGGTAACCTAATGTATGCTATGTATATATAATATGTCAGTGTAACCGAGTGAGGGCATATCTCAAGGTGGGTGGCGGCATTCACGTTGTTGGTGTCTGTGGGCTCTGATTACCAGTTTACACCGGGTGGGCACGTGCTCGGCCAACCATCTAAGCTATCAAAAAAAAACTTGGTAGATAGCTTGTCTGTGTTTTTTCTACCTTACAGCTTTTAGAGCAAACTAAACATATCCCTCCATTTCATCTCACGATACGTCAGAAACATATGTGGTTTTAGTTGGAATATTTGGAAGTATTCTCTTTAGTACGCGTTAGAGAATGGACCGAGAATGCAAAATTTGCAAATCTAAGAATGTGTTTCTTAAATGCACTTGATTAAAGAATGGAATAAGACTGTTTAGCCTGTATCCTAGTGTATTAACAGATGTGTTATGCAAAATATTTGTGCATTTCGTGTCGAATAAGCTTTGTAAAAGTAGGGTTTAATTATTTTTCGGGTACTGTAATTAATAATGAATAACTGCATGTCTTAATTTTCTTTGATATCTAATGACATGCCTGATGGAATACCTCGATACGAAATTTCGATTGCATTAGTATAACGAAAATGCTATTTGGCACATCAACGAACTCCGGGTGGTTCATTCTAAGGGCAGGTTGCAAATAAATTTATGAACCTTTTATTTGGGATTGGTCTGCGCTTTACACTCCTACCCAAATCATGGAAACATATTTAATTACGCATACAGTGCTTATTGAGTGCAAGTCAAAACTTGCTTTCCTAAGAATAGAGCATTCAAGACACCTTTGCCTGCTTCAGTCTCGCAATATATAAACGAACAAACTGTATTAATTTTTTTGATACCTGTGCCTAAATTTAAAGAAAAAAACGTGCAACAATAAAACAAAAAGCTCGACAAAAATAGCCCTCATCATGTATAATTACCCGCCAACAGAACAAACTAATCATGACATAATAGGACCGCCTTAACTGACTAGTCTTTACGATCCTCCGCCGAAGCTGGCTGACAAAAAAACACGTATTTTGTTCGGGCCACACAGAAAAAAAAACAACAATAACATGGCGTCTCATTGTAAATACCTAAAAATTCTTCTTACGGAAAATAACAGCTAGCATCTCTCATAACAATAGAACTGAAAAACTTGACGGGTCACATATGCACCTTTCCGTTCGCTGAACCTTTGAGCGTAAAGCGCTTTCCAATAGAATGTGGCTAAACTGCAAGCGTTAAAAGCGGCTGAACGCTAGCCGACTTGAATGTCGAGACACCCGGAGCGAAAGGTTGGGGTATCCCGAAAGAGCCCGGTTTTTGGATGCTCCAAAATATTGTCAACCCTATACCGGTTAGTGAAAGTCGAGAATAGATTGTTTTTTGTTTCGTATTATAATAAACTCGGGTTACATAAAGGGGATGCGAGCTCTGAGGGCTCTGACAGAATTGCACGTTGTAATGATGGTACGACAATAGCCTTTCTGGGAAACCCGGAGCTGGTTTTTGTGATGTCAGTGCGAATTTGTGAATGCTCGGAATCTCAGTGTAGCTATTGAGATTTTATTAACGCAAGTTTTTTTTTATGATTGAAAGATTACTGTTGGCCCGGAGGTCTTTCCAGTTTCACCAGGTCAGGTGGGCGACCAAAGGCTCAGCCAGGAGGGGTGGGATTTGCTAACAACTGCCCGAGCGCCTCCGAAGGAGACCTAACAACTTAAAAGCAATTGCTTCGCGAATGAATCTACTTCCGGATCGGAATCGCGACCCAGTGAGTAGATCCGGCGAGAAACTCAGCGGGCTGATGCATGGGTTAGGTTGCACGTCGACCTCTCGTCGAGTTCGACGAGTACGGTTACCAGGGTTCTTCAGCCTGCTCCTATTGTTAGAGCTAAAGGTGTCTAATGCAACAGTTATTGGATCTGATGGATCCGTAAGGACGTGTCTAGGGCGACGACGGTGACTTGCTCCTGCGTGATCAGGATTCGGGGAATTAACGCAAGTGAAGCGTCTCCATCAGTCAATAATATTAAATCTGTATTGTTAGTGGTAACGAATAGTGGAATTATGTTTTATTGTCGTATTTCGAATCCAATTGTCTTTGTTTTCTTGTATGTTTTACTGGATTAGACGCTGTGGTTGGGATAAAAAAAAAATTACAGCATTTTCTTTAAAATTTATCATAGTATCGATACGATCGAAAGATCGATACGAATATGTAGTCCTCGCGTCACTTAATTTTGCCAGAATTTAATGTTTTGTAAAGTCGTCGGTCGATATGAAAAAAATGCATTAATATTTAATACATTCTATAACTAGCATAATTTTTTCTAAATCAATAAGAAATGCTATAATGCACGATCATATGCTTTCCTATACAATAGTTACCATCTTAAAATTCTAGCTATATAATAATAAGTAGTTTATAACTAATCAAATTATATTCATTGTATCTTTACAATATTATGTTTTGTTTATTACAATTATATTATTTACAGGTGGTAGGACCTCTTGGGAGTCCGCACGGGTAGGTACCAATACCCTGCCTATTTGTGCCGTGAAGCAGTAATGCGTTTCGGTTTGAAGAGTGGGGCAGCGGTTGTAACTATACTTGAGACCTAAGAACTTATAATTTTTTTTATTGCCCTTGTAAGCATACGAGCATACGGTCCACCTGATGGTGAGTGGCTACCGTTGTCCATGGATTTCAGCAATGCCAGCCAAGCCGCTGCCTACCGCTAATATCTCATGGTGGGTGGCGCATTTACGTTGTAGATGTCTAGGGGCTCCAGTAACCACTTAACACCTGGTAGGATGTGAGCTCGTCCACCCATCTAAGCAATAAATAAAAAAAGATACAAATAAAAACCAAACTACATTTGTAGCCGATTAAAAATCTATGCGAAATGAAACTAACAAGATCCGAATTATAAAAGTTTCTAAGCTTTTCATAATTGTCTTTAGCTTTGTATATTTTTAAAGCTCCGTAACCCTTGTCCGGAATGTACGAGGAGATAAATATTCAGGGCCCGAGGTCGAGTCGTCGTCGTGTTTTTAATAAAATTACCAGGAACGCGAGGACGGAGGGAGGGTGGGGGTAGGGTGGTCGGCGAAGGGAGCGGAAATTGAAAAGCTCGCGGCTTCATAAGCCCACCCTCGGTTATCTTGGAGCGTTCGCCGCACTCTTATGGGTTCAGTGAAGTGTGGTCTCTGATTCATGCTTCTTTTTTTTGTTGTTCGAGTCTCGGTCGAATGATTCGATTGGTGTTTGTTTCTAATTAAAAATGTAACGAGATGTTTGGATTTCGTTATGATTTCTCATTTAACACTCGCTCTGTATATTGAAACTACAAAAAAACACTGCCATATTTCGGTTTTGAGATTATCTGGTTCTAGACAACAGAACAGAAAATTGTGAAAGAACCAAATTGCTAATGATATAAATTCAAGACAAACGTATTCTGCTTTTTGGCCACATATTTGTATATCTTATAAGCTGTGATGTCAAATTTTTTTATTAATTTTCTTACGAATTAAATTGACGGCTTTTTTATAATATGTATATCAGTATTTTTTATCGATATTTGAATTTCCAGTCATTCGATTAATTGCTTCAAAATGAGTACCGTCTCAAGCGTACCATGGAAAATGATAGGCCATGGTGTTCTCAATGTTAGGACCTGTGAAGGGGTTAAAAACTCATTTCAAATAGTACCTTAAGTTTAATACAAATTTTCTTACTCACGTTTTCGGCATGTGTTACTGGTTCAGAAGTCCATAATTTCGAGAAAAAATAGATGCATTAGTATGCTCAAACATGGAATTCCTGATACAACAACCTGATCGGCCAAACAAGAGATAGCTATGACGAACCGAAACTATCTTTAAAATTCTACTTTAAAAAAAAACACTTTGATTGTATTACATATATTATTATAAACTAGCGATTCGCCCTCGCTTCTCTTCGGAAACATTAAATTTTATTACTGAATAGTTGAGTCCCGCGATGCTACCCGCGATTATTGTCTTATCGCGGGTGACGCCGGGGGGCGAAGCTAGTCTAAAAAAAGTAGCCTAAGTTACTCCTTATATCATCAGCTACCTGTCAGTGAAAGTCTCGTCAAAATCGGTCCAGCCGAAAGAGATTAGCCAGAACAAACAGACAGACAGACAGACAAAAATTGTAAAAAATGTTATTTTGGTGTATGTATATATGCATATGCATGTAGCAAAAAGCGGCTATTTCAATATTACAAACAGACACTCCAATTTTATTTATATGTATAGATAATAATATATGACTGGGAACAAATCACGCACAATCACGCAGTCTGTTAGATAGATGTGGTTACCAGAGACTGAAATACATACTTATTTACGTTTGAATATTTATATACGAGATAATAAACGTTCAAACAAAAAGCAAACGTACCTGTTTATCACATGAATGTTTTCACCAGGTGGGAATCGAACCCACGACCCTCAGCACAACAGACAGAGCCGTTAACTATTATACTTTCGAGTCAGTCGATTTAATATTATTTTTTAACTATTTTTCATCCTTTTGCCGTTATTTTATTAATCTACTGTTAGACTGCTAATTTTAGATTATTGCGAAAAACGGTACAGCATTGTCAAAGTTGCCTATTAGCAATTTTGGATTACTTGACAAATACGATCATTTGTGTTTTATATTAATTGAATACCGAAACGAAATGTTTTTGTAAGAGCATGTGGTAATATATTGATGAAGAGCATTCAATATTTTCTTTTGTTATTATTAATATAAAGGTGTGTGATTCAAAGTGAAACTCAGCTATAACTTTGCCTGTCTATATATCATTATTCCATAAAATACAGATACTACGAGTAATATATTATTATTGTAACATGTCCGCGATGTTTGCGCCCAACTGTTTTAGATTACAAGACAAGACAATGTTCAAAATGAATGAAAAAGGGCGCCGAACGTCATTGTTCATTGAAAGGTCTCTGAATGAATTCAGACGTGATTTCTCTGTCCATTCTGAACGGGTAAAACGACTATGACACTTTTTAATTTTTTTATTTAAATGGGTGTACGAGCTCACGGCCCACTTGGTGTTAAGCGGTTACTAGAGCCCATAGACATCTACAACGTAAATGTGCCACCCATCTTGAGATATAAGTTCTAAGGTCTCAGTATAGTTACAACGGGTGCCCTACCCTTCAAACCGAAACGCATTACTGCTTCACGGTAGAAATAGGCAGGATGGTGGTATCTACTCGTGCGGACTCACAAGAGATCCTACCACCAGTAATTACGCAAATTATAATTTAGCGGGTTTGACTTTTACTACACGATGTTATTCCTTCACTGTGGAAGTCAACTGTGAACATTTGATAAGTGCGTATTTCATTAGAAACATTGGTACCCGCCTGCGGGATTCGAACACCGGTGCATGGCTAAATACGAAGGCATCGGACGTCCTATCCCTTAGGCCACGACGACTTCAAAACGACGGATTCCCGCGACTTTTAGCAGGTCATCGATCTACCTACCTTATGGAAGGCCTACCCACGCAGCACAAACTAAAGAATAACGTAAGTCTAAACGATTTTCCGAGTTCTGGCCCATTTTTGTCATTTACAATCCAGCCGTGGAATGCAGTTTCCAAGATGTTCTTTGAGAATGTCTTTCTTCAAAAGAGGACTTCAGGACTAAATTTGTCCGTTTCAATTAAAACAAAAATCTCAACCGAAATGGAACACGACGGCTTTTGTTCCGGGTTGAACGCCATCTCATTACGTGTGACGTCATTAGGGGGTAAACTGAAGAGCCAATGAGTGTAAAACGATTACCCATTTCATTATTAAAACAAATTGAATGATATAAAAAGAAATCATTTATATTTCACAAATATGGCGATTTAATAATAGGTGTAATTAAATTAAGATCTCTATTAAATTGTTTCCCATTACCTACATTTTTAACAACCGCTTTATCATTTCCTTTTATTATCAATCACATTCATACACTTTAAATTTTTTTTACTTGCAATTTACTTGATGGATAGATATGTAGCGGAATATGTCATACATTAGCTGTAGGTACTAGATGCATTGTCGCAGCAGGTACAGTAGCAAATCGCCTCCCCCACTATACCGGTATCGGAATTACAGCGCGGCAGGTATAAGCAGAATGGTGTTTTTTTTATTTTAAATTTAGCTCTAAAAGGTTGTCTCCTCCTTGCGAAAGAGTAATTCCCTTCTGCATTACTTTCTCTCGCACGATCTTTCTCGCATCTGTTTCTGTTTCTAATTCTGTCTACTAACACTGTTGAAATTCTCACCCGAAATACATATATTTCTCTCATACGCTCAGTATTCAGTATAATCATCTTAAACATCACAGTACTAGAAGGTCGGGTATCCATGTTTTCACCTTAAATCGTTTCTAATGTATCTATGGTAGTTACATAGTATGCATACGATAATTATTAGGATAAAACTTCATTAAAGAATCTTTCAAAATTTTATATTCAATTGATTGGGTTTCCAAAAAAAGAAAAACCAAATAACTCCCGTACCTAATATGGATCCGTATAGAAGTGATTTCTAGAGATGTTGGATTCGATTTCTGAGACATATACCTGATTAAATCTACTTGTTATTTGAGCCTGTTTCTTCTTGTTATTTGTTAGGTCCGGATAAGTTTGTGTGGAAAGATGTAGTAGGGGCATCGTACAATTCATTGTTGCGTATCGAGAATGAAGTTTTCGGCTAGACAGTTAGAATTCAGACATTGTCCTCCTTCACAATGAAACAAGAAAGATTTTATTTTTTTATTGCAATGCTGCAGGTACTAAGTAGGTATTAAGGTTAGGCGAAAATTTCATTGCTTTCAAATTGAATTAAATATAACAAAACCCGTTTTTGCTGTCCATGGACAGACGATTTTAGACCTTATTTCAAGTAGTTACAGGAAACAATACTAACGTGTCACATATCACGTATTTATTTACGAAATTTCCGCGACATTTAGATTTTATAACAGATTCACAGATGTTTCAGATTAAAATAATAATTCAATTTAATTTTGGTAAATTATAACAACAATAAAAAAGTGTTACAATCACTCCATAAGCCCCACGAGAACAATAGCAATGACCTCATTATTTGTGAATAATCCTAAAAAGTTAACAAATAGAAACAATGCAGCCGCGCTGGATTCACACTCGCGAATCCGTCAAGCGGTTCACCATTGTCGCAGCAATAGGCCATTATTTCGTCCGTAAACGGTGAAATTAGCCATTACGTCACCATATGTCGGCCATGTGGCGGCGTGGACAATTACACCGCCATTGTCTACGCGCCGACGGATCGAAGAACGCGCGGGAAAAATATCTTTAAAGAAATTCAATTGTCGCTATTATTGGTTTAATCGTTTTCATTCTCGTCGAATTAAAATGTCCAGATCGCTATTTCTAATTCGGCGTCGACTCCGGAGTCGAGGTGCTCCTTTAGAAAATCTCTTTTGAAATGTATTTTTTTCCCCTACCTATGCTGATAGTCTTGAGAGGCTATTTCAGCTTCACCCTAACGTGTAGGTGAGCTCACGGGGCTCAAACCGGAAGTGTTGCTAACACTGGCCCTAGCAAAAGCAGTGCTTCGCACAATCTACCACTGGATGAAATGTATAGAAAGCTCAAGTACGTACCGCTGTGAAGAAGTCCCGGCTTCGATATGGTCCGCTTTAATTTTACTTACTTAGAAACCTTAATGAACCAATGCTGACAGGACTTTCATAGTCACGTACACAATATCTCCTAGAAAGTCAGAATAGGTGTCGTCTATCACTATCTGTATCTTTTTTGATAATTTTTATATGCAGGTAGGTTGTTGCTGCCTACAAAAGACAGTACGGAAAAGGTTCGTCGCGGTCTTACATTTTGTGACGCGGTCGCGTACGGAAGGTCTGTCGGTTTGACGGTGTAATTTGTTAGTCCATTTTTGTTTTACTCTTTGATTCCTTGAGTTTCATTTTACTTGTCATAAAATCGCACTTACAGTATCAGATCTGAGTGTAAAATTAATCTTATTGTTAAAGGCTGTTTAATTAAGATCCCTTTACTTGCTTTTTTTTAAAAACACTTCACTTCTGGCTTCTAAAATTATTACATCCCGGATGCATTTAGAATTGCTGTGTAAAAATTATATGCATTGTAAGCGTTACTAATACTGTAGTATTTAATTACGTATCATTATTTAATTAGTCGAGATCGGAACTATTTCATTTTATTACAACTACCTTTGTGGCCAATCGGTCGTCTGTTACCACGAAAACTGTAAAGTATTCTAAACTCCGAATTAAAAACGGTAAAAGTAGTTTTAATTGCGTCTCTGACTCGCAAAAATTGAATAACGTAGTACTTACCCTCTGTATTTTGTACCGTATGTTCCACGGGGAGTGCTCTGAGGAATTGTTCGAGATGATACCGTCATCTCGTTTTTACCATCGCGCCGCCCGCCACCGGAGTAGAGTTCATCCATACTACCTTGAGCCCCTACGGTCATCCACAGTGCGTTTCCAGAGGTCTTTTTTGCCACGTACCATCCGGCTATGGAATGAGCTCCCGTCCACGGTGTTTCCCGAGTGCTATGACATGTCCTTCTTCAAACGAGGTTTGTGGAGAGTATTAAACGGTAGGCAGCGGCTTGGCTCTGCCCTGGCGTTGCTGAAGTCCATCGGCGACGGTAACCACTCACCATCAGGTGGGCCGCATGCTCATCTGCCTACAAGGGCAATAAAAAAATAAAAAAAACTTAATTTATGTTTAGTATAACTTCAATTTTAGTCGCATAATCGGAATGAATCTTGTCGAGCCACTCTGGGATATAAGATTGAGCTCCGAATTACATTGTAAGAGCTGCCATATCATTTAAAACGCAACTTGCTTCGTGGTAGAAATAGACAGGACGTAATATTAATAGCACTCAAGAGGAGAACTAGGGAGTTCTAGGGAGTTTTATTAGCTAGGAAAAAAGTACACAGCTGATGAAATACTACGGATGGAATGAATGTATGGAATGTATGGCTTGAAGGGTGGGGCAGCCGTTGTAACTATACTTGAGACCTTAGAACTTATATCTCAACGTGGGGGGCGCATTTACGTCGTAAATGTCTATGGGCTCCAGTAACCACTTAACACTAGGTGGGCTGTGAGCTCGTCCACCGATATAAGCAATGAAAAAAAAAAGTTTTGCTGTAGGTTTGAGAGTATAGACGGCGTATTGCCATTAAAAAGCGGTCATACCCGATCCTGTAGACCGAATGGTAAACAGTCGACGTTGCCCTAAACACGTCATTACGGATCCTCCCGATCCATTAACGGTGCTTTTAGGTACCACAAGCACCAGCCACCGTCCTCGTCGAACCCGTCGCTTGCGACGAAGGGCTCGACGAGTGAATTAACCTATGGACACAGCCCACTGAGTTTCTCGCCGGATCTTCTCAGTGGGTCGCTTTTTCGATCCGGTGGTAGATTCTGCGAAGCGCTGCTCTTGCTAGGGCCAGTGTTAGCAACACCCCCGGTTAGAGCCCCGTGAGCTCACCTACACGTCAAGTAGAAGCTGAAATAGCCTCTCAAGACTGATGGTCTTGGTCTTTTTTCTACCTGGCATAGGTAGAAAAAAAAGTTAAAAAGCATTCCTTTGTAAAAGATTGATGACGAAAATAAATCGTACTCTTCTTTGTAAAAAAAATGATAAATAAGAACCTTTTTAATTGCTGTTTTTATTTTAGAATTGTACGCATAAGAAAGCAAATAAATAAAAAGTTGGTTTTTATTTGAAGCATAGTTCTCATACAGAAATATAGTTAATTTTAATTAGATAAGTTCAGTTTACCAGACGGCCGATATAAAGTTTCTCTGGGAAACAGGTCCCGACACATTCTAGCGAGTATATATTGACAAGTATTTGTAAATTGTCCTCCACACATCGATCTGTGGCTAAATACGATTGTATACATACGCGTAGTAGTTTTGAAACAGGAAACAGGATAACCCATTTTTTTTAAGTTTTACAATTAAAACAACTTTTACGGTTTAATTTCGCGTTGTTTTTTTTTTGGAATTATAATTTTTTTGGGTTTTCGAATAATTTACAGATTTCGTGATCACCACGAACGACATACTTTATAAAATCTATAAAGTAATGTTTGCGTTGTGCTTTTTTTTAATTGTAATGTATTTATTAATGTTTCTCTTTATATATGACAAAGAAATATTGTGTGGTAATAATACTGGAAGGGACCGCGTTTTTATCAACCTCGTCAGAGCGTAAATGAATCATAAGTTCCTTCATTTCAATTATCACGTACAATCTTTGAATTTTAGCAAAAAAGCTCTTATTACACCCAAAAGAATTAGTTGCTTGCAATAAGAATCGGTTAAGATGTTTCGAAGATTATCCTGAACAAACAAACACACAAAAAGATCTAAATAAAAATCACTTTTTATTGCAATAGATAATTTTACGAGGTCTTAGCTGTCTGTCTACCTGGGTTTTAGTGGTTACCGAAATCACATACACCACAACGCGAAAACCTCCATCCAAGGAGACACGAGATCAAATTGAAACTGTAATTTGTTTTCCTACCTGTGCTGATAGCCTTGAGAGGCTATATCAGCGTTACCCTAGCGTGTAGGTGAGCTCTCGGGACTTGAACCGGAGGTGTTGCCAGCACTGGCCCTAGCAAGAGCAGTGCATCTACCACCGGATCGGAAACGCGACCCACTGAGAAGATCCGGCGGGAAACTCAGTGGTCTGTGTCTGGGGGCTAATTTACTCGCCGAGCCCTTCATCGCGAGAGACGGTTTCAGCGGGGACGGTGACCGGGAACTGTAATAATGACTGCTTCACGACAGTAACGGGCTAGGCGATGATGGTACTCATCCGTGCAGGCTTATAACACACACCGCCAAAAAACTTTGCGCTTGAAATAAATTAAGCTTAATTTAAAAAACGTTTATTATTTAATTGCAATTAAAATTTAATGATACCTTAAATATTTACATACATAAACGGACGCTGACAAATCCATAAAGCAAATAACTTCGTAGAAATCGTTTTAAAATCTACAAAATAACCAGCGAAAAGTCATTACTAAGCTACTGCCTGTTAGTAATGATTTCAAATGTCATGATCCGTCATTAATGAGATTATGCAGTTACAGGAATCGTTCAATAAATCACCGCGCGCTTGCTCTGGTCACAAACAACAGAGGTTTATGTCCGAAGCCACTTAAGATTTGTATGGTAGCCGACAAGGAATTCGTTAGCTGTAAGCATACAAGAATTGTGTTATTGATTGTATTATCCTCGCTTTTTGGAACGAAGTTCCTTAAGGGACGATGCGGAGGGGTAGCCGGGAAAAAACGTCCGTAACGTAAGATTTTTATTAGTAATGTACGACTTAACTTTGTAATAACGTACAAAAATAACATATTTTTTTATTATATATTTTTTTATAAATCATTGTGAATAAAATAAAGTTGATAACTTTGTAAAGTAAATTTTTTATTTTATTTTTATCAATAAAAAATCATAATAAAAAATGTATACCCGAATAATTATTTTCTTTATATCTCGAATAGAACTTAAAATTAATATTTTTATAACAAGCAACTTCATTCCTATGCGGTGTCCCACGACACCACACATATTTTTTTTATTATCATCATGATCATCTTAACACGTTTACGTTTCGACAGTTTTCGTGGTCACGGTCGACTAATTAATTAGTATAAAATGATTAAAGAAATACACGAGATTAAATCGTAGAAATAGTTTCATTTTGTATTTGGTGGATAGTTGGCGTTGTGCAGTTTTGCCCGGGGGCGGTCGACCGGTTGTTAGTGGACCGGAGCAGGATTCCGGCGGGTCGTTAACGAGGTGCGCACACGCCGCGCCGACAACGCTGCTTCGAAGAAATTAGACAATTCGACGTGTACCTACTCCGTTCGGACTTGAGGCTTCTCGATGCTAAACAAGTTTTAATGTACGTGAGAGTTTCGTCACATCTCCGTGCGATGCTTTTTATTAGTCAACGAAATCGTCAAGCCGGACACCGTGCGGCGTTAGGCTTGTGATTATAGGTAATAAACCCGAATGTGCTGTTTTGAGACACTGGGTTCATATACATGTACCTAGTGCCTCAAAGCAACGAAGATTTATGAATTAAATGTTTTAATAATTTTGCTAATTTTAATTTTAATTTTACTAACATAGTTATAAGTATTACTCTACTTACAACATATGGACTTAAGATGGTCTGAATTAAATGATTTTTATTTTAGGCAATCATTAACATTGCTTAAGCTCGTTGTTAACGAAGATTATTTTCCACCAGTATCAACTTCGACGTGGCTCATCCTTTGAAACATACGTGTGATGTCCCGATAAACATAAACAACTTCTCAACAGATCTTGTCAGTGGGTTGCGATTCAGATCCGGTGGTAGACATTCAACGAAGAACTGCTCTTGCTAGGGCTAGTGTTGGCAAGGTCTCTCAAGTAGAGCCCGTGAGCTCAGCTACCCGGCCGAGTGATTGGAATAGACCCTTAGGTTACCGATGAGTGGGTAGGAAAAAAAATAAAATTGCCGATCGGAATGCGTTCGTGTAGAATGCAAAGACCGCCAACGAATGTGTAACTTTTATTGGTTTAATGTAAGCTGATTGAACTCCATTTTAGAATACTGTCTAAAAATATTATTTTGGTTAAATATTATTATCAAAGCAATACATTCGTTAATGATTAAGTTGATCATCCATTATTAGGTTAAATAACCATATATATCGGAGCTATGTGCCATTAAAACTAGAGAATATTTGCTGGATCATAGCACAAACGATCTCTGTAATTCTAGAAAAAAATCTAGAAAAAAGGATACGTGTTTCATTCTCAGTATGCTTTGCTTTGCAGGTTTTTGGCCGATCTCTCTTATTAATTTAGAAAATTTGTTCGTAAGTTGTATTATAATGTTCGATAAACAATACGTTGATATAATCCTCGTTCAGTGTAATTCGAGTATGCTTATGCGGTTTTAGTTCGGGCAACATAGATGTAACCAAAATTTGGAACTTTTTTACTGCCTGCCAACAGAGGATAGCGTACGGTCTAGGATCAGATCTAATTATTTTTTCCCGACCGATTCGCTGGTAACCTAAGGGGTTATTCCAGCTACGCCCGGACCGGTAGGTGAGCTCACGGGCTAAACCTGATAGAATTTGCTAACACTAGCCCTAGCAAGAGCCGTGCTTCGCTGAATCTGCCACCGATTCGGAATTGCGACCCACTGGGGGATCCGGGGCGCCACTCAGTGGGCTATGTCTATAGGTTAGTTCGTTCGTCGAGCTCTTCGTTGTAATCGACGAGTTTGACGAAGACGGTGATGACCGGCGCTTGAAGGGCCTTAAAATACAGAAAGCGGATCTGGGGGATCCGATAAGACGAGATTCGGGTAACGGCGGCGTTTCTTTACCCTGTCGCCTAGGTCGGATTAGTAATTACCAGAGGCCACGATAAGAGGGTTGTCGTGTCGCGCCGTTTTGTCGCAGTAGCATTCTGACGCTACCTTAAGATACTTACGTATCGGTTCTACATTTCTATTGGTTGGCGTCGTGGCCTAAAATATACGACATACGGTGCATTCGTATTGAGCGATGCCACTATGCCGGCGTTAGAATACCGCAGGCATATACAATTTTTGTAACGAAACACGTACCTAGTAGTACACTTTGTAGTCGTCGTGGCCTAACGGATAAGACGTCCGGTGCATTCGTGTTGAGCGATGCACGGTGTTCGAATCTTAGGCGGGTACATATTTCTAATGAAATATGTACTCAACTAATGTTCACGATTGACTTCCACGGTGAAGGAATAACATCGTGTAATAAAAATCAAACCCGCAAAATTATAATTTGCGTAATTACTGGTGGTAGGACCTCTTGTGAGTCCGCGCGGATGGGTACCACCACTCTGCCTATTTCTGCCGTGAAGCAGTAATGCGTTTCGGTTTGAAGGGTGGGGCAGCCGTTGTAACTATACTTGAGACCTTAGAACTGGTATCTCAAGGTGGGTGGCGCATTTACGTTGTGAATGTCTATGGGCTCCAGTAACCACTTAACACCAGGTGGGCTGTGAGCTCGTCCACTCATCTATGCAATAAAAAAATATAAAAAAACTTAACATATGAAGGAATAAAATCGTGTAATAGAAATCGAACCCACAAAACTTATAATTTGCATAATTCTTGCTGGTAGATTGTCTTATGAGTCCAGTCCAGTCGCGAAGCAGTAATCTGTTTCGGATTGTAGGTTGAGGCAGCCATTGTACCTACTATAGGACTGAGATTTAGAACTCTTATGTCAAGTTATCTGGCAGGATTTACGTTGTTGATGTTGATCTTACGGCCCCTCTTGAGTTCTTATTTTACTCTAGAGGGGCCGTAAGATCGTTCACCTGTGTGTATAATAAGAAAGCATGGGCGCATACTTTTAGTATAGGCTCAAGGACTTTCATGCCAGGGAAAGACAAGTAGTTGCTTGTCACTAAGAGTTCCTTACAAACCTTCGTTTGAAAAAGGACTAGAAACACCATCGAGGAGAAGTTAATTTTAGGTATTATTATCTAGCAAGCGTTATCTAGTGGGGCTCGATGGGGTTTTGCAGGGTAGCTCTTGCGTGGCTGACGCCGTGCAGTGCCTCGCGCGCCTTTCTCAAGGCGTAGTCTCCCGGCAGGAATTGGGAGAAGAGGAGGACCCCTGTCTTCTTCTTCTCCCTGTTCTTCTCTGGAGGCGCCGGAGTCCGATATAACCCGGTCTCTTACCCCCCTCGACCGGGTATCCGTAAATAAATTCCCCAGCGTTAAAAAAAAAAAAAAAGGCTTTATCTAGATAATGTATCATACGAATCGTATACGGAGACTCATATTTCCAAACGTTCCATATCATTGATCATAAAAGGTCAATCAATTGTTGCACGGTCACTCGGTAACATTTACCGACGTAAAAGTGTAGAATTACGCGTCTGTCAAGTCGTCACAGGAGCCCATAGACCTCACTATGTAAATACCGATTTTAAATTAGATTATAACCTCAATTGCAATATAGATATCATTACAATAATAAAACCGCATTAGGTTATTGCGTCACATACAGAAGCAATTAATTATAGGGGACGGAATAAGGTATAATGAATTCACAGCCTGTGATCGTATGGTATTGTTTTTATTATCCACTGCATCCTATCTTCAGTATGAACTTACTGGTGGGAGGACCTCCGGTGAGTCCGCATGAGTAGGCACCACCACCCTGCCTATTTCTGACTTGAAGTGATAATGCGTTTCGGTTTGAAGAGTAGGGCAGCCGTTGTAACTATACTGAGACTTTGGAACTTATATCTCAAGGTGGGTGGCGACATTTACGTTGTAGATGTCTATGGGCTCCGGTAACCACTTAACACCAGATGGGCCGTGAGCTCGTCCACCCAACTAAGCACTAAATAAATAAAAACATAAAATCTAAAACGAATGTCCCTTGGATCTTTGTCTTCTATGTGATCGTTTCGATTGTGACCAAACTTGTCACAGTCGTTGTTGCCTCTTCAAGGATCCAATCCAAAACAGGTTGTGCCTGTGTTTTTTTTTATTTATTTTTATTGGTTAGTTGTGTGGACGAGCTCACAGCCCACCTGGTGTTAAGTGGTTACTGGAGCCCATAGACATCCACAACGTAAATGCGCCACCCACCTTGAGATATAAGTTCTAAGGTCTCACGTATAGTTACAACGGCTGACCCACCCTTCAAACCGAAACGCATTACTACTTCACGGCAGAAATAGGCAGGGCGGTGGTACCCATCCGCGCGGACTCACAAGAGGTCCTACCACCAGTAATTACGCAAATTATAATTTTGCGGGTTTCATTTTTATTACACGATGTTATTCCTTCACCGTGGAAGTCAATCGTGAACATTTATTGAGTACGTATTTCATTAGAAAAATTGGTACCCACCCGCCTGCGGGATTCCAACACCGGTGCATCGCTCAACACTAAAGCACCGGACGTCTTATCCGTTAGGCCACGACGACTTCGAAGTCTCAACAAATGGATATAGTCAATGTATTTAGTCGCAGTAGTTGAATATCCTTTGTTAATATCTTTCTTTCATTAGCTTTGTAGTTTAAAATGCGGGGTAAGGTCATCTTATTAGCTATATCGAAAAACTTTACGTTGCCTAACAATTCTAAATTAATTGAAAATTAATATGAAAATTGCACGAATTGTACGCTGCTGAGGCATCAAATATGGATAAAAGTGCGAGACAGAGCTGAGTAATTAATAAATTATTTATGTTAGGCTTGAAAAAAAAATGTAGTACGTTAATGTGTTCCATCTATATATATATATATATATTTATTGCTTAGATGGGTGGTCTAGCTCACAGCCCACCTGATGTTAAGTGGTTACTGGAGCCCATAGACATCTACAACGTAAATGCGCCACCCACATTGAGATATAAGTCCTAAGGTCTCAGTATAGTTACAATGGCTGCCCCACCTTACAAACCGAGACGCATTACTGCTTCACGGTAAAAATAGGCGGAGTGGTGGTACCCACCCGTGCGGACTCACAAGAGGTCCTACCATCAGGAATACCGCGAACAAAGTACAAAACAAAACAGAATCAATGATCCGCCCGTCCGCATCGGAGATTAGGATACGTAGATTCATAAATAATAACCGCGGCCGCGTTCCCACGTCGGGGCGACGTCTTTATAGAGCTGTATTCGGTGACCCTCGGCGACGGAGAATGAATCGAATTATCAAAAGGAATAAAACTTAACCCTCTCACGAAAACACACAGGCGCGGTTAATAACCTCATTCGGTCGTGTCGAATGCTGACGCAACGCACACATAGCCGCGTTTTATCGCGCACTTGAACAGCTCTAACCTACACACGCGCGCACCGGCGTGCAAGCGTTTCGGTGCCAAAGGCGGCCTTAACTTGGACAGGTCTGTGTGCGAGAATTATTTTTAGAGCTGATGATGTTTTTGCCGGCCCGGCATTCGCGAGTCTCAGTACAAAAATGTGGCGTTCGTGCCTTTAATGAACGGACGATGCTGTAAATGGCGACGTGGACGGTAATTATACTTTTTTTTTTATCTCTCTCGAATAGGAGAGACCTTTATCGCGTAATTAGATGTCGTTTAATTGAACTCTCAATGAGTTTGTGTTTAATTGGAAAATTGGCTTTGGTAATTTTTTTTGTTGTTAATGTTCCTCGATCACGTCTTAATGGGTATGACATTGCGAGAATTGGATGATTCGGTCCTTGTTCGCTTCATTTATGGCGCGTCGGTGAACTGTTGCAAAAAATAGTTTCGACAATTAAAAATGTAACTGAACTTAGAATAAATGTATTCAATACTAGCAAATTCCATTCGCGCTTCTGTATAGAAAACTACATATAACTATGTATTTATGTAATACATGCTAGTATTGAAACAGCACACGTACATAGTGGTTCAGCCCACTGAGCTCCTCGCCAGATCTTCTCAGTGGGTTGCGTTTCCGATCCGGCGGTAGATTCTGCGAAGAACTGCTCTTGCTAAGGCCACTGTTAGCAACTCCACCGGTTTGAGCCCCGAGAGCTGACCTACAGGCTAGGGTAAAGCTGATATAGCCTCTCAAGGCTATCAATATAGGTAGGAAAACAAATATAGTGGTATTATTCCAGATACCGTCCTTAACTTAATCGAATAAATAAGGCTCGCCTTGAACACAAAAAAGAGCAAACAAATAAAAGCAAATATTCGTTTTTATATATTAGGAATATGCATTGTTTCCAACAGAACTGATGACACGAAAGACTAAAATACCAAGAATGTTCAATGTATTCATACCTTAATTTATAAAAGCTACATAAATGAAATAAAGTCGTCGTGGCCTAAAGGATAAGACGTCCGGTGCATTCGTGTTGAGCGATGCACCGGTGTTCGAATCTCAGGTGGGTACCAATTTTTCTAATGAAATACGTACTCAACAAATGTTCACGATTGAGTTCCACGGTGAAGGAAATTTCTATGAATATCGTGTAATAAAAATCAAACCCGCATAATTATAATTTGCGTAATTACTGGTGGTAGGACCTCTTCTGAGTCCGCGCGGGTAGGTACCACTGCCCCGCCTATTTCTGCCGTGAAGCAGTAATGCATTTCGGTTTGAAGGGTGGGGCAGCCGTTCTAACTATACTTGAGACCTTAGAACTTATATCTCAAGGTGGGTGGCAACCACTTAACATCAGGTGGGCTGTGAGCTCGTACACCCATCAAAGCAATAAAAAAAGCTATAAAAAAACATTTTAATATTCGAAATTACAGCTTAATCCGTGATGCCCGTTTACAACAATATTTATTTATGACAGTAACTAAGGTGCGTACGTACTCAACCTTTTAAATACACAGAAACACGGAACAGTAATTTTTTTATCGAACGAGACTAATTCACCAGATAACATAAGTACATTTCATTTCAAAAACGATTTTCTGAATGCAACACTGTGTAATAAAAGTTTATTACGTAACGTTGTATTTAGAAATTCATTTTTAGTAGCTTGACGGCAACAATGGGGCAACCGATAAATTGATTCAAAACACTTACTAATTATTGTTCTGACTCTTTCGATATTTTGAATCACTGACGTTTTGGGAGTCTTAACGACGAAAGGAAAGATCTTCCACCGAGCGGGTGAAATTGCTCGGTAGACCGACGCACAGTAGTGGGTCGATTCTATGATTTTAGTGACTTAGGGACCAACTTTGTTTTTTTACATTTTTCTTTATGTAGATAGATAGAGCTCGTTAATCTCAATAATAATTGTTTTGGGCAAAAATTACAAAAACTTTATAGTTTGGTCAGAAAAATGTGTTTTGTGATTTTTTTGTATGGAGCGGGTCACATTAAATTAAATTCCTGCTAAGTACCGCGAGGTCCCGCTTTGAAACTTTATTTTCCTTATACCTTGTCTAGTCTACTATCATTTGATNAATTTAATTTAATGTGACCCGCTCCATACAAAAAAATCACAAAACACATTTTTCTGACCAAACTATAAAGTTTTTGTAATTTTTGCCCAAAACAATTATTATTGAGATTAACGAGCTCTATCTATCTACATAAAAAAATTTATAAAAAAACAAAGTTGGTCCCTAAGTCACTAAAATCACAGTATCGACCCACTGTGCGACGGTCCGAATGTTGTTGTTCGGAACTTGTATACCTATATGCGCTTTATCTTGAAAATGTAATAAGCGAAATTCAGGCAGCTGTCAATCATCTTGCGTTGTATGATGGCTACCCGCCACAACGTCATCTATCTGTCTGATTTAGGGAAAAAAGAAAATACTTAATCAATATCTTTGGTAATAAAGTTTACTTTCTTTCTTACTATAACTGAGACCTTAAAACTCCTATTTCAAGGTGGGTGGCGGCGTTTACGTTGTAGATGTCTATGGGCTCCGGTAACTATTTAACATCAGGTGAGTCGCGAGCTCGTCCACCTACCTAAGAAAAAAAAGTCTTTATAAAACGAAAATCTGCTTAAATTTTGCTATCTTCTTACTGATCTACTAATTTGAAAGATAGCCAACGCTTTCTTCAACTAGCCGTCAAAACGCGTACACGAGGAATGTAGATCTTCAGCACGATGGGCGTTCTCGTATCAGTAATTTATGAAGCCGCGATAGTGATAGGACATGATACCCTTTATAGTGTCGACCGCTATTCACAACCTTAATCCGGCTCACGCAGTTACCACCACCGATAGCCCCAGATCCATATAGACGGAACTGATTCTCTGTTAGTGTTGTCGGATGCTACCAGTACCAACGTCAGCGCTAGTCATAGCATATTTGAGTCAGCGTAAAAGTGGCCTAATCCACAATTTCTCATATTCGTGCTTATATATTGCAATTTATTTAAAACATAATACAATTTGATGCAAAACGGCTTATCCGTAGTTTCACACATAGATAACAGATGGCTTTGAAAACATTATTTTTGGCTACGAAGTATGTAAACATAAATTCATACATCATTATCTGCATACTAACTATAGTAAGCTTAGGTCACTTTTACGCTAACGGCCTCATTTCACAGTAGAACTTAGCCTATAGCTATAGAGTTTAGACCGTTGAGTTTCTCGTCGGATCTTTTTTCTTCTTCTTCGTTCGCTTTCTTCTTTATTACTGAAGGTCGTGTCCCTGAAACTCGACCGTGGCCTATCTCGCGAGCTGTTTCCACCTCGTCCGGTCCTCAGCTTCTCGTAGGGCGGTTGCGACCGGCAACCCAGTTAGGGTGGTTATTTGGTTATCTTTTTAGCGGTTTGCAATTTCGATCCAGTGGTTTGGCCTCTTTCGAAGGCGCTGGGAAAGTGTCAATGTCATGTTATTGTGACAACAATAACCCACAGACACAGCCCACTGAGTCTCTCGCCGGATATTCTCAGTAGGTCGCGTTTCCGATCCGGTGGTAGATTCGGCGAAGCGCTGCTCTTGTTAGGGCCAGTGTTAGCAACACACCCGGTTTGAGCCCCGTGAGCTCACCTACACGTCAAGGAGTGGCTGATATAGTCTTTCAAGGCTATCAGCATAGGTAGGAGAAAAAAAAAATGACTAAAAAAATCACGTGAACCGAATGTTAAGAATATTTAGAATAGTAAATCAAATAATTTCCGTATAAACTTACGAAAAAACTAGGCGTGTATCGAGAGCCACAGAGTTGCGGCCGCTGCGCTTACCTCAGAAACTGCATCCATATTAATCCACATCAGACATTCTACGACAAGTAACAGTAATATAACACGAAACAGAGCGGAACATGCGGTTACGCGACATTCGGCAGATGGACTCAACAATGTATGACGGAGTCTCTATTCACACACACTGATCACGTTCGCATTTTTTTTAATTTATTGCTTAGATGTGTGGACAGTCTCACAGGCCACCTGGTCTTAAGTGGTTACCGGAGCCCATATACATCTACAACATAAATGTGCCACCCAACTTGAGATATAAGTTCTAAGGTCTCAGTATAGTTACAACGGCTGCCCACCCTTCAAACCGAAACGCATTACTGCTTCACGGCAGAAACAGGCAGGGCGATTTACAACGTATTTCTTTTAAATTTTTTTTGTTGCATGGAAGGTGGACGATCTCACGGCCCACCTGATGTTAAGTGGTTACCGGAGTCAATAGACATCTACAATGTATATATCGCCACCCACCTTGAGACATGAGTTGTAAGGTCTCATTTTTAACAGTACAACGACTGCCTCGCCCTTCAAACCGAAACGCATTACTGCTTCACGGCAGATGATGGTAGATGTGGACGGACTCACAAAACGTCCTACCACCATGTAACACAATATCTGACATATCATATGCACCTTAGTTAATATGTAACGCATAGCTAACATAAAACTTATTCTTTACATAAAAAAATACTAGACAAATTAAGCATCACTGTGCTTATTCCTAAAAACAAGAATAACTCGTTCTGGATTCTTAAAATTACCCTTATGGTCACTCATTTTGGAAAACCTCTGAAGACAATCACAACTGTTACATCGGAAAAACTATACGAAACCAAAAAAAACACGAAAATTCATACTTATTCTTCTTCTTCTTCTCAGTCGTGTCACTCTTGACAGAGTGGTCATGATCGTCATGTAGTGTTGGAAGGGGCAGACTCGATGCGTCTCACGATGTCGCGCCATCTCTCCCTACTCGAGGCCATTTTACTGCACTCATTTAAATCGTCATGGAAGTAAACATTATGGAACCACGATTGCCATGCGAACCGCCTGGCGACCGGCGCTGCATCGCTTCCGGGGCATGCGGTGGGAAATGGGCTACCGGCCACGTCGGAGTAGGAGACCAGGCTCCGCGTGGAAATAATGTTACTGGAAGCTCTGCGGCCTTACCTGTCAAACTCCGAAAAATTCAGAAGATAGGTAGATAGATAAAAAAAAAACATGGAACGTGCGTGGTTTGCTGAAACCCGGTAAGATTGACATTGTGGAAGGGGAGGCGACTAGGTGTGATTTGTGTATATGCGGACTAAGCGAAACATACTGGAGAAACAGCGGACATTTCTTCATACTTATTAGATGCAATTTAATTTCTTTCTCTTCCGTTCAGAATGTACTTACATAAGTGCAGCAAGCATTTCAATAACGCAAAACGGGTGGGTGAAAGGTATTAAACAATTATTATTCTTCAATTATGATAAAAGATACACTACCACGCCTTGATACATCCATAATCTAATCTGCCTCTCGTTGCTTGTTAGATTATAGTCCGTCACCAATAAATAAATATGAAGTTGGTATAAAAATAGCGACACAGCTTGGAACAACCATTAAATATTTCTGCCGTAAATTATTCATGCTGTTATGACAATAAATAATAATAACTGGGAACAAACCACGCATAGTCATCCGGCCCCAAATAGGATTCAGTGTTATTGGTACCAGAAACTGGCATACAAACTTATATACGTTTAAATATATACATATACCGATAACAAGAACCCAGATGATGAGCAAATTAAGTCGTCGTGGCCAGTGCATTCGTATCTAGCGATGCACCGGTATTCGAATCCCGCAGGCGGGTACCAATTTTTCTAATGAAATACATACTTTACAAATGTTCACGAACCTCGATTGAGATGAACAGATTGGTAGTATGTTCACGATGGACTTCAACGGTGAAGGAATAATATCGTGCAATAAAAATCAAACCGCAAAATTATAATTTGCGTAATTACTGATGGTAGGATCTCTTGTGAGTGCGCACAGGTGGGTGCCAAGAGGACGGTGACCAGTGATTGTGGTATCTAAAAGCACCGTTAATGGATCAGTAGGATCCATAATGACGTGTTTAGGGTGACGTCGACGGTGCAATAAATGCTTAGACTGCGATTTTTCGCGTCGCCAGTCCGTATGTCACAACAGTGACCATCTCAGCCCATTTGGGTGGTTATCGAGGCCAATAGAAAGAGCAGATTGCATAAATTTAGATGCAAGATTATCAGACATGTCGCCCTAACCGATGAGAAACGGCTATGTGACACCCATGCTCAATGGCAATGCTTTTAGTATAAGCCTGCAGTTCACAATTCTCTAGCATAATAACTATGTGACATGACATTGTCGTTATGTTTAACAAATTAAAACAAATTTAATTAAAACCACTTTATGGGTTAATCTCGCGATTTATTTTTAATTCAGTAATTCGAAACGTCGGAAATAATGTCGTGAAAATCAAAACGGTAAAAGCAATTTTAATTGTGGCTACTACTCGCAAAAGCCGACATTTTTTTTTGCTTAGATGGGTGGACGACCTCACGGCCCACCTGATGTTAAGTGGTTACTGGAACCCATACATGGACATCTACAACGTAAATGCGCCACCTACCTCGAGATATAAGTTCTAAGGTCTCAGTATAGTTACAACGGCTACCCCACCCTTCGAACCGAAACGCATTACTGCTTTACGGCGGAAATAGGCAGGGTGGTGGTACCTACCCGTGTGGACTGCCAAGAGGTCCTACCACCAGTAATTACGCAAATTATAATTTTGCGGGTTTCATTTTTATTACACGATGTTATTCCTTCACCGTGGAAGGCAATCGTTAACATTTGTTGAGTACGTATTTCATTAGAAAAATTGGTACCCGCCAGCGGGATTCGAACACCGGTGCATCGCTTCATACGAATGTACCGGACGTCTTATCCTTTAGGCCACGACGACATCAAAATTAATATCATAAGGTCTTGGTTTCATTATTTGTTAGTTGATGCGATCAACTTAGGAATACAGGAGTGCAAAATTAATACGATAACTTGATCAAACGATTACTACTATGTTTATGTGAGATATTAATGATCTATCAAGGGTTTTACATCATCATCATCATCATCATCATCATCATCATCATCATCAGCCTTTATCTGCCCACTGCTGGACATAGGCCTTCCCCAATGCCTTCCACATAATGCGGTCCTCCGCCTTCCGCATCCAACGACTTTTTACATCGAAACGCAAAATTATGTTTAACGTTTATAAACAATTTTACATTATCTGTGCATTCCATCACTCATAAACCGCTTTGGCGCCTTTTATAACTTTCTACAATGTCCATAAAATTGTTAATTGTTGGACTAAAAATAAAACAAAACATTACTTCCTCCACAAACCGACTTATTTTTTGTCTCGATCGTACACATCTATTTATCTATCATCTAAGCTTGATTTAAGTTATGCAAAAGGTAGATAAAAAGCCTATTGAATTTATAAGGAAAACTATTTAATAATATTGTTAACGCAACTGTATTTTCAATTAGTTTGCATTTTATTCAATACATAAATGAAATACATACTCATTGAAATTATTAATATTATATTTCAAGAGGTAATGAATAAAATGCATCGTCGGCAAATGCAAATCATTTGGTAATTACATAATCAGTCAATGTGACAACCAAAAGATATTTTTCATTACCAATTGCATCGAGAATACGAATCACAGGGAAATGGTACAATCCGAAGATACTTCGCGTAGCTATTATATTAGGATTGTCTATTGCACCCACATATGACGTCACGGTTAGACTGCCAATTAACAAAGCCAACAATTCGTAATGCATTCAATTACGTCAATCAAAAACTATCTAAAGGGTTGTGGAATAACAGAGCAAATACTAAAATCTATTATTTTTTAAACAGACCTCTTTTCGTGAAGTGCCAAGTTTGACAACGCACAACTCGGCAATGTGCAGACGATTGCATATATTTAGTTCCAATCTTGTCGACAAATGACGTTATATAAAATAAAATAAAATTAAGATATAAATTCATTCCCAATTAACTGATCCTCCTACGTTATTTTGATATTATTCATTATAAACGATACGTAAAGAGCATTTTTCACGGTAGATATCTTACTTGACGCGTCACTGCAAGCCCACGGCCGTGACCATTTCCTATTAAACGGCCACTAGAACTGTCCAAGTTCGTATTTCATATATGTATATAGAAATGAAACTGCTTTGCGATTTAATCTCGTGTTTTTATTATTCTTAATTATTATTTTTTTAGCTTAGATGGGTGGACGAGATTACAGCCCACCCGGTGTTAAGTGGTTACCGGAGCCTATAGACAACTACAACGTAAATGCTGCCACCCACCTTAAGACATAAGTTGTAAGGTCTCACTTTTAACAGTACAACGGCTGCCCCGCCCTTCGAACCGAAACGCATTACTGCTTCACGGCAGAAATAAGCAGGATGGTGGTACCTACCCGCGCGGACTCACAACACGTCCTACTACCCGTAATTACGCAAAATATTATTTTGCGAGTTTGATTTTTATTACACGATTTTATTCCTTCACCGTGGAAGTCAATCGTGAACATTTGTTAAGTACGTATTTTATTGAAAAAATTGGTACCCGCCTGCGGGACTCGAACACCGATGCATCGCTACATACGAATGCACCGGACGTCTTATCCTTTAGTTTAGCCTTTCTTTTACAGTTACAGTTTTCGTAGTCGCGGACATTTGAATTTTGTGCTGCTCATCACAACCGTAAAAGTAGATTTACGTCCACGATTCGCTTTTTTCCCTCTACCTATTCGCTGGTAGCCTAAGCCCCTTTTCAGCTACGCCCGGACCGGTAGGTTAGCTCTTAGGCTCAACCTGAGACAATTAGCTAACCCCAGCCCTAGCAAGAGCAGTTCTTCGCTACCACCAGATTAGAATCGCGACCACTGAGAAGATCCGGCGAGAAACTCAGTGGGTTAACGATTCACGAAAACTGGAGTAATTAGTTACCAGAGTCAGTAAGTAGTTCTATGCTCTCGATTAGAAAGATGTATTATTATTTAATGTTTTATACCAGAGGTCATCAATGAACGAAGTTGATGAAATTTTTACTATTAATTTTAGATTGATTATGCATTCATCATGAATGTAAGTTTTTTTTTATTGCTTAGATTGGTGGACGAGCTCACAGGCTACGTGGTGTTAAGTGGTTACTGGAGCCCATAGACATCTACGACGTAAATTCGCCACCCACCTTGAGATATAAGTTCTAAGGTCTCAAGTGTAATTAGAACGGCTGCCCCGCCCTTCAAACCGAAACGCATTACTGTTTCACGGCAGAAATAGGCAGGGTGGTGGTACCTACCGGTGCGGACTCACAAAAGGTCCTACCACCAGTAAGAGTAAGTAATGTTTAATAAACCATCCTCTTGGCGTTATGTTCGCTGTTTGGTTGTGGCTTTTTTTTAGGTGGGTCGAAGAGTTCTGGGCTCACCTAGGTTTATTAGATACTGGAGCCCATAGTCAACGACGTAAATGCCGCCACCCACGTTGAGACATTATGAGTAATAAGGCTTAGTTTTATGGTACAACGGATGTCAACATAAGGCAGCCACAGGGCACTCTACCACTAGTAATTATGTAAATTAAAGTGTTTTTCGGGTTTGGTTTTTATTACACGATGCTATACCTTCACTATGGATGTCATTTGTGAACATTTGTTAAGTACTTACGTATTTCATTAGAATTGATGCCTGTCTGCGGGATTCGAACATCGTTGCATCGCTTATTACAAATGCACCGGGCGACTATAAGACACGAAGACTTCAAGCTTTTTAGGCTTCGATAGTAGTTCATAAGTTTTTTTTTTACCTGAGCCCATAGACATCTATAACGCAAATGCCGCCACTTACCTTGAGATATGAGTTCTAAGATCTCAGTATAGTTACAACGGCTGCCCCACCCTTCAAGCCGAAAGGCATTACTGTTTCACGGCTGAAATAGGCAGGGTGATGGTACTTACCCGTGCGGACTCACTAGAGGTCCTACCACCATAAGTCCCGAAGTTTAGTGACTTCAGTTCAATTGTTCAATAGTGAGCCGATGCTCACTATCTTTGGTGTCATTATCTCGCCGTGGTCAGTTCCCCGCAGTCTTGTGATTCACAGAGTAGGTATAGGGTAAAACCTGGATAGATGCCGCAGCGGGATAGATGCCTCATATTCTAAAAACCTAACTTCCCGCACTCATAACAAAAAATTTATTGAATAAGCAGGAACCACAGTCACCCTATACCTTATGTACCATTTGAGAATCGCGTGGTGACGAAGTGTTTTCCTCGTGCATGTAATTTTCTCCGGGCGGAATTTCACGAACACGACAAAGATATAAAGGTTAATATTTAGCGTGGTATAACTTTATAATTAGTGTAAAATTCCATTATATTTTTTACTACGTGAATATATTGGTTCATTGAGTCTGCATCTAGGTGTAAATAAATGCTATTATGTTTATAATTTATTTACAAAAAATTTGGGTATCTATCCTTATCACAAAGGATAGTTGCCCTGATTTTTTGGGGTATAGGTGCCTTTAGGGGCATCTATCCCTCTATACTCTGCCATTTCAGAATATAGCTGAAATATGGCACGAAAACATAAAACACAAATAAATTATTTACAGTTCAAGCAGCGAATATGAAGACAATCCACTTAACTATAAAATGAAAGGAAATAAAACAATAGATTTGCCCCTAAAGAAATCTAAGGGATAAAACTAAAACGCATGTAAATATATCTGCATTGAATGTTTTGAAAACTATAAAAATACGAAGTCGCAGTGCGACTGGATTCAATGTTTAATGTTTCAGAACTAGCTACATGAAACGTGTTTTTCAGAAATGATGTAGAAGATGTGGAAAATTGAAAGCACTATCCAGTTAAACTTCAATTTGACAAAATAATAAAGATATCTTTATTGTGTTAATTTAATATAAAAAAATATGATTTTGCAATGTACACATTGACACTTAATGTGAATATTTTATAAACAATTAAGAATTTATATTTTTGTTGAATAAATATTTGTAAAATTTAATTTAATAAAAAAATAGGATAATGCATGTTGAAAAAAAAAGTTGTAGTTTAGCGTACGCTTACTTAACGCTTTAAAAATTTAATTATGATCATTTGTGTGATATGAGAATTATCTTTTAATTATAAACATTCAAAGACTTAAAAAATACAAAATATTTTTTATTATTATGACCCATGTTTCTTGGAGACAATTGCTCTGTTAGGAATAGAACTTCTTAATATTTAGATTTTACACGGTACAAAGGGCATCTATCCTGCACTGCAGGCATCTATCCTTCTCAGTATTTTCTTGGTGGGGCAACTATCCATACAGGTAGGCATCTATCCTCCAAAAAAAGGTTCTACGAAAAACGAGTTTCTGCAAAATCTGTATTTGATAGGTTTAAAAAAATTAATACTAATAAAACATAAAGGATTGAGCTAACTACATTAATAGAAATTATTCGTATAAAATTAATATTTTCAAAATTACATGACTATTTCAAAAAGTGGGGCATCTATCTCGGCTTTACCCTATTGTCTCATTATGGATGAATGCATCTAGCTCGTGATTCATTTGGGTAAATCCGACCAATAACGGCAAAAAATAAAGAGATATGATACGAAAAAGAACATTTAGTAAAAAGTTGATTCTTCATCCATCATTATTTATTTAATAAAAAATTATTAAAAAATATTATAAACTTATTTTATTGCTTTGTTGGGTGGACGAGCTCACGGCCCACCTGGTGTCAAGTGTCAAGTCAAGTCAACAATAATCCTTTACTATTCGACAATTAAAGAAAAGTTTTAGAATGCTGTACCTATGTAGGTTGGCTAAGATTGTCACGCCGCAGCTGTTGTAGAATAGTTCCCGGAACAACGGAATAATAACGTCACGTGAGACGTGAGGTCCTTCTCCCAATTGCAGTGTAATAACGGATATCTCGAATAACGCATGCCTATTATTTTTTTTAACGCTGGAGAATCTGTTTACGGTCGTTAGGGGTAACAGACCGGTCTATGTGGGACTCCGGCGCCTCTGGAAGAAGAGGGAGAAGAAGAAGACCAAAGTCCTCCTCTATTCCCTATTCCTGTCGGGAGACTACGCCTTGAATAAGGCTCGCGAAGCGCTGTGCGGCGTCAGCCACGCAAGGCTCGTCCCGCAAAACTGACTACCGACTAAGCCCTATCGAACTCCACCACCCCGACTAGACGAAACCCACGGTACTGCATGGTGCGCGCCGAAATATCACCTTCGCCGGTACCGTTCCTGATAATAGGACAGGATTACATCCCCGGGAAGAGCCCGCAGGACGTCGTCTCGGGTGGCATACCGTGAGCGGCGCACAGTAGCCACCTTGCGCCGCGTCACCACCGGACCGAGAGCCGAGCACCAGGTGTCCCCGCACCCGGTACCCGAATTTTAAAGTCGTCGTGGCCTAACGGATAAGACGTCCGGTGCATTCGTGTTGAGCGATGCACCGGTGTTCGAATCTCAGGCGGGTACCAATTTTCCTAACGATATACGTACTCAACAAATGTTCACGATTGACTTCCACGGTGAAGGAATAACATCGTGTAATAAAAATCAAACCCGCAAAATTATAATTTGCGTAATTACTGGTGGTAGGACCTCTTGTGAGTCCGCGCGGGTAGGTACCACCACCCTGCCTATTTCTGCCGTGAAGCATTAATGTGTTTCGGTTTGAAGGGTGGGGCAGCTGTTGTAACTATACATGAGACCTTAGAACTTATATCTCAAGGTGGGTGGCGCATTTACGTTGTAGATGGCTATGGGCTCTAGTAACGGGAATTTCGTGCCCGCGCCGCTCACCTCGCCTTCTTTGCCGAGGAGCCGAAGAGAGAGTCCAGTCCCTTTCACACTCTTCAGCCTCGCGGAACGCCATGACTAGGTTGCAAAGCCTAGCCATAAGCCAAAGTCTAAAGTCTATAAGCTGTAAGAAATAGTAGTTCGGGGTGTCAAAACCGATAACTATTAGGTCAGGAGAGTCCAAAGTCCAGTTTGTTAATGATGTAACGCACTATACCTTCCTTCTTAGAAAAGGGACTTCAAAGAGGATAACAAGATCTATTTTGTTAAAATACATTTGTACATTTTTGTATATTTATCAACTCGTGAGCTTCCATTTGCGTAGTTTTTGGCCCTTTAACTAAAATAATTAATAATACTTTTTATACAATTGAATCTCTCCTCTTTTATTATCTATGACGTATGACTACAATAACTGTAGAGTATTCAAAACATAATGACAATAAAAAAGCGATATTAAACCACAAATGTAGGTAGTTTTAATTTTATCTACGGCTCCCGAAATCCGAAGAATTAGCTGAAGTAATAGTTGTTTGTATTGGAACTTTATATTGTGATAATTATAATTGTTACATTACAACTTGGCAATAACATAATATGTACATACTGATATGTTTAAACAACTGTATCGTGTAGACAAAACACCGATCCAATAAGTGGTTCGTAAACAATTGTGAACACCACTACCATTTTATTCTATTATTTTCCTCATTCTGGTCATCGATCAGTTATGTGGTCGATGTAAGCCTTGTCTAAGATAGGGTACCTACGTCTAAAATAGGTACGTGACATAGAATCTTTAAATATCTTTTAAATATTTTTTTTCTTTCAATATTGTCAAGTTTTTTCTGTTTACATCATTGTTCTCAACACTTTATATATGCAATAACAAATCCTAACAGGTATAGAATTTAGTCGCCTAAAATAATCGTTAATAAGATAAGATAATATAATTAATAACATAAGATGGAGCGACGACCTATTGAGGTTCGCGGGCATCTGCTGGATGCAGGTAGCGCAGGACTGGTCTTTGTGGCGAGGCTTGGGGGAGGCCTATGTCCAACAGTGGACGTCTGTGGACAAAAAAAGAAAGAAAAAACCTAGTCGTTTAAATTAAGTCATGGGTGGAAAGAGATTTTGTAATGATCTATTTTTTCAATGCCCAATAAATTCACCTGTTTGGTCTTAGTGTATTCTCGTAGATATTTCATGACTGACACTGACTTGATTGTTACTACCTTCTGAGTTCCAGTTTCCTTGTTTAATGTCTAAAACTTAAATGCGGGTCGATGAAAACTATGAAAATAAAGATCCGATCTATGCATAATTTTTGGTTAGGTTAGGTTAGGTTAGATTCAATAATCGGGGCAACATTGTGTTTATTCTCTTAGAAAAAGATCAGTAGACAATTTTTGTTCAATAGGGTATTGAGGTACGCATTTCCGCGAACCTAGTTGGATTTTTCTAGATTTCCATTCACACGAATATCTTTTGTATTGATAATGTTTGAATAATTTTGATATAGGATATTTCGATTCAAGAGTTCTCACAAATCAACTCATGTAATATGATTACATTTGAAACAAAAAATGCGAATGCAAACACATTCTCCTTGTTCCAATGAATTTGGATCCGGGGTTTTGTCATTTGTTTGGGTTTTCGATTTGGATTCCGCATATTCAATGTCGATTTAATATCAGTCGCATTACTTTTCTGTCGGTGGTGTATTTTACAGATTATGGGATTGTTTTTAAATTATCGCGGCTACATTACACATATTATTACGCCCTTTATATCCCGATATCCCCTTTTTAAATAACATTGTGTTTAATCAAAAAGGTACGCTTGACATTGAACGGGCAAGGTACTTTGTCGTAAACATTCTATACACATAATAGGAAGGTCGCGATCGATGTTTTGATAAGATCGACGTGACGTTGTGAATATAAATAGTTCGACGTTCGAAGGTGTTTCAGAAATAGAAGAACTTGTGATAAATAGCTAGAAATAGCCGCGGAGCTATACGGCTCACGGCACGACAGCTTTGAACGATAATCTATAGGGCTATCGTACGCCTGCCGCAGTTCTGATTTCGCGACGCATTTTAATTTATAAATAGATTCAGCATGCAGCATCCATTATTCACGTCGGATTCTTTAACGTTCGCTGATGTATCCCTCAAATCAATTAGCGGACGTTTGTAAAAAGATGAAATCGTCGGCCGGGACCCAGCTCGCCAGTAACCGCTCATTATTTCTTCTCACACGTTTTTTATTGCGGCAACATTATACGTGGGTGTGGTTGTAATTTCCTTTCACCGACGTAAGGGCACACACGCAATCCGAACTCCGTGCCGGCGATTTTGAACCTTAAATCTATAAAAACAAGCTCGAATTTGGAATGTTCGACGACTTCCTGATGAGAAGATGCCTGATAAAATATTAAAGCAGCCGTCCTTTTCCGTCCTAAGTATTCCGTCTCTGTTGCTCGTTAGGAGAATGCCTGTGGATGTTTTTACACGCGCCGGGGGGCAAAATGTACGTTGTTTTGGCGGCAAAACGCTTCGGGGACTTCGTAACTCAATAACGCGAATAGTTCGAAGGGAGAGTCAGTCGGCAGCATGTTTTATTTAAGGCATTTCAATCGAATATTGCGTTGGTATCGCTCGGTGAGTCAGCATTTTGGGCAGCGTGTGCGTGACAGCTAACTCATATTGCGTACTTACAATATTATCACTGTCGACACGCAGTGTTTGCTCGCTTACAGAAGAAGTTCGATCATGCAACTCGATTGATGTATTTCTCGTGTTCTTTTCTGTTAACCAACACGTTTTGTAACAAAATATCAAAAAAAGATCATAATTATAATTTGCGTAATCACTGATGGTAGGACCTCTTGTGAGTCCGCACGGGTAGGTACCACCACCCCGCCTATTTCTACCGTGAAGCAGTAATGCGTTTCGGTTTTAAGGGTGGGGTAGCCATTGTAACTATACTGAGACCTTAGAACTTATATCTCAAGGTGGGTGGCGCATTTACATTGTAGATGTCTATGGGCTCCAGTAACCACTTAACACCAGGTGGGCTGTGAGCTCGTCCACCCATAAAAGCAATGAAAAAAAAAATTGCTATACATGCAATGAAATTTGTAATCAAACTAATCGTAAATATGCATAATTTGAAACAAAACTTTATTTAGAAAGCTTGCAGTTAAAATTTAGGATCAGAACACCATTATGAAAACATTATCTATTTAAATTCAGACTGATCTTTAAACAAACTAATGTATAGCTCCTTTAACATTTTAAAATTTGTTATATATAGAATAATTTTTTTGACGAAATCCCTAATAGGATACTTTATACAACGCACGGTAAATTTCAAGACGTTTTTCCCTCTTGCACTACCTGGCTGTTTTGTGCACTCCCCTTTGCGGCCCTCCCTTAATGCTACGACTTACCAGCCAGTACGTAGCTGTAATAACCACTTAAACTACCAGTGAATAAGTAAAAATAAAGTCTACGATATTCCTTACCTTAAATAAGTTCCCGTGAAAAGTAGATCCATTAGAGAAACAATACTATTTTAGAATTCGAAGCAACACGCTACCATGAAAAAAATAGCGCACTACATATAATAAATTTACCAAGCCAATCTATTACATGCGTTGAGAAAATGGTGAAGGAATAAACAAAGAAACTGCAAAAGTATACTGTTTTTAAAAAAAATATAACGAAGAGCAACTCTATGGAACATTCGGTATAATTCAAAGGGTTTTTGTGACACATGCAAAAACTCTCTTGTCTTGCTCTAGAAGCTAACATTTTATAGTCCATACTGGAAGTGCTTTGGAATGCAAACGCAATATAACCTGTGCGAACCAATTCAGCCCACAGACACAGCCCACTGAGTTTCACGCCGTATTTTCTCAGTGGATCGCGATTCCGATCCGGTGGTAGATTCAACGAAGCACTGCTCTTACTAGGGCAGATGCTAGAATATTCTTTCAGGCTGAACCTTGTGAGCATATCCACCAGTCACGGTCAATCTAGACTAGCCCGAAACTACTGAACTACTGACTGAAAATGTCAATTTTTGGCTTTTCAATTAAAATCTGATTATGCAAAATAACTGATGATTAAATCGAATCACAGTACGAGTATTTAAACAAAGGGACTTAGCTTAAGAGCTGAGCTTAAGAAAGTTTCAATATCCAAAGTATTAGCGGGCCACAAGTGAGTATTACAATTTTAATAGCACTGCTTATTCTCGACTGCTTTCATTATGCTCTATACCAGAATTAGATTCGTGACCGTATTCGAAGTCTCTGAATTTCACTCTCGCGTGAATAATACCGTAAAAATCTGGTATCTCGGTTACATTTAAATGCATGGTAAATTAGTATCGTTGAATATAACCTCGCTAAAATTACAAAAGACATCAAAGTAATCCTGAAAATATAATATTCTATACGTCTGTCGTCAATAATTAAGTCTAATCTTGAATATTAAAGGAACATTTTATTTTGATAATGTAGAAATGTGTACAAATACCTATATTATTTAAATTTTTTATATTTCAATGAGGAATTTGTTTTAGGCGATAAATAGAGGGAAGCGTTTTCGGTAAAAAGTGTCTCTATGCAACAGTAACAAGCATGTCTTATTTCACAATAAACAAAAACGACCAATAATTATAATTTGTTGCCTGGTACTTATTGTAAAATAATTTCTTTAAGAGCCATCCAATTAATTTGCATGCGACGTCTTCAGCTCTAACACTAGGAGCAGGCTTAGGGACCTCGGTACTCGTCGAACTCGACAAAGAGGTCGACGCGCAACAAACCCATGCATCAGCCCGCTGAGTTTCTCACTGGATCTTCTCAGCGGGTCGCGATTCCGATCCGGTAGCAGATTCATTCACGAAGCAATTGCTCTTGAATTGTTAGGTCTCCTTCGGAGGCGTTCGGGCAGCTGTTAGAAAATCCCAGCCCTCCTGGCTGAGCCTTTGCTCGCCCACCTGTCCTGGTGAAACTGGAAAGGCCTCCGGGCCACCAGTAATCTTTAAATCTTAAAAAAACCTTTTTACATATTTTTAATTTAAAAGAAACAGGTTACAAACTCGGAATAGAACTAACATGTTATTAGACAGCTAAATCTGCACTAACTAAAATAAATGGCCGCTTTGATCCGAGCTCATACTTTATTAAAACACGAACGAAAGCGTTCCGTGCATTACCCCAATTTTAGCGTGCAATTAGTGTACGGAATCCCGAGGGGAGGCTCGTCGTGCCACCCTCGACGCGGGGAGGTCGGAGGGAGGCCGCGAACCGAGGGGATAACAGCGGATAGCCTTTGTAAGCCCCCCTCTTTGTTCTGTTCAATTTCCAGACGCTCCGGACAGCGGAAATGGGATTGAAAAATGATTGGCTTTTTAGTTGATTGCTTCATGAGTTAATCTATGCGTTATTAGATGTTGATCAGCGAGTACTGATTATTCAAATTTATTATAAGACCTGGTGGTAGGACCTCTTGTGAATCCGCACGGGTAGGTACCACCACCCTGCCTATTTCTGCCGTGAAGCAGTAATGCGTTTCGGTTTGAAGGGTAGGGCAGCCGTTGTAACTATACTTGAGACCTTAGAACTACTATCTCAAGGTGGGTGGCGCATTTACGTTGTAGATTTCTATGGGCTCCAGTAACCACTTAATAACAGGTGGGCTGTGAGCTCGTCCACGCATATAAGCAATAAAAAAATATAAAAAAGACACCTTAAACGATTGACTTGTACGTATGGCATTGTCGATCTCGGCGATTGACGCTAAACATTTGCCATTAAGTCGAAGGCATTACTGACTAGTTGACAATAAGCAAATACTAGTAATCCATGTTTGTTACGTATTTTAACATAACTCTTTGACAGCTTCGTTAAGGATGCAAAGAGTATCTATTTACATTCTACATTTACCGGAAAAAAGTTCGTCATTTTTGAAAACAAAGAACTTCTAAAAGATATAAAGGAGTTGATAAAAAGTAATCAAAGTCAAAAGCTGCGAAGAGAGCAACAACTACATTGATATTAATATCATTAAAAGTACTTTTACAATTTAATCTTGAGTTTTCGTGGTCGTTTCGTTTTTAGCGAGAAGACCGCCTATTGTAAAAATGTATCTGCTTTTTGACTGTTTTTTGAATGTAAATTGTGTTTTGGTGTACAATAAAGTGTATTCTCTCTTTCTCTCTAAAACCGAAGAAAATATTAAAATTAGTAATTCAAAGAGTTGATTTTTCGTCAGAAGATTCAAACATTTCGTATAGGTACTTCTCATAATTAAAGGGATCAGATTAAACACAATTCACAAAGCAAGTTAAACTTTTATCGATAACCACCTATTTTCATTTGCTTGAGAACAACTGATCCTTCGTGCACTCTTTGAGAAAATCTAATACGTACTTTGGATATTTCTAATAGAACAGCAGAATGTGTGAATGAGTAAATGTTTAAAAAAAGTTATAAGGTTACGTTGCGTTAAATTTTGCTTGTCGAAATTATGATTTTTTTTATTTATTTTTTATTGCTGAGATGGGTGTATGAGCTCACAGCCCACCTGATGTTAAATGGTTACTGGAGCCCATAGACATCTTCAACGTAAATGTGTCGCCCACCTTGAGATATAAGTTCTAAGGTCTCAGTATAGTTACAACGGCTGCCCCGCCCTTCAAACCGAAACGCATTTACTGCTTCACGGCAGAAACAAGCGGGCTGGTGGTACCTACCCGTGCGGACTCACAAGAGGTCCTAACCACCAGTAAACCAGATTTTCTCAAATCACAAAAATATTTAAATTTTATATAATGTCACGGGTGTATGTAAAAATTCTCCAAATAAACTAAACATTGGGAAATACCGATCCGCACTCGCTTATCGATCGAGAGCATAAAAATCATATCACGAATATGTGAAAAGTTTACATAACAGCGATTCGTATTAAAAACGTGGAACGCATTGAGCAACGTTTATGGTCCATAAAACTATTTTAATCTGGCCATTAGTATGCCGCGGGCGGTCGTCAATTAATCGAGTGCAGAATGTTGCCAGTTTCCACGCGATCTCCCCGTAAATGAGGACAATCGATTGGGGAAAAAAGCGTGGTCGATATTATTTATAGCGTGAGAGTGTCAATGTTTTTAATTTAAATAATTTATACATTTATTGTCTTCGAGCGATGTTAATATAATAGGATTTTAGGTCATGGATTATAGATGTCAGAGCTTACAAATTAATTTTATACGTTTTATTTTTAACATTGGTTAATTTTACATAAAATCTCTTAGGGTGAATGTAGCAGAGGGCGTGGCAAACTCACAATTTAATTGCAAATCATTTTGTATGGTTCTAAAATCATCTTCATTCTATCTATCTTTACCACAGACGACCACTGCTAAACATTAAACTCCCTCGAACCTCGCCACAATGATCCGACCTGCGTTACCTTTATCATGCTTCTTTATAACATCACTTAAATTCAATTCAATTCGTAGTCTTCTATCGGTATGATTAGCTATTTTAAAAATAAACATTATTCTTCTAACTAATGCTCGATTTAATAAATTAATTATGTAAAAAGTAATCCTGCTTCGTTTCACTAACAGAAAGTATGCTTAATAAAAATTAATTTCATAAACTTTATATTTTAAAAGAAATTGATCGATTTTAATCGAAAGTTATACTTTATTTTTATTAAATTTATTTCTTTTTCTTTATTTAATTTTAATCAATTTGAAAAAAAATCGATTAAACAACATCCTCAAACACGCATATTGGACATCCCTTTTCTTGACATCGTATAAATTCGGTAATTCTCGGTACGGTTCGGAAAGTTCACCTGCGGCTATATTCACACTCGCCAAGTTACGTCGGTCGCATTGTAATGAGCGATTTAGTGGGCAACATCTAGAGAAGTATAACTTCAAAAATGCTCACTAGATTTTCTAACGAGTACAGGATTTATTGCACTGCGAATTTTTTATTTATTAAACACATCTTTTTACTTTTCTAAAATAATTTTAGAATTAATGTCAATTTGAAAATGACATAACAAAATGTTTGTCTTAACATAGTTTTTGCCGTTTCGAAGAAAGCCACAGTTCTATAATGTACTTCGTTAGCTACGATAACATAGCTACTGTAATTATTATTTTTATTGCTTTGATGGATGGACGAGCTCACAGGCCACCTGGTGTTAAATGGTTACTAGAGCCCATAGACATCTACAACGTAAATGCGCCACCCACCTTGAGGTATAAGTTCTAAGGTCTCAAGTATAGTTAAAACGGCTGCCCCACCCTTTAAACCGAAACGCATTACTGCTTCACGGTAGAAATAGGCAGGGTGGTACCTATCCGTGTGGACTCACAAGAGGTTCTACCAGTAATTACGCAAATTATAATTTTGTGAGTTTGATTTTGATTACACGATGTCTTATCCTTTAGGCCACGACGACTATTAATGTCATTTTAAAACGATAGCTTTGTCTGCCAAAATAAACATTTATTTCATTTTAAACTTCGAATCGTGATTATTAACTGACAACCCAGCGTACCTAGTCCGGGTTGCTCGCCGAAAAAACTCGCGCGCAGCCCGTCCGACCTGTTTCGTTCTTCGCAGAATTTGCAGCATCGAGATATAAAAAAAAAACAAATCATTCGGCGCACGTATGTCGTCAAGGATCACTACTTTTTAATTTAACGCCGCGTTCTACTGATAATAATCAAGGTGTACTAGAATTCTAGACGTGTGTCGCGCGAATGTTCGCTTGGTCGAGTATTTGGAGCAGAGTTGTAACTTTTGTGGGCATGGCATCCGGTTTCGTATGAGCGTTCGATTCTACAGTCCACATTAATATTAGAGATTAGAGATTCGAAAGTAAATCTATCGATTTTAATATTCAGATGAGGTTACATTTTGCGACTACAACTAATAAAAGCATCTCCGTCGCTGGATTCAACGTGATTTCATTAGATGAAAAAAATATTTCAACAAATGTATTCCTCCAAGGGCAATAAAAAAAAAATTGTTTTTGTTTGTTATCTACTCGGGTGTCGTATTAGTGGTGGAAAAGTGTGTACATACCTAACTTTAATATACTATGCGAATATATAGCACCTACTATAAGTATTAGTTTCCGAAATCGCGTACGCGTGGAAGACCACGGCGTAATTCCAAAGAGTAGAAGCCCCTAAAAACCTCCGAGAAGAGTTTCGGGATCGATACTTCGAGCGATATTCGGTATCAGAGTAGTTTGGAGAGAAAAGCCAAGTTCGCATCTAAGATGTTGAGAATTCGAAAACAATATTATATATTCCGTTAACGCAAGGCATCGGTCTCGCGTGGAATGCTTTCCGCATCCCTTTTCGGAAAAGTCTTAAGGATATTAAGAGATACGCTTTGGTTGCATCCCGCAATTCAATTCAGCCTTATCCGGCTTCGAAGGCAATAAAACCATAAGATAAATATTTCATTTGTGCTTTATAATGATATTTCTCATTCAACTAAAAATCGAATGGTGGTAACTACCCGCGCAGCCTCGCAGTACGTGTTACTATCGACAATTACGAAATAATTATTAATTTTGGGTTTCATGTTCTTATTTCTTGATTATAAAAATCGTTACGATTGTAAACTTAGGTTAGTTGCTCGATCCCGGGCGGCCTGATGGGGCGCCGTACCTCAAAGACTGGTGTCGTTGGTCATCGACGATTGCCTCGACGACCAATCGGTTGGGCGTCCTAGAGGTGGCGCGGCATGTCTGGTTATAGTGTTGACCGCGAGAACCCCGAAGTCTGACCGGGTTCTGACCCCAGGCGGAGAATTGACGTCGGGTATAAAAGTGCAGGAGAGTCGTTTAGTGCGGTAGGGCCCTAAAAATATCTTTGGGCCCAGTTCCACATACCCCTCGCACTCCCTAGGCACGGGGACCTCGTAAGAGGGTCGGCTCCCGGCCCGATAAAAAAAAATTGCATCACCCTATACGAGCAGAGTGCGTCTTATCCTTTAGTCCGCGAACGCTTCGCAACTGGGTTCGTATAAATAGCTTTATCAGAGAGGCGATTTAAAACAAAGAAAACATTCCGACCGCACACAATGGCCGAGGAAATTGCCAAATACAAATTAATGTTAAGTTTCGCCATCGCAATCCCAGTGCGAAACACAATCGACATCACAATAGTTCTTTGTATAAGATAAATACATTGCAATGCATGAATCACTTCGCGAACTCTGTGTGTGTGTGGAGTTGGTATCTTTACGCAACTAATGTACTAGAATGCAGGGCTCGAATATTGAATTTGAAAACAGGTAGTCTGAAATCGTATCGGCCTAAGCGACTGTTCTATCCCATGATTTGCAAGCGAAGTAAATTGTCCCTTCATACGCTCGCAAAAACTGCATACGCCCGGTTATAACCTATGCAAGTGTAGGTAGTGTTCGCTCACGCCCGCACTAACTTGAAACCCCTTCAAGTCATTCAATCCCGTTTTTGCAGAATAACCGTCGGAGCACCATGGTTCATGAGGAACGTGGATCTCCATGATGACCTGGAGCTTGACTCCATCAGTATATTCAGTCGGCATCAGTGCGCCACTTTGAGTAGGCGGCACGACACCAAAAACCCTCTTGTCGTGGCCGCCGGAAATTACATACCCGATCCTGCGGACCGAATGGTAAACAGTCGACGTCGCCCTAAGCTCGTCAAACGTCTTCACGTTCTCGTCGAACACGTCATATGCATGTGCATGAACCCGATACATGCATGCTGTCTACCTTGCGACAACATGAGGTCGAAATCTCAAGTTTAATGAATAACGGCTGCCCCACTCTTAAATGCGCCGGAACGGGCAAAACAGTAGTGCCTATGCCTAATGTGTCTATATAAATTTCCTGTTTAACTTTTATTACACAGTGCTATTCATTTAGCGTAAAAATCCTTCGTAAACATGAGCTAATTACGTATTTCCTTAGAAAAAATGGTATTAGCTTGGGTTATTGAATCCTGGGAACGGTCGTACTGCTTGATACAAATACACCGGGCGTCTTATCACTTAGGCCGCTTTTTTTTTCCTTTTTTATCCCTACCTAAGCTGATAGCCTTGAGAAGCTATGTCAGCGTAACCCTATCGTTTAGGTGAGCTCTCGGGGCTCAAACCTGGGGGCGTTGTTAACACTAGCTTTAGCAAGAGTGCTTCGCAGAACTTACCACCGGATCGGGATCGCGTACCACTGAGAAGATCCGAAGAGAAACTCAGTGGGCTTCAGGGTGAACCGAACACAGACACAGTCGTATACGAAGACGTCTCAGCATCTCATCCTTTAAGCACGACAACTTCAAGTAGGTATACATGACTTGTCTTTGATTTGAGAACAGGATAAAGATGCATAAACTTCCCAGTTATATCAGACGAGGGGTTAACAAGTGTAAAAGTCACAAATTTTTTTTTATTGCTTAGATGTGGACGAGCTCACAGCCCACCTGGTGTTAAGTGGTTACTGGAGCCCATAGACATCTACGACGCAAATGCGCCACCCACATTGAGATATCAGTTCTAAGGTCTCAGTGTAGTGACAACGGCTGCCCCGCCCTTCAAGCCGAAACGCATTACTGCTTCACGACAGAATTAGACAGAGTGGTGGTACCTACCTGCGCGGACTCACAAGAGGTCCTACCACCAGTAAAGTAATATGTATTATATGTAGTGCTAGTTTATTGCTCTTAATGAAGAGATAAACTACCGGAGGATTTGGTTTCAAGCGGTTACCGAATACCATAATTGCGACACATAACGAAATAAGTTTGGAGTCTCAATATGAATGTATAGTGGTTTCCTCACTCTTCAAATCAGAATGTTTTCCAGCATAAATAAGCAGGATGGTACCTACCCGCGAGGGCTTACAATATGCGCTACCACCTTTAAAAATCCCTGCAGTTAACGACAGAGTATCTATAGTTACTAATACAATAAGACGCCTTATAAGTGACTTAATCAGTGAATACATTAAATTTATATTGTTGGTTAGACTTAGTATTGGCCTTTTGATGTATTCTTCCTTTCTGCTTGGCATATCTGTAGGCAGATAATTTGCGCTAATTTGAACGCAATACAGTTCTACGTCAAAAACAGTCCGGATAGTTGCAGCGGTCCGTGTGGGCCACTCGTTACAAGTTCTTTTTTTTTATTTATTGCTTAGACGCTTGGACGAGCTCACAGCCCACCTGGTGTTAAGTGGTTACTGGAGCCCGTAGACATCCACAACGTAAATGCGCCACCCACCTTGAGATATAAGTTCTAAGGTCTCAAGTATAGTTACAACGGCTGCCCCACCCTTCTAACCGAAGTAAACATATAAAACGATCTGAAACATTACAATATTCCGATAAACGACTTTAGTTTACGTACGTCCTAGAAACCACACAAACTTATTCAATGGCTCAGTCACAAGTTGTGTTCGTGTGTGGCATTGCGCAACAAGTGTGCTGCTGTTCTCGATAGGGTTGGCAGTTCCGATTTAATTATATAAAGTTTTTTTTTGTGTTGAATAATAACAGTAATATTTATGCTACAATGGAATATTTATTTCTTAGTTAAGAAGACCCTCGGCTTAACCCTAGTATGTTGTAAAATATGTATTAATATAGTGAATTGGTATTGAAATAGGAAAAGACTGCACTTAAGCACTCGCTGACTCCATAATTATCGCAGACTGCAATCCGAATCATGAATTGATTTTTTTATTTTATTTAATTTCAACAATTGGTTTTTCATAATCGATTTTGCATGACCATTCTCGAATATAATGTTCGTTTTATTTTAGATTTATTTGTCCAATATCAAACATGCAAACACTGACACTGAATTCACAATCACTGATATTTATTTCTAATCATAATGTGTTGTTATGTATGAGCTTTAACGGACTCTGAATATGGTTTAGAATTGTTTGACAAAAACTTTTGATTAAGACATTAAAAATAGTGCCATATCGTGTGTCTTAAGAAAAAAGAATAGCTGTTTCGTTTCTCACAGCGATAGATTAAATCAATTGTCTAGGGCTGCCTACGTTTTATTTTTTAGTATTTTTTTTAATATATGTATTTTATTTTATATTTTTTGTTGTATGCACCAAACATGTTCACTTTTAGCTGATAGATTAGATTTACAGTTTACGCAGAATCAGACGGATAATATTAATAGCTGCTCTGTAATAGATGCTGATGCGATGAACTGAATGCACGCACGCTTAGGAATAAGATTGCCTATATTAGTCACACAAAAGCACACCGTGACAATTAGAAATAGAGTTGAAGTGGTCACCGTCGCCAAAATCGGCTAAGGAGAGAGAGAGAGAGAGAGAGAGAGGGAGAAAGAGTAAGTAAATAAAAAAGCTGTTTTGTAAGGAAACCATCGGAATTGCTTCTGAGATGAGTTGATGCGTTGACGATATCTCGCTAACTCATTTACATTTCTGATCGATATTGATCTCGTGGTCCTACGTTTTTCTAAGTTGTTTTCGGTTTTACATATTAAAAAGAGTATAAGATTTGAATAAAAAATATAAGGTTTATATCATGCGATATAGAAAAAAGGTAAAATATTTGGCACAAACCACAAATGAATTATTCATATAGTTAGATAAAAGTAAGGTAGGAAGGTAAATAAAATATCAATAAAACGTTTCAATATTACCCATACACATTTAAATTTAGAAAAAATAGATATATAATATATATATTATTTATAAAGATAAATATGAAGGAGACAGCCCTCGCGGTAAGTGTACCGCGCCCGCCATTGTAACACAAAGGTAGAGTGGTCGCGTAACTCTGGTGGCTTGTACCTAATTATGAATTGTTTTGTAATTCAATTTACTGTATAATGCTGTTTACTGAAGGTCTGTAAAATATATTAGGTGATTAATATTAATCAGTTTGCTTGCTACTTAAACAGGTATTATTTCTTTTTTGTTGGCTGATTCAATTGCGACCAGCTTACAAACCGATTCAGTTTGAGTCCATAGATATGGACAACGCGAATACTCTCACTCCGAGATATGAAGGGTTAATTTATGAGGCAACATCCGGGGATTCCCCAGTAATAAAAAATATTGTTGTTGTTAATTGGTCAAGATTTCTTCAGTGTGAACGATTTAATATAATTTATTCTACAAACTGTTAGACACGGCTCGGCTTCCGCGTCTGCTGAATGATGGTGCAAGTTTCGAGGCGCCAGTCAAAATTATTTGAACACTCAATATTGAGTTTAGTACATTGTTTACTATGCCACTTCTCTGAGCTTCGTATTGAATTTTTCATTGAGGTTTATCCCCGTTAAGCAGTTTATAAGATATTTTTTATATTTAGCATAATAAATTTATGTAATTTACCGGGTTTAAGTGAAGCTATTCACCACGGCTTGTGTTTTTATATAAAATACTAGCTGACCCGGCAGACTTCGTAGTGCCTCAATCGATAAATAAAAGACCTAAACTTTTGTATAAAATAAGCTTAAAACAAACAAAAGGAATCCATCCGACGGGGGACACATCAAAGGAAAAACAAAATTTGTTATTTTTATTTAATTCCGAGCATTTTCATATTTATCTACCTTTTAAACCTTTTCTGGACTTCCACAAATAATTCAAGACCAAAATTAGCCAAATCTGTCCAGCCGTTCTCGAGTTTTAGCGAGACTAACGAACAGCAATTCATTTTTATACATATATAGAGATAAGAAGATTGTATTAGCTCCGGTCACTGTCCTCGTCGAACCCGTCGCTTGCGACGAAGGGCTCGACGAGCGAATTAACCCATAGACACAGCCCACTGAATTTCTCGCCGGATCTTCTCAGTGGGTCGTGTTTCCGATCCGGTGGTAGATTTTGCGAAGCACTGCTCTTGCTAGGGCCAGTGTTAGCAACACTCTCGGCTTGAGCCCCTAGAATAGCCCCTCGAGGTTACTAGAAGAGCAGCAGAAAAAAAAAATCACCCTATGAATAGTGTTCTAGACGGGTAGATTTGTATGTATCGCGTCCTATCAACTAGGATATATACCTCTCTAACCTCTCTTGCGCCAGATAGAAGCGGATGATGTAGCGTTCCCGTGCGAGTTCAAAATACAACCTACTTCCAATCAGTTACCGTTACATTTAGAATGCATCTGATACTGTCATAATGTGTCTCAAGTACTAGGCTCTTAATGCCACTTAATACTAGGGGTTTCGTCAATTTACTCTAGTCAACTAAATAAATATATGACGGAGTAGCTGGTTCCATGTTGTTTTGAAAATGATGACGTCAGCGTGGTTGACGCCATCATCTTCATCATTGTCAATGACTTTCATAGTGATAGTAATTAAAACATACTTTTTTTTATTGCCATTGTAGACAGACGAGGATTTGGCCCACCTGATGGTAAGTGGTCACCGTCGCTCATGGACGTCAGCAATGCCAGGGGCAGAGCCAAGCCGCTGCCTACCATAAAGTACTCTCCGCAAGCCTCGTTTGAAGAAGGACATGTCATAGCGCTCGGAAAACACCGTGGAGGGGAGTTCATTCCAAAGCCGGATGGTACGTGGCAAAAAAGATCTTTGGAAACGCACTGTCGATNCCAAGCCGCTGCCTACCATAAAGTACTCTCCGCAAGCCTCGTTTGAAGAAGGACATGTCATAGCGCTCGGAAAACACCGTGGAGGGGAGTTCATTCCAAAGCCGGATGGTACGTGGCAAAAAAGATCTTTGGAAACGCACTGTCGATGAACGCAGCGGTTCCAGATAATATGGATGAACTCTGCTCCGATGGCGGGAGGCGCGAGGATACTTTTCCAAACGATTCCTTTTATTGAATTTCTGCGGTACAACAATAACAATAGTGAGGTCCGGCCTTTCGCCTGTTCAAGTCGGGATGCGTGGTGCGACTATAGCCGCTCGTAATTGTAGAACAGTGCTGTAGTTTATTCATTCATTTTCCTGAATACCGTCTTAAACAATTGTTGACATGCGTTGGACTTATAACAGTCATCCAACAATATTAACATTGATGAAACAGTTAACTCTAACCATCTTAGTTAGCTAAATAGTAGGGTTGCGCCGATATATACATACGTAGTTAAATAATTAAATAAAATTGTTGTATTGTCGTCGGTATTTGATATTTGTGCAAATTTGAATCCGTCGGTTGTTTTGAAGTCGATGAAAATAATATTGACAGTTTGCATTACGAAAACTGTCGTTTTTTATCTCACGGAAAATGAGTGTTAGTTACATTGTGAGAGTCATGTTGACTGACAAGATGGTAGGGTAGTAAGCGCCCTGACTTTTCTGCTGAGGGTCGTGGATTCGATTCCTATATCGGGCAAACATGTGCGATGAACAGTTTTGTTTGCTCTTTGTCTGGGTGCTTACTATGTATACATGTATGTAGGTATATATTGAAAAGTATATAAGTATTTTTGTCAATCTCCCCTATGCAAATGCCTAATCTGATATAGTCTTGAGAGGCTATTTCAGCGTAGCCTTAACAAGTAGGTGAGCTCACGGGGCTCAAACCTGACGACGTTGCTAACACGAACTCTAGCAAGAGCCGTGCTTCGCAGGATCTACCACCGGGTCGGAAACGCGAGCCACTGAGAAGATCCGGCGTGAAACTCAGTGGGCTATCCTAAATTGGGGCCGGATGATCGTGTCTGATTTGTTCCCTGTTGTAAAAAAAAAACAAAATTATTTTTGAATCATCTCTATATTAATACGTGAAGCAAAAACTTTGTATCCCTTTGTACGAAAATTGCGCGGACGGAGGAGTGTGGAATTTTCCACACTTAAACAGAATATAGAGAAGAAGTGCACAATGCTAATATTTTTTTAAAATAATGCATAAAAGATACATTAAATCAATAAAGAAAACATTACACACACTACATACCATGTATTTGACGCACACGCGCATGCATACTATTTATTGTCAAACTTTTGTTCTTGACGTCTGTGGTAAACTGAGAATATATTAAATATTGTTTGTCTTTATTAATATTTTTTTAAGTGTAGCCTTGGCGAAATTTGTGATTATAGAAGTATAAAATACAATCATAATAGTGTACAAACTTACAATTCCAATTAATTATAGTCGACTTTCGACTACTGCGGGACCTCTAGTCATCATAAAAGAACGACGATGGAACCACGCGGCGCGCCTTGTATTTCACGAATGCAAGGTGAATGTAAACAAAGCGATTGTCGCTTACGATCCAGGTGCGTTGTTGAGAGAAGCGCGGCGTCACAGAGCGGCGACTATCTGAGCTCTGATAACGCTTATCACTTGTTATCGCCTTCCGCAGCAAGCGCGCAGCTGCCGTATCGGAGATTCGGCCTTCGCGGACACATCAGATATTCAACGGAAATAATGCGGCGGTAATATTCATGTAGTATCAGAAGCTAATTTCTCTAAAGATTTGTAAGCACGTCCGTACAGAGTCCGTATTAAAATTTATTAATTAAATTTGATCTATTCATTATGTCACACACAAGCTCCGATCCCCATATTTATAATATATAAGTATTCTTTATTACTTCTGTCACTTTTGTACTGCGGCAATGTATTTTTGTATGGTGACTGTGTGTGTGACTGACGTATTAATGTGTCCCAAAAATAAGATATTACGTATTAATTTATATGACTTTTCAATTTTCTTCTTCTTCTTCTCAGTCGTTTGCACTCTTGGGCAGAGTGGTCGTGGTCATTATTATATTATAACTAAAGACATTTTCAATTTAATAGTAGGTACTTGTAATAAGGAATAAGTATATCAGAGGAAATGTGACAGTAGTCCCAGTGATTGATAAATATAAGAGCGAACGGCTAGCGTGGTATGGACATGTGATGCGTAGAGAGAAGATGCATGTGACTAGGAGATGTATGTAAATGGTAGTGCAAGGTAGAGAGGGAAGAGGACGACCGAAGAAGATATGGATGGAGTGTGTGAATGACGATATGAGAGAGAGTGAGAGATGTGAGTGTTGAGATGACGGCTGATAAAAGAGAATGGCATAGAAAAATTTGCTGTGCCAATTCCACCTAGTGGGAGAAGTTGGAGACAAAGACGAAGATATATACGACGCCCACACGGGTGTTGTCATGGATATCTGTTTAAAAAGCGGGACAGTCCTAAAACAGTAANGGATGGAGTGTGTGAATGACGATATGAGAGAGAGTGAGAGATGTGAGTGTTGAGATGACGGCTGATAAAAGAGAATGGCATAGAAAAATTTGCTGTGCCAATTCCACCTAGTGGGAGAAGTTGGAGACAAAGACGAAGATATATACGACGCCCACACGGGTGTTGTCATGGATATCTGTTTAAAAAGCGGGACAGTCCTAAAACAGTAAAATCGTGGTGGTTACAATGGTGCTGGTGGACAATCTCACAATTCTCTTTGTGTTAAGTTAAAGCTAAACGTTTTATCAACGGTTCGCATTTCGAGTTACAACCAGACCAAAGGGGCGGTGTCAGAGTTATTCATAGCCACTAACGCTGTCATAAGACGTCTGCAGCTGTAACATTAGGAGTATCATTGGGACTCTGGTAACCGTAACCGTCGGGTCCACGGTGAGCCCTAATCCATGCATCAGCCCGCTGAGTTTTCGATTTTCTCAGGGGGTCGTGTTCCGATCCGTTGTTAGATGCATTCGCGTAGTAACTGTCCTTGAGCTGTTAGGTTATTTGGTTGTTTCCTCATACAAGTTACCTATAGAAAATACGACGCGACTGCGGACAGAATGGAAAGCAGTCGACATCGCCCAAAACACGTCATTGCGGATCCTCCCGATCCACTAACGGTAGTTTTAGGTACCTCAAGCACCGGTCATCGTTCTCATCGAACCCGTCGCTTGCGACGAAGGGCTTGAGTAAATTAACCCACAGACACAGCCCACTGAGTTTTTCGCCGGATCTCCTCAGTGGGTCGCGTTCCGATCCGGTGGTAGATTCTCCGAAGCACGGCTCTTGCTAGGGTTCGTGTTAGCAACGTCGTCAAGTTTGAGCCCCGTGAACTCACCTACTAGTTAAGATTACGCTGAAATAGAGTCTCAAGTCTATCAGTTTAGGTAGGGAAAAAAAGTCTACGTTAAGAATTCCAATAAGTCTCATTTACACAACTGCCCTGCCAAACTAAAGCATATAAGACTTTGCGCCGGATACCGACTTCTAATATATCAGTTGAGGCTAACAGCGTATTGTGTTGTTTGTGTATGTGTGTGTTTTTTTTTCTACCTATTCTAGTGACCTCGATGGGTCATACTAGATTCACCGAGCGAGTAGGTGAGCTCACGGGCTCAACCTAAGGACACCTAACACCAGCTCTAAGCAAGAGCAGTGCTCAGGTGTATTGTGTTTTATGGTACCCAATTTTCAGACCACGTTCTAAGACCGCAACGTGATCACTATTACTCTTCGGGAGATAAAGCTTCAGTGGCATCGAATTATCTTATATTTCTAATCAGAACTGGATTGGTTTGCGGTAGCAATAGACAAACCACAAGAGTATCTATCATCTTAGACGCACAGGATCAGAGTTACGGAGATGAAAGGTCGTTGAACTGTTTTGATCGATGACCATTGTGTTCCGTGTTTTAGAATCAACTGAATGCCTACGTTACGCATTGTAAATGATTAAAGAAATATTGCAATTGTTAATTCAGTTTCATTAAACTTCGAATCTAGAACGGTATCTGTTGTTTCAGAGTCAAAGAGAACAATGGAAGCGACAAAGTGATTTTGCGGCATATTTCGAGGCGTTTTCTAGAATGTTCTACGGTTAAATGGTCACGGATGCATCGTGCAAAGTGTCAGCTATTGTAAAATAAATGAAATAAATACGAGATTTGTTATTAACGTGTGTATCTTTTATTTCAGCCTTTCCGAGTTGTGGACTTGATTAAAATGTGGTGCGGTCCATAAGATGTTTGTTTTTGGTAACTTTTTTTTTATATTATCCCCGTTTTTTTTATTGCTTAGATCGGTGGACGAGCTCACAGCCCACCTGGTGTTAAGTGGTTGCTGGAGTCCATAGACATTTACAACGTAAATGCGCCACACACCTTGAGATGTAAGTTCTATTGGTCTCAGTATAGTTACAACGTCTGCCCCACTCACCTTTTAAGCTGAAACGCATTACTGCTTCACGGCAGAAATAGGGTGGTGGTACCTACCCGTGCGGACTCACAAGATGTCCTACCACGAGTAAAAAGTATTGTTGTAATATTTTTAGTTCTGAAATAAAATGATGTTTCGTGTTAAAAATGCTCAGAATACCCGATTTACTTTCCAACAGTCGTCTATCTATATTAGACAGTTCACTACTCTGTGTATGGCGGCTCGTGTTAACTCCGAGTCATTGACTGCCGACTTCGAGATTAGAAACGGCGCTTTCTACTCGACGGCGGCACTAACTTGGAGCGCGCGACGTTGCCAGCTCGAACGACAGCCGACCAGTTCGAGCTGGCACACGGAAAATTTGGTTTTCCAATTTAAAAAAAATGATGGGAAAAAATTGTGTTTGTTTTGTTAATTAATTTGTTGGAGGTGCATTATTTTACGGAGAAATTATTGTTGGATTGTACATTTTATGTAACTTCATGCTTACGATTTTGGTATTTGTTTAAATCGACGCTTGAAAGGCAAACGTGACTAAGCGACAATAACTGCTTTGTACATAAATGATAGGCAATAACCGTATGTATTCGATGCGCAAAAAAAATATATTTCTAGGTCTATTAAAATCATTTCAATCCTACAGCTACTAGTTAGATTCTACTACGGCTAGATTCGTAAAAATAAATTTTGTTTTCAGATATTTCAACTTTAAATTAGTCTACTGTAAAGTTCACGCATTGTCGCTTAGTCACGTTTGCCTTTCAAGCGCCGAAATGATGAATAATTAGAAATCGAAACACACCGAAAACATTACCAACCAATACAATTATTGTTGTTTTTCAACCGCTCACAAACGGATGCTGTTACAGTTTCTTTACTAATTATGTATGAACCACGCATCAACATTACACTTTGTTTGTAAAAGATAAGTTAATTACGGTGACATTGCCGATTCGAGCCTAATGGACGCGACGGTAAATCTACATTTTTGATGACGTCACTACATAAGAAAACCGGGCTTATACAAATTAGTGTTCAACAGCTTTCATCCCTCATGTCATTAGCAAATAACAACGGAGACAGCTACCAGAAGAGAACACATCTCTAACGGTATCCAATATCAAGGCCAGCTAAAGATAAAGCCGAGTGCTAAATCAATGGGATATTTCACACCTGCTCCAAGATTGTGCTGTAAAAACATCGGCTGGATTTCGCGTGGGTCGCAGCTTCCATCTCTGACTCCTATGTATCAGCTATTTCTATTTGATTAGGTATATGCAGAAAACCGTTAGCGTTATCGATAAGTACGTCCACAGAGAGACATTAGTTTAAAATTACCTTTAACCTACCTAAGGGTTCTGTTCATTGTTAAGTTTATCCCTACTATTTTAGAACCAGTGCGTCGATTCACAGAGCGCTTCATTCCATGATTTTCGCATTTAAACAACATATCTCGTATAACTAACTGTAACTAATTTTCACTGGCGGTAGGACCTCTTGGGAGTCCGCACGGGTAGTTACCACCACCCCGCCTATTTCGGCCGTGAAGCAGTAATGCGTTTCGGTTCGAAGGGCGGGGTAGCCGTTGTAACTATACTGAGACCTTAGAACTTATATCTCGAGGTGGGTGGCGCATTAACGTTGTAGATGTCTATGGGCTCCAGTAACCACTTAACACCAGGTGGGCTGTGAGCTCGTCCATCCATCGAAGAAATAAAAATAAAAAAAACTAAGCGCGATATTTTTTTCTTATTCACTGGTAGCCTAAGAGGTTATTCCAGATGCGCGTGGGTAGCTGAATTCACGGGCTCAACCTGAGAGAACTCGCTGAAACTAACCCTAGCAAGAGCAGTGCTTCGCTAAATCTACCACCAGATCGGGAATCGCGACCCACTGAAAATATTTAGCTAGAAACTCAGTGAGCTGTGTTTATAGATTAGTTCCTAGCCTAAAAGCACCGAGAGTGGATCCGACAAGACATGTTTCAGGTGAAGACAGCTCTGCGTTGCCCCGTCGCTTGGATCGGATAAGTAATTAATGGCAGCCACTAGATTATAGGGTTATCGTGTCGCGCCGCTTTGTCGAAGTAGAGCCCTATGGAAAGTCCTTATCGAAGAAAGTTAGTTAATGTATACACTAGCTTACTATTCTCTAGTGGGAGGGATTACTATCAGACAATGGTTGTATTTTAAAAAACACATGCCATAATCCCAAAAACCTATTTACGACTCAATATTAGATAGATAAGAACGCATCAGTATGTATCCGTACTTAATAATCCTGTATTAGATAGAAGCAATCTTGTGGCCCGGCTTGAAGGGTGGGGCAGCTGTGTTATTAAACCAACTAATAACACTCCTTATGAATTAAGATTAGAACCGCATATGCTTTTATGCAAATTAAATAGGTATGCATTTAAACATGCATTTAAACGAAGGCTTACGTATCAGATATGAGATATTTATTGCGCTTTTGAGTGAATATATGTAACGGAGTATTTATTGGATCGTGCTTCAAAACTTCGTATTATGTAGACACTAATATAATTTATAATAATTAATTATATTTCATAATTTATATATTATTATGTACATCTTTATAGTTTATTATATTTATTATACTATATTATTAATACAATTTATGTAATGATTTTTTATGTTTATGGTTTTTCGATTACAAACTAACTTATATAGTTTCTATTTTTAATTTTAAACTTAGAACTTATGTCTCAATTATGTGACATACCTAAGTTAATTTACGTTTACGTTAGCACGTAAGGCATCTACGTTGTTCACGTCTATGAACTCCAGCAACTTCCACCAGATGGAAAATAAGCTCGCACACCTAAACAATAAAATAATAAAAATATTAATCTTTATATTATTATCTTACTGGTGGTAGGACCTCTTAAGAATCCGCGGGTAGGTACCACCACCCTGCTTAATGCGCTTCGGTTTGAAGGATGGGGCAGCCGTTGTAACTATACTGACACCTTAGAACTTATGTCTCAAGGTGGGTGGCGCATTTACGTTGTAGATGTCTATGAGCTCCAGTAACCACTTAACACCAGGTGGGCTGTGAGCTCGTCCAACCATATAAGCAATAAAAATAACAATCTAAATTTACTCATGAATATGGTGGAGCTGTTACGCGTGATATGGTACAGGCATATTTCAGATATGAGAAAATTAAGATTCAAGTCTCCGGCAATAGCGGCGGCTTAAAGAAAATGAAATCTGTTTAATTTTCACGTAATTTTCCTACTCAAAACTTGCTTCAATAGCGCCCGTCGTGAAGATGAAACATACTGCCAGATTTCAGGGACGACATTTGCGTGGAAAGAAACTTAAAGTCTGCCTTCAATGGCAATTAAAAAAACTTAATAATTCACTACATTAAAGATCGGTCATTACATTTTTATATTTTACTACATCTATGTCGATGCGCATATACACTCCATACGATAAGCATAATACTCAACTTTGGAAATAAAAAAATTCTGAATGAGTAGCTTAGAACAGGCAACAGCGCTTTTCTTTCCTACCTATGCTAATAGCCTTGAAAAGCTATTTCAGCTTCTCCTTGACGTGTAGGTGAGCTCACGGGGCTCAAGCCGGAGTGGTGCTAACACTGGCCCTAGCAAGAGCAGTGTTTCACAGAATCTACCACCGGATCGGAAACGCGACCCACTGAGAAGATCCGGCGAGAAACTCAGTGGGCTGTGTCTGAGAGTTAATTTACTCGCCGAGCCCTTCGTCGCTAGCGACGGGTTCGGCGAGGACGGTGACCGATGCTTGTAGTACCTAAAAGCACCGTTAATGGATCGGCAGGATCCGTAATGGAGTGTAAAAATTCTGAATGACTAACTTAGAACGGACAACAGCGTTCTCCGAGTATTATACCACTGCGATCGTCAACAGATATTAACCAGTGTTAAGGCGTGTGTGAAGCCCGCCGGGTAGGTACCACCATGCCTATTTCTGCCGCGAAGCAGACATGCGTACCGGTTCGAAGGGACAGTCATCATACTTTACATCTGAGTGGTCGCATTCATGCTTTTTTTATTTTTTTATTGCTTAGATGTGTGAACGAGCTCACGGCCCACCTTGTATAAAGTTGAAACGTTTGCCTACGTTTGCCGTTAGGAGCGCTGTTCTAAGTGCATACAAATTTGAGTTAGCTTTTACGCGATCGAAAACGTTAAAACACTCGTACCGTTTTTTTTTCAGTTTCACCAGGTCAGGTCGACGAGCAAAGGCTCAGCCAGGAGAGGTGAGGGCTTGCTAACAACAGCCCGAGCGCCTCCGAAGGAGACCTAACAACTCAAGAGCAGTTGCTTCGCGAATGAATCTACTACCAGATCGGAATCGCGACCCGCTGAGAAGAACCGGCGAGAAACTCAGCGAGCTGATGCATGGGTTAGGTTGCACGTCGACCTCTTTGTCGAGTTCGACGAATACGGTTACCGGGGTCCCTAAACCTGCTCCTAGTGTTTGAGCTGAAGGCGTCGAATGCAAAGGTTATTGGATCTGATGAATCCGTAAGGACCTGATGCTCGCAATAAGCACACTGGTCTTAATATGTCGAAGAATCCACTACATCAATATAATCGACAATCGATAGTTGCCAAAAACAAACAAAAAAATGAAATATATGACAAAACTGATCTTCTGTGTTCGAAGCTAACGAATGATGAAGACGTGGTCAGAAATACTCATGCGTAAAGAAATTTATTTTTCAATTAGATGAAGAAGATTTTTACTGGTGGTAGGACCTCTTGTGAGTCCACACGGGTAGGTACCACCGCCCCGCCTATTTCTGCCGTGAAGCAGTAGTGCGTTTCGGTTTGAAGGGTGGGGCAGCCGTTGTAACTATACTGAGACCTTAGAACTTATGTCTCAAGGTGGGTGGCGCATTTACGTTGTAGATGTCTATGAGCTCCAGTAACCACTTAACACCAGGTGGGCTGTGAGCTCGTCCACCCATCTGAGCAATAAAAAAATAAAAAAATAAATGTTTGCACTTGATTTATTTAAAACAACGGTTTAATATCTCTTGTTTATGTATTTGTGTACTTATTTAGATTATTCTAGAGCATGGCACAATGGAGGCTGTAGTCAGATTTTGTTAAAACATTTGATGCTATAGAAACTTACGTTTAAAACCTGAGCGAAACTTATAGCTCTTTCATAAATCTATATTAAAATGAATAGAAAGAACAACCGATCGAAATAAAATTAATTTTCCTTCAATAAATTTCAATCGAAAAACAGGTAGCCGAATATAAAAAATCGTTTGTCAATTTATTAATTTTCAATAAAACAAAGAACGCTTAAATTCTGTAACAATCAAAACAGGCTTCATTTAAATACTTAATGATAGCTCAGAGCTCTACACCCACACGTTGAAAACTTATTAACAGACGTAAATAATTCGTGGGCAGTTTACATATTAACGACACTATTGCCTTCATAAAACCTTCGAGTGAATTAATTATAATTAGTTGCGAAACTCGTGTTCGCTCCAATGTAGGTCCGCCTCTTTATTCAACTCGTATTGAACGCACCGAAACCTATACATAGCCATCTGGACGGTCACATAGAAACGCTCCTCAAACGAATAACGCCACAACTCCGATGTTAAGAAACGTGGCGACTCTAACCCTGCGGAATAGAGTTTATAATGAAACGTAAGTAAAGCATTGAACCCTACAGTCCTAAGCGTTCGTCAGCGTTCTGTTAGTATACAATAAATATTCGGCGCCAGTTGTGTCGGTACACACATATACATAGAATGGAAACGTTGTGGCTCGTTCAGTGCGGCAACGTCGCAACGATTCTCGACGGATTCCAAGTCCGCTTCATTCGGATTTGTTTAATTCGAAAGAGTCTGAATTATCTGATTGATATCTATTGTAAGCCTTATGTCTGAACGGTAACGTTGTACTTTGAAACACGGCGTGTCGGTTACTACGTTATGGCGCTATGTTGTTTCCGCGAGGGTAGCGGGCAGAGTAATGTTGGACGCATTGTGTTCGTTTTTTTTACAAATGTTGATAGAAATGATGTCAGTTGGCAATTTTTTTGATTACCGTTTTTTGGCCTTGTTTGGAGAATAGAACGTGATACACACGTGGAGATGACTTCACTATTAAAGTTATCTTAAATACTGTTAGATAAACACCAAAAAAATATATCTGAAAATACATACGTTTTGTATCATCCAAATTAGGTACCATTGTTGAAAACATTAAATATTCTTAGGTACTTTTATTAGAATTCGCCAAATGCGATCGACGTGATTCTGAAATCAGCAGAATGATTTTAATTCGAGGCAGTTCACTTATCTGAAAAAATGTGTTATTTCGTAATCTGTCAATAGTCAGCATATATATTGTTTTGTAATAAAAACATTCTTGGATAAGTCATCCACCTTCTTTGAATAAAACGTATTATACTTAACAAGAGAGTAATTACATTCTTTGTAATTTACAGAACACCGCCGATCCTATCTGTCATATTTTTATGTCACATTTTCATCCGTATAAGTCTACTTACGTCAAAAACGAAAAATTTGAATCGGCTTTTCATACGAAATTTTATTGTAATCTGTTTGATTTTGAGTCACAACGCGTCTTTNCACCTTCTTTGAATAAAACGTATTATACTTAACAAGAGAGTAATTACATTCTTTGTAATTTACAGAACACCGCCGATCCTATCTGTCATATTTTTATGTCACATTTTCATCCGTATAAGTCTACTTACGTCAAAAACGAAAAATTTGAATCGGCTTTTCATACGAAATTTTATTGTAATCTGTTTGATTTTGAGTCACAGCGCGTCTTTGAGTAATGAGGTTTTGCTTTATGAAGAGATTAGTAAGCTATCAAAAATACAGAGCAAATATTTATGCCTCAATAGTTAACAATCGGAACCACATCACGTGTGATGTGTAATTAATTACGTTTAGCGTCCACGTCTGCCTTCGCCCGCACTCGAGTACTCGGTCATATTGCTCGGAAAACCTCGGATAGCTTAGAGAGACTATTCGTGACAGGGAAGATCGAGGGAAAGAGACCGCGAGGGCGCAGTCCGACAAGATGGTTTGACCAAATCCGCACCACACTAGAGATCCCATTCCACGACGCCCTTCATGCGGCCAATCGATCGAAGGCGCTGGCGAGACATTACAAGGAGTAAAATTATGTCGAAGTATAATGGTCACGACCCTCAGCAGTGAGGAAACGACGCGAGGAGGGAGAGTTTCCACGTCTATTCTTTGAGAAAGCCTTAGATCGGCAACTAATATTTGCAATTATAATAGTTCAGGAAGCTTCAGGTAGAAAATACGGTAAAAATAATATTATAGTCCGGCCGCTGAAAGAGTTCGTTCTTGATCGGGCGAAAGATGTAACTTTGAAGTGACGTTGAGTGCATTATTATTGGTTTTATTTAATTTTTATTTAGCAACTAACTGAGCCGGCAGACTTCGTAGTGCCTCAATCGATAAATAAAAGACCTAAACTTTTGTGTAAAATAAACATAAAACAAACAAAAGGAATCCTTCCGACGAGGGACACATCAAAGGGAAAAGAAAATTGTTAATTTTTATTTATATTTCGAGCATTTTCATATTTATCTACCTTTTAAACCTTCTCTGGACTTCCACAAATAATTCAAGACCAAAATTAGCCAAATCGGTCCAGCCGTTCTCGAATTTTGGCGAGACTAACGAACAGCAATTCATTTTTATATATACTATAGATATAGAGACAATAGTAATGATTACATTAATTTTGAGCTATATCCATAATTATCTCTAGACTGCTGGACAATAACAGTCTGATTAACGCAAAGCAGCTCAAGAAGACACGCAGTAACTATAATGACTAGCATACAAAAAATAAACAAAAATTTTCTAGAATTACATACCGCTTTTAAAAGGCCACCGCCGACGCTAGGAAATTTCATTACGTTCGTGGGACTATTCTTTTTAGAAACAAAACCATTGTGAAAAAGAACCTTGATAGAGAATTTCTAATTAAAAGCACTTGTACGCATTTGTCTCGCCTTTAATAATTTCTTTCTACTATTTGTGACGTTTTGATGATTCTATTTACGCTATTTCACAGTTTTTGTAGTTATGGACGACTGTCGTCCCTGTAAAAGTAACCATTACAGGGATTACGAAATGACAGCGCCATAAAACACAGAAAATAAAAGGTTCTACATTTTAAAAGGATTAAATCTTTTGATACGCGCCGAGAGACTGAGAGAGAACAGTATTTTTTTGTATATTTGTTTAAGAGATCACGGGCTTAAGTTTAATGAATATCTTGACAGTATGTAGATAGATGTTTAAACATTTACTTTTTATTTATTAAGTCGTCCCGTGTCGTTATCGTCTAGGTGAGGTTTAACAATTTATACATTTATTTTTGCTGATTACGGCCGAACTGTTGTTTAGCTCACTCAAGCCCATGGACATCACAGCTATGATTACCGTTTAAGTCGCTGCGCATTTAGTCCCTACCAATATTTTTTTTATTGCGTATATGGGTGGACGATCTCACAGTCTTGTGTTAAGTGGTTACTGGAGCCCATAGATATCTACAACGTAAATGCGCCACCCACCTTGAGATATAAATTCTAAGGTCTCAGTATAGTTACAACGGCTGCCCCACCCTTCAAACCGAAACGCATTACTGCTTCACGGCAGAAACAGGCTGGGTGGTGGTACCTACCCGTGCGGACTCACAAGAGGTCCTACCACCAGTAATTATGCAAATTATAATTATGCGGGTTTGATTTTTATACACGATGTTATTCCTTCACCGTGGAAGTCAATCGTGAACATTTGTTGAGTTACTTATGCTTATACAAGTCGACAACATTCAGACCATGGATCTAGTTACTGACACTCGCCTTGTGAAATACCACCTTAGATATCAAGTCAAATAGTACTAATGGAAAATGTTTCTACCTTTTGACCTTCTATTAAATTTGTAAAGATATGCCTTGAAAAGAAAAAAAACAAGAGAGTGAGAATATGAGTTTCGCATTTATAGTGCATTGAGCCTTCTTATTCGTTCTAAATGTAACAATAAGATTAAATGCAACTGGAGTTGACGAAAGCGTTGAACGCAGCTAATTTTAACCAGATATTGTGGACTATGAATTATAATAATAATTGAGATCGTACTTTTGTTTAAATATTTGCATATGGTATCCCTTGAACTGGAGCATAACATTGTGACTGAAGTTAAAAGAATCTTGATACCGACTCATGCAACTTAGACAACAACTTAAACTTTTGGCGGCTATATTACCCACAATATTATTTGACGGGTTCTTAGCGCGATTTTCATATTGCGCTGTTGCAAGTGACGCGATCACACTTGTATTGTATCTGTACCAGAGATTAACTGTCAGATCCTCATTTACTATAATAAGTAAGTCTTTATTTCCGTATAAGCAAGAAGAATTTGTATCCGCTTTACTAGTCTCAACATTCGATTTAAAACCAGAATCGCGTGTTACATAGAGCAACAGCCGTGAATCGTGGCTAGTGTGATATAGAAATATTTTATGGGCAGAAGTCAATCGTGGCTCGTCAGTCGTAAATCGCTCACAATGGCTCGTAAAAATACTTTATGACTATCGGTGAGTACGTCGTTACCGCGTGTTCGCGAATTTGTTTTGAACTCCTCAAAGGAATGTACCTATGGTTCTTTATTAGTAAGTTACATACGTGACGTTAATTTTTTTAATTGCTATTTTTATGCTATCTGTGGCGGTAGCTATAATAGAACAAAAAGGTTCGCAAAATAAGTTCGTATATATACCAGTTCCGAACAATAACATTCGGATTATCGAGCCATTTCGCCTGCTCACATCTTCCTTTTATCGTTTCTTCCAAATCTCCAGTGTCGATCTTAGAAAAACGTCTAATCATTATATTGTATAAATACTAAAATGAGAAACCAAATAAATAAAATAAAAATAACATAAATAAATAAAATATTAAAAAAAAAAAGAAAAGAAAAACGACAATATGCCCGCTGAGTTTCTTGCCAGTTCTTCTCAGGACGGAGGCTAGTTTTTGTGAATTAGCGGTAGTTCTTTTTGACGTTCAACAAGTATGTACTTTCATTTATGTTGAATAAATTTTTTTTGATTTGATTTGATTTGAAACGGGACGAAAGACAAAGTTTATTGTCGGACGCCAAAACCCACTTCGGGGTCATAGCGCCAGCGCAGTAGTAGTAGTAGGACTATAAAACGGAAACGAAATTTTATGAAATAGGTATGTGACCCAATAACATAGTGAAAATTTACTGAGTTCAATGAATTTTTTTTACGTAGAAGATACGCAATAAACCTCGTCGGGAAACTTTGTGTCATTTCCCCACACTTGTACACTTTCACAGAGGCTGAACGATTAATAAACAAATATTTTCACACATTTAAACGTGAAGAAATACAAAAAAAAATACCTAATCACACAAAGTCGCGCCTCGTGTTCCCGCCATTTTTAATATTAAATTCAGAGATAATGAAACTTGTTGTATTTTCTCGGCACAAATGATTACTAATATTACTTATATCACTTTTTTAAAGACTGTGCGTAAAACCACGAAGCAGCCACTGTCGTATTTTTGGAACGAAGTTCCTTACGGCAGGCTTGGAAGAGATAGGGATTTTGCTGCGCGACCGAACTGAAAAATATGTGATAGTAAAAACCGTAAGAAAAAGTCCGTGGAATAAGGCCTTGTTTTCCGCACAGCTATATTTTACCGCGCGATTTTTTTCTCGTGATTCTTTTTTTTTTTATATGGAACTTCGTTCCTATCCGGTGTCCCACGACACCACACATGTTTTTTATGGTAGAAACACTCGATGTTGCCTGGATCAAATTATTTACAAAAGTATCCTATGTGTTAACTGAGATTATGAATAAAATTTTTCGAAGTCCGTTCGGTCGTTTAACCGTGACTAAAAAATAAACATCCACATAGACACACTTTCACATTTATAATATTACCATAGAAGAAACTCCTCGAAAAAAAATACTACAATTAACTAAGTAGTAGGAATGGTTGAACAAATGGTTGTGGTTCCGACGGTCAAGGTACGATCACACAATGAAGACTTGAACATAAGGGAATGCGGGTACAAACCGCAAAACAACACAAATTACTTGTTAAGGCGAAGACTCGACTGTAGCAACACATACCTACTTTTTATGCCAATAAAATCAAATTTAAATATCCTCTTCACTCGCATCGTTCTAGAACGCGAGAATATGGATAGTGTTTTTTTTAAATCCCAGTAAAGCTTGTCCTTGATTAGGACATACGACAATTTGCAACTAGAACGTGACATATAAGAATATATATTAGAAAAAAAGGATCTTATAAAAATTACAGCGGTCGTTGAAACTATTTTACAATTACAATTTTATGAATTACATTCGAGCAAAATCTGATAATAATACTGATAATAATAACGCATAATGCACGAGATGTAGGGCTTCTGCTGAGCTTAGAGTTAGTTCACAGATCGATTTTTTTATAAATCATAAATTTGTTAAAAATAAATTTCCCTTTCGTATGCAATGCACCTAATCTTTGTGCAGTAGTGCGTGTTCTATGCTTAGCTCGTTGTACATTTTGGCCTCAAATGACGTCACGTGTAATGAAGTTGCGCTCAGCTTTGTTTTGCGAAGTTTAAGCGTCAAATGACTCAGAAGCATCTTGTTCCTTATTTATTTAAAATATATTTTGATGTTGATGTGAAATTTATTTTAATGATTATAAATATTATGTACTCATTATGCTTCGTAATTGAAAGTGGTTTTAAATTTAAACCAATACCTATTTGCGATCTTTCGTTATTATATTTTTCTATAGTAATTTATTTATTCAATTTGATATATATATTACCTATCCAGTAATAATTTCAATTTAAACTACCAACCATAGCGTACCTTCGCCTTAATTTTATAGGCAAAAATAGGCATTTTAGTGGTACAGTAGCAGCTACCCGTACGAATAAAAATCTTAGGCATTAAAGTATACCGTAAAATATCTAAAAGCCGATTTTAATTGTATTTAAGCTATTCATATTTTTGCGTATTTAAAAAATATAAAATTTAACTCGATTCATTTCTTGGACTTAAATGAAATTGAATTAGTACGAGAATAAATGTAGGTATACGAGAAAAAAAAACCGCATTTAAATTTAATCAAATTAATACGGATCGCCGGTATGATAGCAAAAGTTTAAACGTCTGAGACGGTCTTGTTTGGTTGATAATCTTTAACCCCCTCTGTGATAACTGTGAACATTTACGCCATTGTTGAAACTACTTTTATGGCCTAATCACGGATCGTGACCACGGAAACTGTAATGTACGTCGAAACGTCCGAAATAAAACAATTAAAAGAATAAACGCGATTTTAAACCCTAAAATCTATTTATTAATACGTGAAGCAAAAATTTTGTATCCCTTTTTACGAAAATTGCGCTGACGGAGGAGTATGAAATTTTCCACACTTATAGAGAATATAGAGAAGATGTGCATAAAAGATACATTAAATCAATAAAGAAAACATTACACACTACATACCATGTATTTGACGCACACACGCATACCTACAGACTATTTAGTGTTAAACTTTTGTTCTAGACGACTGTTGTCAAATAAAGAATAGATTAAATATTGTTTGTCTTTGTTAATATTTTTTATAGTATAGTCTTGACGAAATTTGTGATTTTAGAAGTATAAAATACAATCATAATAGTGTACAAACTTACAATTCCAATTAATTATAGTCGAATTTCGACTACTGCGGGACCTCTAGTTAGTTTTAAATGGGTTTATGACTAGCGAAAACCGACTAAAATACTATTTATGCCATTTTTAAAATTACGTTATTTATATATGTCGAGCCAGCGACGCCAGGTGGGGGAGGAAAGTCCTCGAATGGAGGCCACGGATGGGTACCAGGAGCGTGGGGCGTCCTCCAACCAGATGGACCGACGACTTAGTGCGCACGGCGGGAAGTCGTTGGATGCGGAAGGCGGAGGACCGCATTCTGTGGAAGGCATTGGGGAAGGCCTATGTCCAGCAGTGGGCAGATAAAGGCTGATGATAATGATGATAATGATGATGATGATGGTATGTATCATTTACCTGTAATCCGAAATTGACGGAATATTTTTGCATTAATACTTAAAAGGTTAGAATTTTCTTCGATAATCTGTGACCACGAAAACTGTAAAGTATTCGAAACCATAGATAATACCTACACATAAATTAGTTCGAAACGTCAGAAATAATGTGATGACAATAAATAACGTGAGATTAAACCGGAAATATGACTAAAATGGTCAATCGTACTAACAGTGTGTTTAGTGCGAGTTTTTTTACTTCTCGATCGCGTAAAATTTAACACAAATTGGTATGGAGTTGGAACAGCACCCCTAGCGGCAAACGGATGGAAGTCGTTCCAACTCTATACTAATTTGAGTTAACTTTTACGCGATCGAGTAGTTAAAAAACTCGCACTAAGCACACGGTATCTACGAACGATCTGACGAGAGGTTATCGTCTGTCTCTATGTTACGCGTTTGCCAATAAAACAGTCAAGCAAGTTTTCATGGTATTTACTTCTTAACGTCACAATTCGCTTTTTCGCATTAAAAGTGTACAATTTTTTTTTTTTGCCCTTGTAGGCAGACGCGCATACGGCCCACCTTTTTTTTTTATTGCCTTTGTAGGCAGACGGGCATACGGCCCACCTGATGGTGAGTGGTTACCGTCACCCATGGACTTCAGCAATGCCAGAGGCAGAGCCAAGCCGCTGCCTACCGCTTAATACTCTCCACAAGCCTCGTTTGAAGAAGGACATGTCATAGCGCTCGGAAAACACAATTTCCAAAAATATTCGAAATTGAGTTAATATGCGTAAACTGCATCACCGGTATCGGTATCACCGATATTATTCGTATTTTTTTTTTTTTTTTTAGTTTACTTATATTTTGACTACTATTAACAGAATTATTACATAATTTTATCTTATTTTAAAAAACAGATAATGTAACTGGTAAAAAAATGTTACAAAGACGATTAATATTAAAAATATTATATGTTCAGCCTTTAAAACACTCTCCTGTAAAATTAGTAAGTTTTGAGGTTATACAGTTTTAATGCGAGAAGACGAATTGTGTTGCACAATGAGTGTCTGTCTCATCCTTCTAAACAGAACACTGCGGACTCACATTTTGTTTCATAATCAGTAAATACGTGAATTCAATTACGTATAAGTTTTTTTTGAACATACGTATTTATAGCATAATTTATCTTCTCATTAACGAATTTATGTTATTAATTCAGTTATCCGCGACTGATAATTGTTATCGTTCTGTTCTATCATGTAAATTATTAATGTTTTAACATTATCTTGATAAGTTTGTTTAATCACTTCCGAAAGCGATGCAGATGATTAAAAACTGATAGCGCATTTTGAATATAAATTCTTTGCACTAAATACCGACTTTTTTTTTCTCCTAAAGCATCCTAAAGCAAAGGTGTATTGGCTTACACATACCTACATACTTCTAAATCGATATGCAATTGGCAAATACGAACGGCCAGAATCAATCAATCCAGTATAAATTAAAAATTAAACACATTGATAAATTAGCCTCATTATTGATCGTGGCAGGACCCTACGGAGAGAATTTCGTTTGTTTTCAGTATTGTGACGTATGTGCCGTGGAGAGTCGAATGAGGATTTTTTTAGATTCTTTTATTGCTCCTTTAGGCAGACGAGCATACGGCTCACCTGATGGTGAGTGGTTACCGTCGCCCATGGACTTCAGCAATGCTAGGAGCAGAGCTAAGTCGTTTGAAGAAGGACATGTCGTAGCGCTCGGGAAACACCGTGGAGGGGAGCTCATTCCAAAGCCGGATAGTACGTGGCAAAAAGATCTCTGGAAACGCACTGTGGATGAACGCAGTGGCTTCAGGTAGTATGGATGAACTCTACTCCGAGGGCGGGCCATGCGGTGGTAAAAACGAAATGATGGGATCATCTCAAACAATTCCTCAGAGCACCCCTCAGAGTAGATGATAGCGTCTGTTTTTACTATCGCGCCTCCCGCCACCAGAGTAGAGTACATTCACCCAACCTATACCAATGCGTCTCTAGCAGCCTTTTTTGCTAAAAATGGCTCGGCTTCAAAACGAACTTTCCTCCGGAACGTTATGAGATCTCCAAAAGAAGTTTGAGGGAAGTCTTTCGCGGTAGGCAGCAGTACGTCGTCATTTGAAGAATTGGATAGAAGTTATAGAAAAGCTTGAGATATCAATATCGTGTGCTCAAGCTCAGTGACGGCATTGTTACGCGTGTGTCCTCTGGTAACTATTTTAGGATCAAGCGTGTCGTAATCGCGTTCTTGTTAAAATCCACGGAAAGCCTTGAAGTCTCTGCATTTGACAACTAATTACCTTACACATATGTGTGACAAATAATTACCTTACTGGTAGGATTTCTTGTGAGTCTGCGCGGGTAGGTATCACCACCCCGCCTATTTCTGCCGTGAAGCAGTAATGCATTTCGGTTTGAAGGGCGGAGCAGCCGATGTAACTATATTGAGACCTTAGAACGTATATCTCAAGGTGGGTCTCGCATCTACGCTGTAGATGTCTATGGGCTCCAGTAACCATTTAACACCAGTTGGGCTGTGAGCTCGTCCAGCCATCTAAGCAATAAAAAAATGTATTTTATACTATATTTCAAGTGGAATTAGTATCTACAGTCGTAATAGTCGGAATGTTCTTAAATATTAAACGTTTAACACGTTAGTACCGTAGTTAGAAAAAATTAGGTAGGTAAACTTATTTACATACACCATTTTTTCTAAGCGATTTCCAGAAGCCTAAAACCGATGCGTTCGAGTTATGATAATTGAAATCCTTATTAGATATATTACTATACTATAACTAGTTTTACACACGGTAAACACGAGTTATTCGTATAGGTAATATCATTAAAAACTACTTGTGCGATTAAAATGTCACGTTTTATATTGTAATTTTTATTATATCTGACTGATGGTTTTAACTCTTTGCAGTTTTCGTGGTCACCACGGACGACCAGTCGAGACCAGACTGTCAGTGTTAAATAAAGTATAGTTTTAATTATGTTTGCGACTCGCGAATACTGAGGGAAATACTATCTTTTTCGTATCGCTTTTGTCAGAGCAGACGTGGTCGTTATTGAGTATCATTGCTGTTGGCAAATTTTATGTGCCTCACGAGAATATATCGACCGTAGAAAGCGGTATTGTCGTAACTTGAAAAACCCAACTTAACACCGGAGCTTTATATATAATATGATATGGTACAAAGTGATTTAGCCCAAAATGCTACTTACGACATTTCCGCTTTCTCTCGATATATTGAAATATATGGGTGGCGGTTGCTCTAAACCGGAACGTATGTATTGTGGCAGAAATAGATCGGGTAATGATGCTTATCAGAGGGTTCTCACACTTTATTTCATCATCATCATCATCATCATCATCATCAGCCTTTATCTGTCCACTGCTGGACATAGGCCTTCCCCAATGCCTTCCACATAATGCGGTCCTCCGCCTTCCGCATCCAACGACTTCCCGCCGTGCGCACTAAGTCGTCAGTACACCTGGTTGGAGGACGCCCCACGCTCCTTATACCCATCCGTGGCCTCCATTCGAGGACTTTCATTTCATTCATTTAGCGCCAGTTAAATAGAAAATCTCTAAATCTCCACTAAATCTTCGGCGATACGAGTATGCAGCCCTGGTTACTTCTATCTGCTGCATCTACAGTCTTTATCTCTAGCTGTTGCATTGAAATTCGGTAATTTAGCTACTACTAATAGAATCTCGCGTGAAGTTCGCCTCACAATCACAATCTTCTTATTTTATTATTATTAACTGGTGGTAGGACCTCTTGTGAGCCCGCACGGGTAGGTACCACCATTCTGCCTATTTCTGCCGTGAAGCAGTAATGCGTTTCGGCTTGAAGAGTGGGGCAGCCGTTGTAACTATACTTGAGACCTTAGAACTTATATCTCAAGGTTGGTGACGCATTTGCGTTGTAGATGTCTATGGGCTCCAGTAACCACTTAACACCAGGTGGCTTTGAGCTCGTCCACCCATCTAAGCAATAAATTTAATATAAATTTTGTCCAATAACTAACATTAATTTAGTATCCTGTTTCTACAAAGTAGTTATCCGTACATACGTCTTCATAAATAAATACTGTTCCTAAAGAATATCCGTGTGTTAGTATGCGTACCGAATGTCAGTACATTATCATTAACCTAGCTTCAGGTAGCGATAACGAAATCATTAACAGAGATAATGGCGCAGTGATTAAACACTAAAATATTTCGTCTTCTGTGATAACGTTTTGCGGTTGTTTTTTTGGAACGAAGTTCCTTACGGCAGGCTTGGAGGGGATAGGGATTTTGCTGCGCGACCGAACTGAAAAAAATGTGATAGTAAAACCGTAAGAAAAAATCCGTGGAAAAAAGTGCGTGGAATAAAACCGTTAAATGAGACGTGCGCAGGCGCGACAGTCGCATACACAAGCGAGTAGTGTATAATACCTTTCTCTTTCTCCCTCTTTCTTTTCGTTCTCTCATCCATTCTCTTTCTATTTTACGTAATTTATTATTTCCTAAAATACTGAATTTCCTAAATACTTTCCTATACTTAAATAAAAACTAATCAGCAAAATTTAAGAGAAAAATCAAGAAAACCTACATAAAATTGAGCACGATTTTTTTTTTGGAAATTGTGTCGATTCTACATTAGCCGAAGGAACTTCGTTCCTACCTGGTATCCCACGACACGACATCTTTTTTTTTGAATTACATTAATAGAGTATAATAATTTCGAAAGGCGTTTTGGTTTGTGTATGATGAAACTGAAAACAGCATTTTTAGATTTTTGATAAGCAGTGGTTAGGTTTTAATTTCGATCATGCCTGAGAATTAGAGGAACGTTTAACGAAGAAAAGCGAGGTAGGTATTCGCAAATCGTTCGCAATTTTTTTTATTACCTAATTGGATTAATGAGCTCAGCTGTTGTGAATTGGTTACGTGAGCTTTTTTTTTATTGCCCGAGCAGGCAGACGAGGATACGGCCCACCTGATGGTAAGTGGTTATAGTCGCTCATGGGTGTCAGAAATGCCAAAGGCAGAGCCGAGCCGCTGCCTACCGCTTAATACTCATACATAGCAACGCGATCGTCTCCAATTGCTTAAAGACATTCCGACATTCCGCGGCTGTCCCACTCACTCAAACTGGAACGCATGATTTGCAGCAGATATGAAGGTGGTTTTAGATGGCATCCCGGCCTAAAGGATATGACGGCCGGTGCATACGAATCGGGTGACGCGACTGGGCCGGTGTTCGAATACAGCAGGCAGGTACCAATTTTTCTAATGAAATATTCCACGCGGACGAAGTCGCGGACAAAAGCTAGTCAATAATGTGATTAAAACAATACTTTTACGGTTTGATCGCTGGTCTTTTTTTCTTTCATATTTTTAGTTAGTATTTTCAACGTTTTGGATACTTTACAATTTGCGTGGTCAAGGATTACCAACATGGAATAACGTTTAACAAAATAGTGCGAACAGTATTAGAGCGATCTGATACTTTAATTTAATGTCTCAAGGTAAGCGTTTGCCTTTTCATCTCCACTAACATCAGGTATACTGTGAATCCACATTTGCGTCTCCACAAACGGAATAAATAAAAAACTACACATCTCTAAATACGCTTTTGGTCATTCCGCAGTATTTCCACTTTAGTACGTACCTAATAAGTTAGAAACATTTATTATAAATTTGGATATTCTATCTTCTATATTGAGGTTAAGATGATTTACATTTTCTCTAACAGGTGTAAGTAATATGAAAATCCCTAAATTTTTTCAAATATGTTTATAGATTTTTCTTTTCCTTATCTATTAGCTGGTAGATTAAGGAGCTATTCCAGGTACGCGCAGACGGGTAGGTGAGCTCACGGGCTCAACCTGTCAGAATTAGCTAAGTGGCCCTAGCAAGAGCAGTGCTTCGCAGGGTCTACCACCGGATCGGATTCGCGAACCACTGAGAATGGTTGTGCCTGTGGGTTAATTCGCTCGAGGATAGTGACTGGTGCTTGAGAAAAAATACCGAGAGTGGATCCGGGGGATCCGACAAGACATGTTTCGAGGTTTTGTATAGCGGTTTTGTATTACCACGTTGCCTAGATTGGATGGCGTATAGATCGTAATCCGCGAGCTGCAAAGCTTCTGGAATCTTCTTAGCTACTCTATACTATTAAATGAGCTTGCGATCTACTTCAATATATCAAAGGTGTTGTTGCACTCACAAAGAGTGGCAGTTGAAAAAAACAATCTACCTATCTAGGGTGCGCGTTACGTAATATGTAAACGCAAAATACGCACCGAAATATTGTACGCATTGTATTTTTAGATCAAAATACACACAATACTTCGAGTAGTACACTAACATGTTCCGGGGACCAGTGAGCCAAAGCTAATGCGATGGAGATTGTTAATCAAGATATTAAAATACAGTAATGTTTTTAAACTGAAGTTTATTGATCATAAGTTTATTTCTCGGAATTTACGGTAGTGATCGTTTAGCATAAAGAAACCTACCGATAAACAAACTTATAAATTATATGATTAATAAATTACTTAATTTTAGGGTATGATTATGTTATTTTTTATTAAATAAAAAAGTTAGTATTAGTATACCCGATCTAAAGAAAAGTTAAAAGGGAAATCCAAACAATGGTTTTGTTTTTGAAATATTAATGGTTAAAACTTCAAAGCGTGGTACAAATTCTTTAATTTTCTAAAATTCTTTAATTTAAAAATTCTTTATCTTTTTCACGTCAAGTGAACTAATTAATTAATTGTCGTCATCGAGTTTGTTATTTTAACTCCAAATGACGTCAGCAACGATAAATTTCCATTCTTCCAAGTTTCATAGTTTATTTAAGCTGCTGGTTTGAAAAGCCCCGTTCTTTGCTTCTAAGATTATTCATTTCAATAAAAATGCAAAATATTATAATAGTCATATAACCCAACTTATATTGATGGTCTGGTTTTTATAATGAATAATTTATATTATAATGTTAATTATAACGAATAAATTTTATAATCTTAATATTTTTAGATCTAGGTAATTATTTACTATAAACTAGAAGTTCAATTTATTTTTTTCCGCTGCGCGAACATCGCAAGATGATATTACTATGTTATAAAACTTCTTGATATTCAACTAAATAAATTAACATTTAAATGATAGAACTAAAATTTATTTTAAATTATAATTAGCATCGTTATTGTATTAGAGATTAAAAGAATCGCCACATATCGTTCTTGTTAAATTAAATAGAATAATTAAAAGGCAAATTATTTTTATTTGGTTCTCACAATTCTTACTCGTCTCAAAGCGATTAACGCATGAAATTATTAAAAGAACAAATAGATTCCAATTAAATCGAACAATCATTCGGATTACGGACATCGATAAAAACTCTAAAATACAGTTATTAAAAATCGAGTTATTTTTTTATTACGTTCTTCATNTTGTTAAATTAAATAGAATAATTAAAAGGCAAATTATTTTTATTTGGTTCTCACAATTCTTACTCGTCTCAAAGCGATTAACGCATGAAATTATTAAAAGAACAAATAGATTCCAATTAAATCGAACAATCATTCGGATTACGGACATCGATAAAAACTCTAAAATACAGTTATTAAAAATCGAGTTATTTTTTTATTACGTTCTTCATAGTTCAGGTTTTACGAATTAACATTTTAATCGGTTTGATTCTGTCTCGATATAGAACTGTGATGTATCCTTGGTTTAATCGTGAATTATTTATGAGAAACAAGCGACGTTCATATTGGCTCCGTCCGTGTTCATTTGATTACATTTTCTGTTAGTGAAATAAAAATTTAATTTTTTAAATTAGATTTTATTAGGAGATTTGCTAATTAATTACTTGATTCATGCAAAACAATCCGGTATTTTAGTGCGAAATTTTATTTTTATTCGCTTTGCTTATTATAAGCGATATTATTAAAATTTTAACGCTATTCGCCTCGAGCGGTTGCGTCTAGGATCGCCTTGCTGATTTCCGAACTTCATCAGAGCACACGAAGAAGCCGAAGGTATCGAATAAGAAAGCCAGTGGTAGCTATGGTCTATGGGATAATACGCTCAGTGCATTCGTATAGAGCGATACGACTCTGCCAGTTTTGAAATCCCGCAGGCGGGTAATAAATAAGCACTATCTCCAATCTTATCGCGTGGAAGGGTGCCCATGCGATGGACCGACCAAATCAAGTCGGCAGTTGGCGGCTGATTGCATGAGTGTACCAGGCTCACCACAAACCGGGAGGAGTGGGGATTGCTCGTGAGGCGCATAGCATCTGCCCACAACAATGATGCTGGATGCCGACTACGACCGCTCTGACAAGAGTGATACGACATACGATACGATCTCCAATCTAATATTTTCACGTTTTTTTTCACGATTGAGTAATAACAGCGTGTAATAAACGTCAAACCCACGAAAATCGTAATAGTTATAGTATAGCTAGTCAGCCGTTTAGGTTTTTTTTTTCCTTTCTATTCTAGTAATCTCGAGGGGTTATTCAAGATTCGCCGAGCTTGTAGGTGAGCTCACGGGGCTCAAACCTGACGACGTTGCTAACACGAACCCTAGCAAGAGCAGTGCTTCGCAGAATCTACCACCGGATCGGAAACGCGACCCACTGAGAAGATCCTTGAGGTACCTAAAAGCACCGTCAGTGGATCTCGTGACGTCGCAATAACGTGTTTTGGGCGACATCGACTGCTTTCCATTCGGTCCGCAGGATCGGGAATGTAGTTACCGGCGGCTACGGTGAGACGATTCTCGTGGCGTGCTGCTTTCTCGAAATGGCGCACTGATGCCGACTGTAGATACTTACTGATGGACTCTAGGCCGAGGTCGTCGTGTGGGTTGATGCTTCTGACGTACCACGGGGCTCCGACGGCTATCCTGCAAAAACGGGATTGAATAATTTGAAGGGGTCTTAAGTTAGTGCGGGCCGCGTGAACGAACACTACATTTACATAGGTCATGACGGGGCGTAGGCAAGTTTTGTAGAGTGTTTGTTACCTTATTTCTAAGGGACAATTTACTTTGCTTGCGGATAGAGTTTAGATATTGAGTAGTAATATTAAATATTTATACGATTTATTTGTAGGTAGTTTCGAAAAACATTTTCAATAAATGAAATCTAAGTTTCATAAAAGAATACAGAGCCAATTTATTTTACTTTCAAATTTTGCACAAAATATATTTGAAATAAAATTTAACATCATATTTTAAATTAGAAGCTAAATGACTTTATGTATTTGTTTGTTAATACAAAATCCACGCTGCCTACCGCTTAGCTTAATTTTTTTAATGGTGTTTAGGTTTTAAGAGAAAATTACAGAACAGGTTTAGGAGCGCGATATAAAAGTTATATGAAATTCGATACATAAATGTGTTTTAACGCTTATTTAAAATGTCTGTTTTATCCGATTCCCGTTTACGAGTTTTGTTTTGATATACTTTGAAGGCTACGCGTTACCTTTTTCTTCTAGTGATTTTGCGATATAAGCTATTAGAATCTTTGTATATATGAAAATTCGTTTTATTGCTTAGACGACGGCACGAGTTCATAGCCCACCGCACAGTGTCAAGTGTTTACCGGAGCCAATCAAAAACGTAAATGCAGCTATCAATCTGGAGATATAAGTTCTAAGTCTCAGCTCTATGGTACAACGGATTGAAAAGCCCTTCAAACCAGACCGCATTATTAATTCGCGGCCGAAAATAGACGAGATAGCGGGTCATATACGTGCGGGCCCATAAGACGCTCTCCCATTAGTATGTTACCAGTATGTGTGTACTACCCTATAAATTCTGAAAGGGCTAAACGGATTTCGAATTTAGGCAATCTTTTAAATTGGCCTGGCGCGTGACACTGTGAAATTTAGGAGCCATATTTCCAAAAGTCAGATCACAGATTGACCAGCGAAGTGACTTAGACTTGTAAATAAAGTAACAGAAATTTGTTCGAATCAAGAGTGGATTAGTTGGAGTATTAAGTTGCGCAAAGGTAACGATGAAAGCACTAAGTCAAGCAATGAGGGATGAAAGGGTAGTTAGAAGATTATTTAGATTATGAGTCATTATTCTCCTGCTATTCTCCCAGTCACCTGGGGTCGGCGCAAACATGTTTTCTCCTTCCATACTCCTCTATCATATACTATTTCCTCTTAGGTCTACCTCTTCCTCTATATCCTTCCACATTCATAGTTAACAACTCTCTTACCAACCTCATTTTCATTTCGTGCCATCACCTCTCCATACAATCCCAAACGCACACTTCTCAACTTCTCTGTCACAGGTGCCACTTTGAGACTTCCTCTAACATATGAGTATTATATTGTATTGTATTAAAGATGATGAGATCTATGGATGAAGATTTGATGGAAGTAAGATTTAACGGAGTTATTAATGAAGAAGTCTTCACGTAATTTCTGGGATGTTCCTATGTTTTCCCTGTATCCCCACCACTCTTAAGTGGGATAAATAAATAACTTAAACATATAAATGTCCGGTCGAGCACGTGTCGTCCCCACATGACGGCCATGTAAATTGCGTATTCAAATTATCCTCCATTGCGAAATTAAATATAGAAACAAAAAAAATGCAAGTTGTATTACCCCACCCGCCTCGGGCTGTAATGAATAGACGTAGGGCGCGTCACCCTCAGCAATAAACTTAAACCCTCTTTTAGTGCAACACTCTATCTCGCTCTAACAACTACAGTTCTTTTATGTACGCTCTCTTCAGAAAACCGATGAATAACGACTTTTTCCACGCGTCAACCGGAACGCCTCGAGCGAAGACGACAATTTTGAAAAGTGAATCCCTGGAATGAATCCAAATTTTGCGAACTTGCCGTTGGCTTTGTTTTATATAGTTCTTAATGCTTTCACAATAACGTTCAAAATTAGGTACATTTTTTTTTGGTGTCAAACTAAATTTTGTGCAACGTAAACTGATGTCAGAGTTGACGTTGATTTTAATGAAAGATGCAAAGTGACTGGTTCGTGTTGACGCGTCAATATCTAAAATCAAAATTAATACATTTTTGCATCATCGTCAAATATGTACGTAGTTTATTTTTTTCGAAATTGAAAACTGCACATGCAATCTTGTACCTACTAACAACAAAATTAAAACTATACCTGTTTTTGTTTCAGGACTTCACCCAACTATATTATCTATAGATACATACGTAATTTGGTAACACGTGTGAACAAGTACCGTGACAATTACAGTAGATATGGAACTTCCGGTGATTTAGATAAAGCGTGCTTAAGGAACGCTATCCGATAATGAATTACGTTGTTTACTTCATGAGAGCAATCGCTGCCAGTGAATGGTGTAAATTGGATTCTAAAATTGGAGCTCATTGGACGTATTGTCAAACTTTTAGATTTTATATCATATGCAAATATTGCGATGTCTTCCGACCTAGAATAGCCCGGAAAAGTCAGAGATTACGAAAATAATAATAAACGCTAACTCACACCGTATAAGTTTGAATTATGTCCGTAATTCTCAAAAATCGAAGCGAATACAACTAAATACTAATAGTATACTACCTACTTACCTGTCTACCTTCAAACCGCAATGCATTACTGCTTCACGGCAGAAACAGGCAGGGTGGATTACCTACCCGTGCGGGCTCACAAAATGCCTTACCTAATAGTGGATGGAGCCTCTCACATTCGCAGTCGTCTCTCCAGTGATTCTTGAAATGCCTACGAGTTCTGTGATATTACCTGCCCATAGATAAAAAACACAATAAGTTAAGGTATAATTAATTCTGTTACCTATTTGGTGACGTCACTTCGTCACAATGATAAATTACGGCCGCTCACCTCCTTGACCGAACCTTCGTGGTAGCAATCTACAAAGGTTAATTAATTTACTTGTTTTTTATAATATAACTACACAAATTTTATTCCTTAATTTCGGAGTTATTGAAATTTTGAGGTCGTCGTGGCCTAAAGGATAAAACGTCCAGTGTATTCGTATTTAGCGATGTTCGAATCCCGCAGCCGGATAACGATTTTTCTTATGAAATACGTACTTAACAAATGATCACGATTGGCTTCCTCGGTAAAGGAGCAACGTGTAATAAAAATCAAAAACCCGCAAAATTATAATTTGCGTAATGACTGGTGGTAGGACCTCTTGTGAGTCCGCACGGGTAGGTACCACCGCCCCGCCTATTTCTGCCGTGAAGCAGTAATGAGTTTCGGCTTGAAGGGCGGGGCAGCCGCTGTGACTATACGGAGACCTTAGAACTAATATCTCAAGGTGGGTGGCGCATTTATGTTGTAGATGTCTATGGGCTCTGGTTACCACTTAACATCAGGTAGGCTGTGAGCTCGTCCACCTATGTGCCAGGTATGTTTTAATAATTGCTTGTGGAATGGAAAGGTAAGAGATTTTAGAATCAAATATACGTAACTAACACGAGATAAACGTCCAAATAATATTAAAATTAATAATTATTAAGTTTTTGTATGATGGCATTTTCGTTAACAGTTCTTCAATGACTGAACAGATTTTAATATAATTTTCTATCATTTATTTAGTTTAGTCTAATGCTGATATGTTAATTAAATCTGCACCTCAAAACTAATTGCATAAAGTCGAAATTTAAGTAAACAATCTGTCGAGGATGTCTCAATTTCGTTATGAACACTATGATAGTTTTCTTCTCATTTAGTTTTCATGTTTCGTGAATTACGGATACATATAGGAGACTGACGCATCCCGCGCTTCTGCATTACATTTCATACTTTTAATACAAAACACTTTTACGAGTCGTAGGGCGTCTTCCAAGCACGACTCTTGCTAGGGTTCGTGTTAGCAACTTCGTCAGGTTTGAGCCCCGCGAGCTCACCTACTAGTTAAGGTTACGCTGATATAGGCTTAGGTAGGAAAAAAAAGAGCCCGCATCGGTAGGTTTTACCACCCTGCCGTTATGCCTTAGTACAGCGTACTACATAAAGACGAGTGGCCCATTAGCTCAGTTGGTTAGAGCGTCAGGCTAATAACGCGAAGGTCGCGGGTTCGATCCCCTCATGGGCCACGTTTATTCCCTCTTGGCTGAGCCCTTGCTCGCCCACCTGCCCTGGTAAAACTGAAAAGGCCTCCGGGCCGCCAGTAATCTCTCAAACATAAAAAAAAAACTACATACAGAACTGAGATTCAGAACTCATTTCTGAAGCTGGGTGGCGGCATTTAAATTGTTGATTTCTATGCGCTCCGGTAACCACTTAACACACCAGGTGGGCCGTAAGCTCGTCCAACGGCTTAAAAAAACGTTAGTGTAAACAAGTATCGCGTTTTTAGAAGTATCGTGTCAGTAGACCTAATAGATTCCGGTTCGGCACTTTCATTTTATGTTCTTTTTTGGCATTACCTCTTAAGATTTCAAATAAGCTGGTGAAATAAATCTAAATTATGTAAAATTAAAGCTATTTCAGAGTCGGAATTCGAACCAATCCCTTGAAAGCTGAAATGAACAGCAGTACCTAGTACAATAAAATACACACAGGCATTATAAGTAAACGGACATTGAAAAATAAATATGTTCTGGGGATTATTTTGTTTCTTTGAAGGCATTGAAAATAAAATTGTAAAATACAATTTTCAAAGCCGATGGAATCTGAAACGTCCTTCAATGACAACACAATTTAGTTTAGTGTCGTTGAAATTCCGCAGTGAAACTGGTTGTTGCTAGGACGATGCAGACAGACGGTGCGGAGAGAGAGGTAGGGTAGGTAGGACGCGTCGCCGAACACCGCACTACCTCGGCCGACACGCAAGCGATCTCAACTACCAGGATCCCATAAATTGAAAGATACTCGAACCACATTCCGCGCATACTGTCTCGCTCGCGCCATCCGCATGCGGTATTCATTAAAACGAGCCAAACCGTCAAAGAAACGAGTTCTGTGCCCGGCCTGCAAGCAAAATTATGCTGTATTGTACATGTATAAGGTTCATGCGGTGGATATTCAGAAACCATCCAACTTGTAATAAATACAAACACAACCTCAATTCACCACGTTGCCCACTGGTATCGTCAATCGAAGCGCGTCTGGAATTCCGTAAAATGTTTCTTCAGTTTATGTTATCCTAGTACCTACGATGCTTAGGGATCAATTTGGCGTGGTTAACATTCCTTTTTTGTGGATCAAAATTGTTTCCAATGACGTACTCTTTATTTATAAAATTGTGAATTTGCAATTTTCATTTCAATTTAATGAAAAAACATTTTCCGTATGCCCAGGTCTGCTGTAAACATGCCGTTTGCTAGATAACGGTGGTTATATTTATTTAACCTTCTTGATTCTATACAAAATAAACAATGAATGACGTAACACGTACGGCTCGACAAAAATGGATTAACCATTGCGATTGAGATTTGTGCCTTTTATATACTTAACAGTTCTTTTTTTCTTCTAGTAAGCTTTAGCTATTTATTTATACTTTAAGCACACCTTACAATTTAATATATTATTAATGTTAATATTTTAATAAAGTGAGATTTTATTGTAGCAGTTGCTGGCTGGTATAAAGTTTATTTATTATTATTATTTATCATTGTGAATGATGAAACTTTTATTATTTAAAAAACACACATTACAAACAAAACACCAAGAAACACAAATTTTGATACTAATTTTTAAGTTAATTTATAAGATTTTTATTTCAAAATAATCACTTGCTGACGACAAATAATTCGATGTCCTTCTTTTTATATGAATAATATTTATCAAAAACTCAATCTGCTGCGAAAGTAGCAAGCATGCAACGGATATGGCGCGTGCCGCGACATAGCGGGCAAATATACTAGGATTACATAAACTCAAGAAGTTTTTGATGCTTGTTATGTTCGTGCTGTTATACTGTGTGTGTTGACGTCATTCCAAAGGAAAATTATTCAATTTTAGACCGTATCTTCAAGAAAATAAAGATCTCTATTGTATCTTAACATTTCAACACGTGTTCAACACGACGGGAATATGTAAATACACTTTCATTGGCTTATGTGCGCCTGGTGTTCAGCGCGCACTGCGCAACTCCCCAGACACTGTACGTCACGTACGCTTCGCACACAAGGTAATCGAGTCTGTCGAGGTGGCCGTGTTATGCAAACAACGCATATCGGAGTTATCGGACCGGCTACGCGGCTCGTCGCCGTGATCCGTGACTGCTAATAAAAGACAAATATTGACGCGGAGCACGCCGCCTGTTATTCTGATTGAATTTTAATCAATTGAGCTTAAAGAATTATCAAGAAAAACGCTTACGTCAAATAAAAATAGACCCCGCATCATAATTTCGAATTGAGTTTTTCAGATAACAGGACCCACTTATCACGGCGGCTATCCGGTGGTACAGGCATAATAATGTAATTAATGTTGCTGCCGAAATTGAGCATACTCTCACTCACTTTGACCTCAGACTTCGAAAGATTATCTGAATTATTATGAAGAAACACAAAACACATCATTCAGTCACCATCGTTCACATCCCGTAATCTCTCTTCGCGTAGTTCATCCCACCCTGGCACAGATATTACGTTCGTAATTGCTAGAATGATAATCATCAGTTTCAAAATCTGTGGCCAGGCTCTAAGCCTTCCGTGTTACTTGCGAGAGGATTCCTCTATCTCGTTTGTATCCAATGCTATTTGCGCTTGAAGCAATTGGTCGGTCGTTGACGTAATTCTGACTTCATTGACACGATGCGACGTTCAAGGCTGTGGCATAAAGCGAACCGATTTCCTTTGGTAATTTTAATATCCTCTACTTCACCAGGATTGATGGTTCCTAGGACGGGAAGACCGCACGACCGATTAATTTCTGCCTGATCTACAGTGGCCATCGCCATAGTCACTCATGGAAATTAGCAGTGCCAATACAATGAAGATGCTGTCTATGGTTCAGAAGTGTTCAAATGCGCATTATGAATGAATGCAATGCGTTTAAAGTTTTCATGATGATCTCTGGTGATGGCGGGCGGTGCAACGGTAAAATGGAGATGAGGGGACAGCCTCCAGGACTATCTCAGAGGATTTTATTATTTATTACTGGTGGTAGGACCTCTTGTGAGTCCGCGCGGGTAGGTACCACCACCCTGCCTATTTCTGCCGTGAAGGAGTAATGCATTTCGTTTTGAAAGGCAGGGCAGCCGTTGTAACTATACTGAGACCTTAAAACTGATATCTCAAGGTGGGTGGCGCATTTACGTCGTAGATGTCTATGGGCTCCAGTAACCACTTAACATCAGGTAGGCTGTGAGCTCTTCCAACCATCTAAGCAATAAAAAAAATCTCCATGGAACTTACATTAACAAAACTATTCAATCCAAATAGTCGATACGATAGCCAATAATAGAGCCAACCGCAAAAGTTTAACTGTAAAATAGTTGTAGGGCTGGAATAGGCACCAATCCTACCTATTTATGGAAAACAAAGCATTTCCCAATGCAAGGCAATTCCCAATGGCAGGTTGCGACCAACAATTCGTTTCATTAAAGATAACAACAGTAAAAAATTGTTTTGAGGTTTATTAAACAAAATTTTGTCTTTACATTAATTAGGCATGATACAATGCACGCACGTAACTGAATAATTTGAATATTTTAAGTTTATCTTTTTTTTAATTAACAAGAAAAAAAAACTTAAACTCGTATTTATTAAATAGTTTTATGAAAACTGTGTAGACAAAATACACAGCTATTGAGATTTTTCTTATCTACTCTTCTATCGCGTCAATGTAAATATTTCCAGTATCAAAGACCCCTGTTTTGATTCGCTGGCGTCTTCAATGCCGTACAGAAAACGAACAAATTACGGAGCGAGGGAGGTCAACAGTGCTGGCTCTCGATCGCTTTATTTCAACCTCCTTACGACTTATGTGTTCCTAGTATCTTGCGTACAATGCCGCAGGTTGCGACCACTCTCTCTAACTGCTCTTATGTTTTGTTGTGATTACTGGTGCGGCGGTTGGCGTCGAGGTCGTCTACATTATTCGTGGGAGGGTTTCTTGTGACTAACTGAGCTCTCGTCCATAAGCTAATAAATAATATATCTAACTACGTATATGTACACCGCTGTCTGGATGCAGAAGCTAAAATGTTTTTGGCGACTGTGTTTTTCTGTTTTTTTATTTGGTTAAGCTACCAAACAGCTCTCTTCTTATTTATGTTTTATAAACAAACTGTAGGTAAATATTGAAGAAGAAATATAGTATTTAGAATATTAAAAAGCGTCATTAATTAATTTTCGGTGCCAACAGTTGTTTCTCCGGTCAAATGTTCCATTCTGGCGAGGTATATGACATCTGAAATTAGTTTCTCAGCTAGAAATCTTTGAACTTGTCTTAGTTCACCGAGCTGTAAGCCGACTGTTCTGCCGAACGCTTCTGATTCTCTTCGAGCCCTCTGGTCGGAATGTATACTAGCCGTATCCGTTTGTACGTCGTCCGTAAAATCTTCTAAATAAATGCTAGTTAATTTCGTTTTCTTTTTGGACGGCTCCTCATCTTCTGAACTAGTGCGATCTTCATCGTCCTGTATAATAAATATTATAACATATTCAATATTTTTTATTCTGGTTAATCTCGATTAAAAGACAATATAAGAAAAATAGTAGGCATTGTGTTTTCTTGATTTTTTTTTAATACACTTCAAGCTTGGTTAACAGACTGGTTTTTAATCAAACTTACCATGGCATCGGATTGCAACGTGCTTGTTACCAATGGTCGCAAAGGGAATTTGTTAACATTATTCAAGAATGTTAAATGATCGTAGTACCATAATGAGGGTACGTGCTTTTTGCCACCGGAAACAAGCGAAGCGACAACCTGTGAAAAAACTAAGCGCTATAATTAATTAATAATTTTACAAAGCGTAGCCTATTAGAAAACATGTCCGCTCATACCTTTCTGTATTCACGTCTATAAGTTGCACGCATGTGTTCTATTTTCTTTTTTACAACATCTATAGATGCATCTTCATATAACTCTCTGTATTTCTCCCGTAATAATTCATAAGCTGCCTCACGCGATTCTTTATTATTGTACTGGCTATGAATTGGATCCCAAAGGCAGGGAAGACTTTTGTAAAGGTCTAATAATTCAACAATAAGTTGACGTTCCGTCAGAACTCCTTTGCCCATTGCTTGAAGATTATTCTGAAAACACAAGCGAATCAGACCGCGTCCAACAACGTACTGACAGAATCAGTGCGATCTGTGCTCTGTAGGACCGGCTGTCAGTCGGCAACGTCGCGTCGCACTGGATACCGATCGGTAGTCTCTTTCTAATTTATAGCGAACGAGTGAGACACTTCCTAAAGCGACAGCTGTAGAGTTCGGCGTCAGTCAGGCACACGATAATCGGATAAGTCTTGTGAGTTAAAACGGATCGCTTCCAAAAAAAAAATTGTTACTTATTAGACTATGTATTAATCCTACGATTTAGGCTAATTTGTAAATTCATAGTTCAATTAGTAATAGGAAGTTTTTATTTATAAATTTACTTACGAAATTTGTGAACTGTTTTTTTTCCTACCTTTGTTATTAGCCTTGAGAGGCTATATCAGCGTTACCTTAGCGTGTAGGTGGGTTCTCGGGGCTCAAACTGGAGGTGTTGCCAACACTGGCCCTAGCAAGAGCATTGCTATGCAGAATCTACCGCCGGACTGGAAACGCGACCCACTGAAAAGATCCGGCCAAAAACTCAGTGGGCTGTGTCTTTGGGTTAGTTCTAAACTGTAGGTTTTTTTTTATTACTTAGATGGGTGGATGAGCTCACAGCCCACCTGGTGTTAAGTGGTAACTGGAGCCCATACACATCTAAAACGTAAATGCGCCACCCACCTTGAGATATAAGTTCTAAGATCTCAAGTATAGTTACAACGGCTGCCCCACCCTTCAAACCGAAACGCATTACTGGTTCACGGCAGAAATAGGCAGGGTGGTGGTACCTACCCGCGCGGACTCACAATAGGTCCTACCACCGGTAAAAAGGTCTGTAGGTAGTCTCTTAGTCTACTAATGGCAGAGGGTACCTTCAGCCCGCACTGACAGGTACTTAGCTGAGACCTGCATAAATGTCTTCAACCTGACTTCCGTTACTACTTTAATATTGAGGTGATTGTGAGATCGTCTGTTGATACATCAAAAAGCTGTTGAACGACTGAAAAAACGAAGAGGTTGGTTCTCAATTCGACTACACTATCGGCACGCTATGATGGCCGTCTTGATATATTACAATAGTGATGTGAAATGTCAATTTATTCTAGAAAGAAATAAAATCAAATCCATAAGTTTTTATTGCAAGTAGTACCTGATTAAAAAGGTTTAATAAAACAAAAATATAAATGCTTACTTAATATATTTAAACGATCTAAATATTGGAATGAAAATGAATATACATGATACATACTTTATATTCACACAAGAAGCAAATTAATACAAAAAGAGACCACAAAAGGCTAGATTTAATCAGATTCGTCCATACTGCTATTTTCACTGTCGTCACTGCTATCATCACCTACATTAATTATAAGTTCGTTTTCTAAAATATTATCTACGTTGACATCTCTGTCATAATCTTACCTTATTAATTAATTTAACAGTTCTATTGACAACCTTTTTCCAGTCTCCTTTAGTTACACGTTCACAAGCTTCTAATATTTTTAGCATTTCTGTTGTGATAAATGGGGGACAAAACTTCTTTGTATTTAGAAATCAATGTAATTACAAAATTGTGTCCTAAAATAATACATTCGATAAATTTTATGACTAACTGCACCTCACTATTGACAATAAAGAACAGCAAATTGCTCCTTCAAATGTAATTACTATTAATACGAAACTTTATGAGTGGACAAACGTCAAAACATCCATTATAGAGTGCCGGTAGAATAGTAGGTATCTTTTTTCCTACCCATAGACATAGTAGACAAGTAGACCGCAATATAAAATGAAAATAGAAGACTCATTCTTGAAGGCATTCCAGTGAAGTAAGTTAGTTATAAGCAGATACAAGCTTTCACATAATCCATTCACCTTCAATTCCCCTGCAAATAGCGTGTAAATATTGTTATGAAATTAAATATTTATCTTCATACCGGCTTTCCGCTTCGCCGCGCTTTTTATCTCCTAACGGTCAAATTATTCTCATACGAAATTTTCGTCACAATCGGTTCAGTAGTTTTGGCTTGTAATCGTACCAGACTAAAGTTTCTTTCGTATGTATTTCTAATACTAGTTTGAATCGACTTCTAAAAAAGTGATCTTATTTCAAATATTATTTACATATGTTTGGTTCTATAGTATGTGTTATATATATGCCAATTAAAAGCAATGCAAAGTTTTTCTTCGATCTTGTCTTCTTATAGATCGGATATCTAAGGCCAAAGGTTCGATCGCCGCTAACATTCAATCTAGGACTGCTAATAATACAATCTGGCGCAAGGGACTGGCGATGATATTGTACTCGACAAAAACAATCTACCCATTCCACCTAATTCTGCCACGAAGCATAAGTTATAAGTGCCGACTCGAAGGGCGAGACAGCCGCTTTAAAATACAATTGAACCTTTTTTTTTTCCTACCTAAGTTGAGCTGAGCTACCTAAGCCTTGAGAGGCTATTTCAGCGTAACCTTAACTATTAGGTGAGCTCACGGGGCTCAAACCTGACGACGTTGCTAACACGAACCCTAGCAAGAGCCGTGCTTCGCAGAATCTACCACCGGATCGGAAACGCGACCCACTGAGAAGATCCGTCGAGAAACTCAGTGGGCTGTGTCTGTGGGTTAATTTACTCGTCGAGCCCTACGTCGCAAGCGACAGGTTCGACGAGAACGATGACCGGTGCTTGAGGTACCTAAAAGCACCGTTAGTGGATCAGGAGGACAATTCAACCTTTAACCTCATGACTCTAAATAGGTGGCGGCAATCACATTGCGATGTTTGTTCATCATTTTTATTGCCTTTGTAGACAGATAAGCACACGGCCCGCCGAATGGTCAGTAATCAGCGTCGCTCGTGGACGCTGAGAATTCAAACCTCGATTGAAGAAGGACATTATCTGTTCATCTGATGCTATAAAAACATACGGACATATGTATGTAGAGTAGTTAGTTCTATTCTAACGAAAAACGAGACGATTTTGTTTTGAATTCAGCGCGCAGGTTACCAAACATTCATTGCCGAGCAAGAGGATCACCCAGCCATTGCCTTTCGGAGGTTTGAAATGCGCTAAGGGAATTTTAAAACTTTGAAAACCCTCTGAGCTAGATTACAAAAAACAAGTCAATAGAACGTAGGTACAAAACTTGGGAAACATCAACAATACTACTAAATCTAGTTGGTGCCTTAAATATTGTAGAGAGATAGTTCCTTACCACCTTACATGTGATGGTCTGAGCACCTATAGAAATATAGTTTTTAAAAAAAAACACACATTCGTGATAACTAAGTTCGCGCGTCGATGAAATATTTAGGTACCATTTGATTTTGGTTTCATCTCTTCAATAAACAAGTTTAATTCATACACTGCAACGGTAACAGAATGTTTTCTTTTGTTTTGCTTAATATGGGACATCTCCTTTCACAACTCGACTGAAAATACCTTCTTTACGTACCTACAAGATAATTGTCAAATAAATATATACAACGATTCAACATTTTTAAGATCATGCAGTTGTGATCGGTATTGGTTGTCGTGAAATAACGTTAGAACATCGCTGCGGCGGAATAATCGTTTTAATTAAACTAAGATCCGTTAAAACAATTTTTAACGCGCTTTTATTAGCTTGACCTGTGTCTATGTATCTACTGGAATATTTCAATTTAATGTTCATCAAAATCAAGATGTCCGATTAACATAAAACATTTTTGAAGTCGTCGTGGCCTAAAGGATAAGACGTCCGGTGCATTCGTATGTAGCGATACACCGGTGTTTGAATCCCGCAGGCGGGTACCAATTTTACTGATGAAATACGTGCTCAACAAATGTTCACGATTGACTTCCACGGTGAAGGAATAACATCGTGTAATAAAAACCAAACCCGCAAAATTATAATTTGCGTAATCACTGGTGGTAAGACCTCTTGGGAGTCCGCACGTGAAGCAGTAATGCGTTTCGGTTCGAAGGGTGGTGTAGCCGTTGTAACTATATTGAGACCTTAGAACTTATATCTCGAGGTGGGTGGCGCATTTACGTTGTAGATGTCTAAGGGCTCCAGTACCTACTTAACACCAGGTGGGCTGTGAGCTCGTCCATCCATCTAAGCAATAAAAACATAAAAATTGCACGCTTGTCGAAGATCAATAATAATAAAATAATTTTATTATTTTTGCCTAAAATCTCAACCAGGATATAAATCTAATTTTTTCGTTTCTCTTTTAAAGGTTTTTTATTTCAACGTTTTAAAAATCTACTTCTTATTAGATTTAGATTTTTATTTAGATTTATTGTGTTGTTAATGATTGCTTTTATTAAAGCTTCCTATGCTATTAATGTATTTGGTAGAAAAAGTAATAAATAAAAAGAGAACAATAATAATTATAATATGCATAAATTTGATGAATTTTCCTTTTTTTTCTAAGAATGAAGACAAAAAAGTAGACTTCATTTTTAATATATTTTTTATATTATAAAGCTGAAGAGTTTGTTTGTTTGAACGCGCTAATCTCAGGAACTACAGGTCCGATTTGAAAAATTCTTTCAGTGTTAGATAGCCCATTTATCGAGGAAGGCTATAGGCTATATAACATTACGCTAAGACCAATACAAGCGGAGCACTAATAAATAATGTTTTAAAGTCGGGGTTATTGTTACCTTTTGAGAGCTTCCACTGCGTGCGCTGCAAAAACGGTTAAAGTTTCGCTAAAATAATGTATGACAGAATTGTTCCCCTAAATAAGATCTAAACAAAAGCCCGCGACAGAATATGTCTATATGTTAAGGTTGGCTCACTATAACGTTTTTTATGCTAACCAAATTTGTTCTAAAATATTAAAAGCATTATTTGTGAACTTATTACACGCGGACGAAGTCGCGGGCAAAAACTAGTTTTTAATATTATATACAGTCTAATGTAGGACCGCCTCTGGTTGAGTACGAAGACCCAGCTGCTAAGGACAAGGGTGGGCAGAGCGGCAACCTCGCACAGCTTTATTGATCTTCCACACCCCGCCTTCAGCCGCTGTACCGCTACATCGTACCTTCACGCTGAACATTCAACACACACACGCATTTATACTAAACTCCGAACGATTTATCCTCAAATTGTTCATAAAGCTATAAAGCGCTTGAATATTTTTTTTTGAAGTGAAACTTCCTTATCGGCGTTGGAAAAAAATTTACCGTCACATTTTTCGGTTACGCGTCACATTTTTCCGTTACGCGCCATCTGTTTTGTATTCATGTCTATGATAATAAAATCCTTTTGTTTAAACTTTATCTAATTTAACTTTTTTGTATTCATGTCTATGATAATAAAATCCTTTTGTTTAAACTTTATCTAATTTAACTTTATTTAACCAATTTCTAGAAAGTTGCATGTAGATCATTTTTCGAAAAATAAGGCCATAAACAAGTTTCACTTCTTACGTGTGTACACTAGTACACGCACACATTTTTTTTATACTAAACATTTTACTGACTGGCAGCGGCTTTTTTGGTATCAATGAAAAGTAATTGGTTCGTACACGCACACATCGAAACGAGTTTTGTATGAATCAGTACACTTGAACGGCTTCGGAACATTCCAGTTCTATGTCGGTGAAATTAATCTCAGTTAGGTGTGATTTTTGGTGGCTTTTCGTAATTCATATCCGTATGAATGATACTGACGTATGGGGACGACAAACAGAATAAATTTCTCTGAGCGAGTGAGCGTACACAAATGCTTCTTTTTTTTTACGATCGATTAGGATATTTCTACGATACGATAGGTGGCTTATCGTGTCGCGTTGCTGTCATAAAGAAGTTAGTCAACTGAGTTTTTTTTTATTATTGCTTAGATGGGTGGACGAGCTCACAGCCCACCTGATGTTAAGTGGTTACTGGAGCTCATAGACATCTACAACGTAAATGCGCCACCCACCTTGAGATATAAGATCTAAGGTCTCAGGTATAGTTACAACGGCTGCCCCACCCTTCGAACCGAAACGCATTACTGCATCACGGCAGAAATAGGCAAGGTGGTGGTACCTACCCGTGTGGACTCACAAGAGGTCCTATCATCAGAGTTTCTCGCCGGATCTTCTCAGTGGGTTGCGTTTCCGATCCGGTGCTAGATTCTGGGAAGCACTGCTCTTACTAGGGCCAGCCGGCAACACTCCCGGTTTGAGCCCCATGAGCTCACCCACATGCTAAGCCGAAGCTGAAATAGTCTCTCAAGGCTATCAGCATAGGTAGGAAAAAAAAGAACTGTTTCTATGCTCTCCTCATGTACTTACGGATGGATTCAAGATCTAGATCATTGTGAAAGTTGTCTAGCCACGTACATGAACACCAAGCTCGGAAATGTCAGATCCAAATATTGCAGTATGTAATGTTATTATGCAAGCTTATCTCCATATCGTTAGCACGATTTAAATATAACGTTAGGCAGCGACTTGGCTCTGCCCCTGCTGCCATTGCTGACGTCCATGGGCGACGGTAATCACACAGGATCAGGTAGGCCGCATAACTGTCTAAAAAAATTTCGCAGGAATTTTTGAGTTGAAAGTAAGATTGATACAAGTGGATTTTTTGGATTTTTTAATATTTATAATATAGATATAATTTTGGACAAAGCCGCTGGACGAAACTTCTCGGGATCCTCCAAAAAGCTCACAGAAAAAATCTCAGTAGGTACCTAAATTACTACCATTTTACTGAGATTATATTTCATCCCTTAACATCTCATCTCATTTCATTTCATTTCATCCCAGTTGATTAATGTCTAAAATTAATCATCTTCATTTCATTTCACTCCATATTATCATTTTTCATAAAAATAAGAATATAAATTAAAATAAGACATGACCTAGGTTTTAGATACCAGGTCATAAAATACTTCAAAAAAAAAAAAAACCACGCACGATATGTTCCGCGGTTGTTGGTTTCTGGTATACATATAGCCTTCTAGTCGACAGATTGGGCGCGAATATGTCAACAAACATGGTAGTGTGGTGTAAAATAGCACCATATCATGAAAACAGACTGGAATATGCACCTGAGAATGTGCCGCAGAGTTTTCTGAGCATTACTACCGGGTCTTCGTAATAAGGTGACACTCTACAAAACTTGCATACGCCCGGTCATGACCTATTTTGAAGCCCCTTCAAGTCATACCGATCCTGTTTTTGCAGGACAGCCGTCGGAGCAGCGTGGTCCATGAGGAACGTCGACCACCGTGACCATCTGGAGCTTGACTCTATCAGAAAGTAGATGTAGCCCACTGAGTTTCTCGCCGGATCTTCTCGATGGTCGCGTTTCCGATTATATATCCGGCTAATGACACGGATTTGTTTCTCCTGCATATTTCTGGAGCGGAGCAGTAATGTTTTCCGGCTTTGAAGGATGGGATGGTCGGAATATTGAGAAACTAAACTCAGGTCTCAAGGTGGGCCCAAGATTGTGATTTCTATGACTTGTGCAACCACGTAACGCAATTTGGGCTATACTTTCGCCTATACATCTAGAATTCTAGAACAATAAGAACGGGCGTTTTTCGTATAATTTTTAGGAACTAGAGGTCCCGCAGTAGTCGAAATTCGACTATAATTAATTGGAATTGTAAGTTTGTACTCTATTATGATTGTATTTTATACTTTTATAATCACAAATTTTGCCAAGACTACACTATAAAAAGTCAAGAACAAAAGTTTGACAATAAACAGTATGCATTAAGCCGACTTAACCTAATAGGTGTATGGCTCTAATAAAGAATAAAAAAAAAAAAAAAAACAGTTTGCATGCGTGTGTGCGTCAAATACATGGTATGTAGTGTGTGTAACGTTTTCTTTATTGATTTAATGTATCTTTTATGCATCATTTAAAAAAAATATTAGCATTGTACACTTCTTCTCTATATTCTCTATAAGTGCGGAAAATTTCATACTCCTCCGTCCGCGCAATTTTCGTAAAAAGGGATACAAAGTTTTTGCTTCACGTATTAATATATAGATAGTAGCAGCGACGTTTTTTTATTGCCAACGTATTATATGACAAGTAGTTTAGTATGGTTTTGAGATCTGAACCTAGAGTAGCACCACCACTCTTTGAGAATGTTCTTGAGAGCCACTTACTCTGTGAGTCAGTTACTCCGTGAGCTTCTTTACTCATTTATGCAATTAAAAAAAAGACAAACATAGACATCGACAATGGCAGAGACGTTGTCGAATCGTTGGCAATGCCGGTGTTAGGTTTAAATAAACCGGTTTCTTTCAATATTTTACCACGAACTCACGAGATCTTATTTGAGAAATATTCAAATGAATAAATTTAAAACAATAATATTGTTCAGTTTCGACTTTGAAATCACTTTATAGATAAGACTTAGAGTATAAAATCGTTATAATGTCGATCGCTTATCAATATGCGATCGTAAGATGTAAATTATTCGTTCGTATGTTCGTGTTTGTCGGTGCATTTTGTATGCTATTTTTTTATTGCTTAGATGGGTGGACGAGCTCTAAGCCCGACCGGTGTTAAGTGGTTACTAGAGCCCATAGACATCTACAATGTAAATGCGTTACCCACCTTGAGATATGAGTTCTAAGGTAAGTATAGTTACAACGGCTGCCCCGTCCTTCAAACCAAAACGCATTACTGCTTCACCGCTGAAATAGGCAGGGTAGTGGTACCTACCCGTGCGTCCTACCACCAGTAATAACTGCAGAACTGTTGCAGAACATATGACTATTTTGGTTTCTTATGAAGAGTACTCCTCTTAGCGGGGTCTTTCGTCCACTAGTAGGAGTCTGTTTTGGTATTGTGTATCTCTGGTACTCTTAGCACAAAAGAATGGACGCTGGAAGTAGCATATATGTGATGTAATGAGACATTCCCCGTGGTTTCGTTTTAATTTGTAATAAAAATAAGTTACATTCTCCCGGGATAAATAGTTACCTTTCACTCTCTAGTCAAGAAACTACTAATCGATTTTCCGATCTGCTGGTACGCAAAATTGCGAAACAGTGAACATACCGTCCTATTTATGAAAACAGATATCATCTGCCATGACAAAAAGTATCTTATAGGTATGTAAGCCCCGAGTGATAAATTTATCTTTGTGCGAAATTTCATCCAAATCCTTCCTTATTATTGCTGTGCTTCTGACGTAGCTGGCGGTCATAAGCGAAGATTATCGCTCTCCATCAGATGGGCTGTATGCTCGTCTTACAACATGGAGAGTAAAAAAAAGACGTTCACGTTAGGAATTTTACTATAGATTATTATTTAATACTTCAGCAAGCATAGTGTTATGACTTATTTTAACAGGCTTAGTGAATGTAAAGCTTAGACAATCGTTATCTCTTTGTCGGCGAAGCTTAATATACAACTTTAAAACCGACAACCATCTTAAGACACGAAGAGATAAACTAATCATAATTTTGTTATAATAACTAAATAAAGGAAAAATTCTTACATTATACAAAGATCATAAATATGAAAAAGAAATAGAACCTAAATACAGAGACCTTAGCTAATGCGGTCCAAAATGAATATTAACATAAGTATTGATTTTCAACTACTATCGTTATCTGAATGTAATCACATGTAGAGTATAAAATAGCCGCGTAGCCTATAACAATCAAAAGTAATTAAAAGACATATAAAATGGATCATAGATTAAACAAAAACAAAATTGAAGAATCAATAGAAATTATCAAGTAAAGATATTTTTATCATTTTCCACAACATGGTGATCAGCCGCGCTCGGAATCAGTACAGCGTAAACGCCAACTTAGGATTGATAGGTCTTATTTGTACTGAATTAACGCTTCCATCGTTTTCAAGCTCAGATTGCTTTGATAGAGGATTCAGAGGGATGGAAAACGCTTAATAACTTACGAAGCAAACGTCTACTGATTAAGCCTCACCTTGTCAGATCACAGAGTGGGGGGTAACACAATTCTTGATATATTTGTGGTGATTTTTTTGTTTGTTCTCCTTTAAAATGTAAGACTGTAATAGCTAATCGTAGTTACTAATGGACTGCATTATCATCCTACCTATTCCTGCTGTACTAAGAATTAAGTATATCTATGGGGTCACCGGGTGGCTAGAAAGTACGTCTTCCCATCTAAGTCAATAAAAATCATACTCTAAACGGGAAATGATTTGTTATTGGATTCATTCAATAACCAACTGACTTGATCGGGAGGTATTACAGGATATGCATTCTTGCTATTCGCGATAATTTCAGGATATGGTTACGAAGTTTCCAGTCTTGCTGACTTTGTAATAAAACGGAAACGAAATGATAAATCGGTTCTGATATTTCCACCGAGAGCGTGGAAGAGGCGGCGCGAGTAAAGCTTAAGCTCGATCTAGCTAATACAATATGGGTTACTTCTTCGGATTTTAATCATTTTTTTAAGGGATTTTATGACCTGGTAACTAAGACCTTTAGGTCAAGTCTTATTTAAAAATTTTTATCTTATTTTTATGAAAAATGATAATATGGAGTGAAATGAAATAAAATTAAATGAAATGAGATGAGATGAGGTGATATGGGATGAAATATAACCTTATGGTCATCTGTTGGTCATTTACTGAGATTTTTTCAGTGGACTTTTTGGAGGATCCCGAGAAGTTACGTCCAGCGGCTTTGTTTCATTTTCCCACATTTGTGCATTTTCACAGATATTACAGTTAATAAGCCACCGTTATTATACTTTTAAACCTGAAGAAACACTAAATAGACAAAATAAAACAAATCACACAGCTTCGCTCCGCGCGTTCCCGCCAAAAAGTCCTCGATTTTAATCCAATTTACAAGATAGTGCAATATTTTTTTATTTATTCTTTTAATCGAAACATCATATTATGTTTCGTTTTAAAATGATGCGTGAAAGTCGTTAAGCACACTATTCGTTTTGAAATTGAGATTTAATGACTTGTTACGAGTCGCCCTAAATCCATTATTAAGTTCGTTTTGATCGCCAATTGCAAAGGCGTGTCGAGTTTTGCTTAAATACACGTATGAGATCGTGGAGAAAATTAAAAGCATGGATTGGAAACCGTAGCTTGTTATTGTAATACGTATCGTGAGGTCGGGTGAGTAGATACCTTCCGTTTGGCTTTGTCGTATATTCGTGTCTTCTAGTGTAATGGCAGGGCACTTACAAGATAGTCGGATGGTATAAAGAGAACAGTTGGTGGCAGGATCCAACAGCCGGTCCACATCGCAGCGGATCGATCTTCATGGAAATATTATACTTAGGTGTAGTCGCGATCATCGAAAATAAATGATTTTTTTAATTATTTGTTGAATTATGGATGAATGAATGGTAAATTAAATATAATATTATAATATCTTGCACTGCACTAAAATTCGCATGTCAAATAATGACAAAGCATACACGCTGCTTTTAACTTATGTAATAACTCATTTTCACTACATTTGCTTAGCGAATAAATGATTTCTTTCTTTCTTTCTTTCAGTAACGACGTGGGAAAATAAGGGGAAGTGTTACTGGTGGTAGGACCTCTTGTGAGTCCGCGCGTGTAGGTACCACCACCCCGCCTATTGTTGCCGTGAAGCAGTAATGCGTTTCAGTTTGAAGGGCCCTTGAAAACGACAAAACTTTCCAATTACGTTGAAATATGTTGAAATTCGAAATCTGTAAAGACCCAATTGACAAGAGGATATAGATACTTGGTAAAGTAATTCCCGTCCATAGCTTTTACTGAGCGTTATGGCAAATTCTTCTTTAAAGGAGGTTTGAAAAGGGTGCTAGGCGGTAAGCAGAAGACTATCTGTCATTACGGACATCCATAGTCATCCTCGGTAATCATGGTCCATTAAATACGCTGTATTCTACTTTACACTCTTTGCTTCCAAGCAGAACAATAAAGTGCAACATAAAATATGAAAATTTTATAGAAAAAATTTTTATTACAAGCCAATTAATTATCCAAGTCGGATATAATATTAACACGAAACGGCCCATATTAGGTATCGGCTCTACAAAGCACTGTAAAATACAAGCTTTACAACTCGCCCGCACTGGGAGCACCCATAAACACGTAAAATGCATGACCAATCAAAATACCAATGGCGGGTCACGCACACTACGATGTCACGTGTAGCTACACTGTATCCGTGTCGGGTCGTTCAATGTGTGCGATTTAGAAATGCATTAAGTTTTGTTTGTGTGCAAGTTCACACTAAGGCAGAGTTCAGTGAGATGGAACATGCGTTCGAGGGATAACGGAGGGCTTATAATTTATCAAAGTTTGGGCAATTGTGGATATCCTCATATATTATTATTTTTATATTTATATTAGAATAACATTTAAATTTTATTTTTTACGATAGCAGCGTTATTTTGAATAAGATTGAGGTACTGCTTCTTGTTTCGTTTTCAAAGGTACTGATAAATTTAATTAATGGTTCATTAACCATGATTAGTTCTACACAGCGTGTCAATTAAGTCCGGGTGGATGTTGTGAACTCATGATTTTTTTAAGCGTCTCTTTCCATTATGAAAATACATTAAATTTACAGTCAGAATAGCTTTCAGTGTACGGCATACGGTTTAATGGACGTGAATGGACGGACAATATGCGCCTTGGCCAGTCTCGACGGTCTCTTAAACGTTTTTTGAAAATCACTCTGCTAATCAATCTATATTTAGCTATAAATTATTATTATTTGCGAAAAGAAAATAAAAAGTAATATAATTAAAATAAAATTGAAAATTATCCATGTTTGATATTGGCAGGCGTCTCACAGCGCGAGCCCCCGCCCACATAAAAAATGACATCTAAATAAATCCATTAAGAGCCGGCGCGGCGACGGCGAGCTCTTCCTGTCTGTAAGCCCCTTTATTTGATTTCCTCCGCGTTTGTGTAGGCGCCTTTATTTTTGTTATGACAGCGGCACACAAAATATGATTTGTGATGTGAAACAGAAGAATAGTTCAGAGCGTGAAGCACTTTTAATTGACGCTTTTATTCTTTTTTTGATAACTGGTGTTGACTTGTGTTGACTGTTTTTTTTTTTAAATAATTTATTGATTTAATGGAGCTAGTTAGTATCTTACCACATATGTTCGCGGGCGTTATTCAAATCACTTAATAACCACTGGGCTCTACAAGCGTGACGCGTCAATCTATAATTTTGTTAAAAAATGTAAAACATCTCCTTAATAAAAAATAAAAAAAACAAACTAGATTTATACTGACATACTATCGTAAGCCCCCGAAGTATATATTATTTGAAATATATTGTAACTTCTATTATTTCTCATAAAATATCTAATTCCGGATTACTGAACCACGATACAGTTGGAAAGCTACGGATATTTGTATCGCGCGAAACCGCAGAGACAAGTTTCTCCTAATCGCTTCGTTGAACTCAGACCCACATCAGACACCCGCAACCTCAACCCCGAGGTTTAACTTTAAGCGGCTAGCACAGGAGAAAGTAAATGACATCGTTAGATCCATTTGACTGAACCTATTCAATAGATCACACAATAATTTAATGCTCACTAGCTGACCCGGCAGACTTCGTAGTGCCTCAATCGATAAATAAAAGACCTAAACTTTTGTACAAAATAAATTTAAAACAAACAAAAGAAATCCGTCCGACGGAGGACACATCAAAGGAAAAACAAAATTGTTATTTTCATTTAATTCCGAGCATTTTCATATTTATCTACCTTTTAAACCTTCTCTGGACTTTTACCAATAATTCAAGACCAAAATTAGCCAAATCGGTACAGCCATTCTCGAGTTTTAACGAGACTAACGAACAGCAATTCATTTATATATAGATAGACAGATAGATGCTAAACACGATTTAATTTGATATTTTTTCAATTTTGTTGATACTGGTCAGGATATCAGAGCGAACTTAAAAAATAAACAAATTGTACTGTCCTCGGGTATTTGATGCGTGTGAAGATTTTCAAGTTGATCGGACGTCTTGAAGTCGATCGAAATAAAGTCAAAAGAAGCCATTACATACAAACAAACATACACACGTTCGTACCAAACTAATAAAAGCTTGTTAAAATAAAAGCTAAAAGTGACTAAGGTATTGCGAACTTTAAAACCATTCCCGGGGCTTAAAATATTCTAGTTCTGCGGAGGTCGGTGACTTATTCCGTTAAGAACTTAGTTCTATTTGGTAAAAAGTTTTAAATCTATTTAGGTTTAGGTTTGAGGAGTAGCCTTCACCGGTAGGCAACGATTTGTCAATGCATCTGACATCGTTGATTCATCTGTGGAGATAAAATGCGGTAGATATTGAGAGTGCTGTGCCTGTGTACCGGTCGCGTTTCCGATCCAGTGGTAAATTCTGCGAAGCGTGGCTTTTTCTAGGGTTCGTGTTAGCAACGTCATCAGGTTTGAGCCCCGTGAGCTCACCTACTAGCCCTTTGACGCTGATATGGTCTCTCTAGACCGTCAGTTTAGGTAGGGAAAAAAAATAAAAGAAAGAAGAAAATTAAGGTCTCATTTATCTTAACTTAACTTCCAGTATTCATTATTGACTTATAGTAAACAAAAACTTAGTTTAAAGACACTGAGTTAAATTTCTTGTTTACCCATACTAGAAGATACGTCTCGTGAAGCTTGAAGTATTGTCGGTATAATCTTATCAGCGCACTTATTTGTTAATCGGGCTATCAGTAAACAGAGATCTTAGGCGTTATTGTGAAGCGAAACGTGTATAATGATATTGCGGGACAAGTACTTTACCTAAAATACAAAAATGTGTGCGGTACGAACTCAGACTGAATGTAGCGATTCTCTTTTTAAATCGCTTTTGGCAGCTTGGTATGTTTCTAGAAAATGGAATATTTGAATGTCATTTTAACGTTCAATTTATTTGAAAATTTTTGCACATACATCAAGAGCATTTATGACAACTAGTGGTCCCGCAGTAGTCGAAATTCGACTATAATTAACTGAAATTGTAAGTTTGCACAATATTATGATTCTATTTTCAAAGACTATTAAACTTCTATAATCACAAATTTCGCCAAGACTACACTAGAAAAATATTAATAAAGACAAAAAATATTTAATCTATTCTCAATTTCACCACAGACGTCAAGAACAAAAGTTTGACAACAAATAAATAGTATGCATACGTGTGTGCGTCAAATACATGGTAGTGTGTCTAATGTTTTTTTTATTGATTTAGTGTATTTTTTAGGCATAATTTAAAAACATATTAACATTCTGCACTCCTTCTCTATATTCTCTATAAGTGTGGGAAATTTCATACTCCCCCGTTCGCGCAATTTTCGTAAAAAGGGATACAAAGTTTTTCCTTCACGTATTAATATATAGATAATGATTTTATAACTTCACTTTAATGTCTTGACTAGTATCAACAGATAGATAGATTTGTAGTTCGTTTTTGGTATCTTCTTCTCATCAGACACTCTTGTCAGAGTGGTCGTGGTTGCGCTGATGTATGTGGAGAAGGATCCGTTAGGTCGCCCATGCTCCCGACGACCGCCATCCAGGCAATGCGCTTCCAGGTCTCACGGTTCGAAGCGTATCGCGTACATTCGACCATAGTGCCTTCTTTATTATGCGTTTGGTATTAAGCGTTAGATTTTAAACTGCTTATATTATTTTGATGTGTAAACAAGTGAAAGAGCTCTCGGTCAACTTGGTGTTAAGTGGTGTAAAGTCTCAACTGACTTGTATATGAAGCTATCTCATGCTTCAAACTGGAACCGAGGATTGCTTGGCGTTAGAAGCAGACAGGATGGCGGTCACTTGGATTTGTCGGATGGGATCATTTGTTGCATGGGATATGAATATCCAACGTTTCAAATCAAACCTTTCTAATCAGTCTTAATTTTACGATATCTTAAAATATCTTAACATTCTCGAGATCAACGTCTAAAAAAACGAAAAAATCCATTTAAAAGTGATTCTTGCGTCTACCCACATCTGATGTCATGTTCTGATCACAATGTCTATTTTTGACTTAGATATGGCATAGAAAGTGACGACCTACTACGAGCATGTGTTTTGAGCGTGTGTTGTAGAAGTTTTAATTGCATTGCCCCTTACGTTTTCACTCGTACATAGGCACGGATTCCTATTTACTTTATGTACGACAAGATTATTTCCACGTAACTAATTAAAGAAATCCGTGAATTTTATGTAATTAGGCAGCCCTAGTTATGTTTTAAGTTTTATGATGCATTAAACATTTGTTTTAGATGATGCATACATACACAGGTGACTGAATTTGATTATTTCACGTAGTAGAATTTTCGTAGTATTTAAATATTTCTAATTACGGCCCTGTGACTTTAATATCTTATTTATTGCGTTGATAGCTGTAATACTTGGTGATAATTTGAAATTTATTTTGGGCTTTTTTTATCAGGGTACAATAATTCTTTGGCTTATACTATACTTTTGAAAATTCGTTTTGTTCGTACTTATAATTCTCTGTTTGGTTTATTTTTCTAGTTTTATCGTTGATATCCTAAAGGGCTATCTAACTGCATGCGGATAGGACTCTAAGGTACTTACAGTTTCAGAAGATCGCAAAAAAATATATAAAACCTTGATTAAAAGAACCGGATAAAGATATTTGTTGGTTTATATTTTTAATTAAGTCATTCGTCTCTCTATCTCCTTTCTCTGGCCTGAGTGTTGGATGAGAGAGGACAATTCATCGTCTCCCGACGCGCCTTTAATATTTAAAGAACTGCATCCAGACTAATTCTTATTTAATTGTACAGTTTCACCATTAAAAGAAGGTACAGGTAGCCCTTCTATAACACGGTAGATACGTTCCTACAAAGGCCGGTATCGTGCGAAACCGCGTTATATGACACTAGAAGCCAGTAAATAAAAAAACGTGTGGCATTCGAGAACTGCCGCGGTAAAGCTATTTTTTATCAACTTATGCAATCATAATTAGACAATGATAATTTAATATTAAAACAATAATAGAACAAGACCACGCTATATTAAACATTAATAAAAGCAAAACCTTAACTGTCCCCTTCACACTCATAAGCTAGACCGCGCGAGAGAGATGGGAAGACTTTTCATGATGCGCATGCAGTGTGACGTCACGCCACGCGCTTATTCACAAACACTACACAAGCGCAACGTGTGAATGTGTTGATCGCGAGCTACATGGTAGGCGGAGTGAGTGGTGTAAGGTTTATTTCGTTACGGAATTTCATGATTCGGTCGCCGCGCTCAAGGCCCGCGATAAAAGCTATGCAATAGCTTAAAAATAAGAGTACTTTTTCTGAATGAAACATCTCAACTATGCCTGTATGCATTTTTTACCAACTATACATTAAAAATACGTTACTAAAATTTCGGTTATTCCCATATATTGTGTGTTAATAGTGCATAATATAATTTTCTAAATAACTTTAAACAAAAATTTCGTTATCGTGTTGTAGAAGTCCCGTGTTATAAGAGGAATTTGACGAATTTTTTTTTCGTGTAAGAGTGGTACCGTGTTGTAAAGTACCGTGTTATAAAAGAATATTGGGAATTTTTTTCTTTTCATGTTAGAGCCGAACCGTGTTGTAAAGTACCGTTGTTATAAGAGAATATTAGGGATTTTTTCTTTTGGTGTTAAAGTTGAACCGTGTTGTACAGTACCGTGTTATAAGATAATTTTGGGGAAATTTTCTGGTCGTGCTAGAATTGAACCATGTTGTAAAGTACCAGCTATAGGAGAAATACCTTCAGAANTTGGGAATTTTTTTCTTTTCATGTTAGAGCCGAACCGTGTTGTAAAGTACCGTTGTTATAAGAGAATATTAGGGATTTTTTCTTTTGGTGTTAAAGTTGAACCGTGTTGTACAGTACCGTGTTATAAGATAATTTTGGGGAAATTTTCTGGTCGTGCTAGAATTGAACCATGTTGTAAAGTACCAGCTATAGGAGAAATACCTTCAGAATATTATTAATGTAGCTGCCGAAAGAAGACAAGAACAGCTGATAGGACGTGCTTATCATTGTCCATTCGTAACAAGAATAAAGTACCTAGTTGATTCAGCAAGTTCTCTATCTTTAAGCCATCACATGTTGATGTGGGAAAAACACGGAGCATAGTTCCTTCTAAAATTAGTTATTTCGGGATACATTTAAAACTAGAATGTGTTTATCAGAACTAGAAGTCAAAATGTGAATGCCGCCACTATTGCTAAAATGACATATTTTTTGTGAAAATAGCCGTATCAGACCAGATAAAATTTGAAGCTTGAAGTTTCTAGATTCAAGGATTTTGGGAAAAAACCTTTTTTTACGCAACCCGTATCGTACAAATGTATTGAATACCATTAATATTAAATTTTGTTATCCTTCAATCGTTTCTATTAGTGTCCTATTATATTACAGTGTTGTTACAGCTTATGACGACATATTATATTACTTTTAATTTATAATCTGAAATACGCGGCGCAATTCTGGATGCTTTGATTTTACTTATATCTGTCTTTGTGGACCGTTTTTTTAATGCATTACCTAATTGACGTGTGGACGGTCCATATGGCTTTATGCCGAAGACATCAGTAAGTAATCACGGCAGCCAATCTCGGAATATGAGGCGGTAGTTATAGCATTGTAATAGAATAATAAGAATTGGTCAGGGATAACCAACTCATGGTTATATGCCTTATCACAATAGACTTGATCCATTAACGGTGCTTTTAGGCACCACAAGCACCGGTTACCGTCCTCGTCAAACCCGTCGCTTGTGACGAAGGGCTCGACGAGCGAACTAACCCATAGAAACAGCCTACTGAGTTTNTATGAGGCGGTAGTTATAGCATTGTAATAGAATAATAAGAATTGGTCAGGGATAACCAACTCATGGTTATATGCCTTATCACAATAGACTTGATCCATTAACGGTGCTTTTAGGCACCACAAGCACCGGTTACCGTCCTCGTCAAACCCGTCGCTTGTGACGAAGGGCTCGACGAGCGAACTAACCCATAGAAACAGCCCACTGAGTTTCTCGCCGGACCTTCTCAGTGGGTCGCGTTTCCGATCCGGTGGTAGATTCTGCGAAGCACTGCTCTTCCTAGGGTCAGTGTTAGCAACTCCGGTTGAGCTCCGCGAGCTCACCTACAAACGTTAGGGTGAAGCTGAAATAGCCCCTCAAGGCTATCAGCATAGGTAGGGGAAAAAAAAACGATAGATGTAACTTTATAAGACAAAGAAAATTTGGCAATTTTAATATAAGAAACTACGTAATATTTTATACATTGATTTGATTTATACGTAAATAATATATGTGAAATTGGAATGAAAAGGTTACGTATCAGATACCTTTTTGAAATATACAAAGTAGGTATTTCTCTTACATTACAGGTACAGCATGTACCAAAGTTATGCATTTGGAATATTATAAAATACGATTATAATTACGGTAAATTACGATTTAATCAATTCGGTGTATAGTCTACGTACACATTTCGTATTAAAGAAATAAAAAGTTAGTCGTAAATTAAAATTGAATGTTAAAGAAATCGTAAAACACCATTCAATTAATTGCCGGTGAGTGTTAAATTCCTCATATTTGTGCATTAAACCGGCAAGCGATCGTAAAATCCGACACACGACAATCAATTAATAACAAAATTTCACTCAGCGATAAAAACTTTGCGTAACTAAATATATGTACGATCGAAACCTCAGCAAATAGCTGTGTTCGCGTAATACTACTTACCAATGCTGCACGCATACGGCCACGTAGCTCGGCCTTCCTCGTCCGTCTCCGGCTACGGGTATGTAGTGACGTAGAGGGTGGAATGAGGCAGTCGTGCGGGTCTTGATAGCCTGGTGGCAGCAGTAGGCAGTAATCTAAGCGCATTAGTGCGCGCGGCGTCGCGTGACGCGCGGTACATTGACCGCACCGTTCACTATAAAGCAATTGCTGTATTAATAGGGCTGACGGTAATGGCCTAGATAATAGAGAATATAATTTATATATTTTATTATTAATATAGTAGCATGCGGTTTTATGTGGGTGCGTTACATAGTTTATGGAAAGCATTTCGTTTTTGCTTAATAACACACATATGAATGTGTGAAACTTAAATTATTTTACGACTATAGAGCGTATTTCGTAAATTATTTGAATAGATAATTGTTTTAGATAACATAATGAATCGGAATATAATCTCGACTATTATTATGTAGGTAAAGTTTTAAGAAAATATGACAATTTCTATTTTGATAACAAATTGCAGTTGACTTTCGCGTGCAATACTAAAAAAAAAAATTATTTACTTTACTTTCCACAGAACGTTGAGTCCTTGTCTTAAACAGTCTGTAATTTTATCTTGGTAGCATAATTACTGTTAGGAGGGCATATTCAGAATCGAAGTCGTCATTCTACCTATTTCTGCCGGAAACTAATAATTTTACGTCTTTTTAAGTCTTTTACCTCACTTCTGAACCATTCCCATTAATCCCTTTCTCTCTATATAGATAAATTGTCGCCCTAAAATCGAGAGAGCAATGAATATAGAATTGTTTATCGGATGTGATTATTCACTTACCCACATTCGTAAGGTTGTTATTTCAAAATTCCATTACTTAAACACCAACAAGGCCACCGAACAATATAGTTTTGCAATCTCTTAAATTCTCCTCGACTTTGTAGTTTCCAATTAGTGTTCGCAAACTTGTGGTGGTTAAATGCAATTAGCGTGCTCCAACACTTGTTCATACTTTGTAATAGAAACTCGATATTGTTTTGAAAGAATACTCAATTCACACTTTTAATTTCAATCGTTCTGCCTGCGCCGTGATTTTAAATGTTAAACACTTATTTTTCAGCGTCAGCTCTTTTATTTAAAACATATTCGTAATGTTACCCAATTCATATTGTATTTATAGTTCTTTTTTTTTTGCTTACATGGTTGGACGAGCTCACAGCGCACCTGGTGTTAAGTGGTTACTGGAATCCATAGACATCTATAACGTAAATGCGCCACCCACCTTGAGATATAAGTTCTCTCAAGTATAGTTACAACGGCTGCTCCACCCTTCAAACCGAAACGCATTACTGCTTCACGGCAGAAATAGGCAGGGCGATGGTACCTATCCGCGCGGACTCACAACAGGTCCTACCACCAATAATTACGCAAATTATAATTTTGCGGGTTTGATTTTTTTTACACGATGTTATTCCTTCACCGTGGAAGTCAATCGTGAATATATGTTGAGTACGTATTTCATTAGAAAAATTGATACCCGCCTGAGATTACAACACCGATGCATCGCTCAACACGTAGGTATGCACTGAACGTCTTATCCTTTAGGCCACGATGACTTCAACAATTAAAATATCAGGATGTAATAAAAATCACCGAAGATTTAACGTGATATGTAATTCTTTAATCAGGTTTTTGAGACAAGGCCTTTTCGGAGCCACTGTTATTACAATTACTATTCTTTCCAAAGTCCGTTCACATCAATACGTGAATGTCGCCAGCCACCATGTGATACGGGTTCGGAATCCAATTGTAGTTTATAATTGTCCCATTAAATTGGAACTCATGACAGCTTTGTTGCAGAAATAGGCAGGATGGTACCTAGCCGTGCGTGCTTATATCCCGCCCTACCACCAGTAATTATGCAAATTTATAATCATAAAAGGTTCATGTTTATAACACGATGTTATTCCGACATAGAGGTAACAGGACATAAGCACATAGCGGTGGTAAGAATGCACTTATTAAATTATTGAAATTCACATTATAAAGAGGTTGTAACAGCCCTAATTCAGGGCAGGTAGTAGATTGAAACTTTAATTTCTGTTAAGCTAGTAAGCTTTCTGTAATGTTTAAATTTTGTTTATATTTCATAATGTTTAATGAGGACAAGCGATTTATTTTAGAATGATTGTTAGTTTTTTTTATATATTGGATTCCAGACAATAAAATTGGTCAGCGTATCTATAGGTTTACTTTTTCCGTGAGTTCGCAAATTAAATTTTCTTTAGGGCTGCATTACTCATTATTTATTGAAAGTTTAATGCCATTCACAAAACTTCATAGTATACGGCAACATACCTGCCGTATATTTTTCAGAAATTCCCTATGTGTACAGATTTTACCGAGAACACCGCCTTCTGTACGAATTGTAGCTGCCCGCGGCCTCATTTTAAATGCTAATTACGTTTTGGTTTGCATCAAATAATACTTCGTCTCTCAAAATAAATAGAGTCGAGAAAAACGGTAGCTTATAGAATCATAATTGTCTACTAATTACTATTTTATTGTGACCCTATCGTAGGGGTAGGTTGGAACAGAGCTGCCCAGCTACCTCAATTTTGAATATTTAAATTAAAAAAAAAAGTTTTTCATAAATCTAATTAACGCGCTCAATCTTGTCTAGTTAATGCATTTACGTGACAGCCCTCACGATTAGGCAGTCAGTACACAAAATCTGTGAAGTGATTTGTGCGCTCTCACTCCGCCAATCTGGGGCCAACGACCGGCGCGGATGCAAACCCGCCGCCCGCCGATAACGGTGTCCGACCTGCAGTCTCTGCTGTTTTGATGGCCCACTTGCCATTAGTCTAATGAGCGGAGTGGACTAACGACGCGCCACCACCATTACGGCAAACTTTAATTGGAGTTCGTTCCGAAGTGCTTGATAGTTGACGCTGAATTATTTACAAAAGCAACAATCTATAAGTTTCATTCGTTAACGAAATAACATAGACTAGTCGTCCCCGGTAGTCGAAATTCGACTATAATTAATTGAAATTATAAGTTTGTACATTATTATGATTCTATTGTCAAAGAATTATTATGCTTCTATAATCATAGACTTTGCCAAGAATACACTTTAGACAAATATTAATAAAAACAAACAATATTTAACCTATTCTCAATTTGACCACAGACTATAAGCAATAAGAAAAGTTTGACAATAAATAGTATGCATGCGTGTGTGTGTCAAATACATGGTAGTGTGTGTAATGTTTTTTTTATTGATTTAATGTATTTTTATTGCATAATTTAAAAGAAAATTAACATTCTGCACTCTTTCTCTATATTCTCTATAAGCGTGGCAAATTTCATACTGCTCCGTCCGCGCAATTTTCGTAAAAAGGGATACAAGGTTTTAGCTTCACGTATTAATATATAGATGACCCTTTTCAAAATTCTGCAGCACTGTTTATTTTTAAATGTCATATTTATAAAGAAAGGTATTTGCGGGTAGCATGTATTTTTAATCCGCGTGGGGTGGCACCACTATTGTATCAGTTCCAGCCGCGAAGCATCCATGTTTCTCAATCCCAATAATACAGCCACATTTAAAATAATCGGAAATATTTACGCCGACGCACGTGAGATCCGATAGTCACTTAGCAAATGATCCTTGAGAGGTTGTCTAATTGTCTATCACCTTAAAACAGATGATCCGTAACAGAGTTTAGTGATTTTCTTTTTCTATTTGACACTACAATAGTTAGAATAGTATAGTTAGTAGGTTACTGTTATAAATCTTTTTTCCCTACTTTTTTGCTGGTAGCCTATGGGGCTATTCTACCTACGTCCGGACGGGTAGGTGAACCCACGGGCTCAACCTGAGAGTTTGCTGACACTAGCCCTAGCAAGAGCAGAGCTTCGCTGAAACTATTTCCGCATCGAATCTAAGTGGGCTGTGTCTATGGGTTAGTTCGCTCGTCGAACTTTATCGTAATCGACGAGTTCGATGAGGATGGTGACCGGTGCTTGAGGAACCTAAAAGTACCGTGGATCCGGAGATCCGACAAGACATGTTTCGAGTGACGACGGCTTTGCGTTGCCACTACGCGGTTGTATAAGTAATTAGCGGCGGCCAGGATAAGAGGGATTTCGTGTCGGGCTGCTTTGTCGAAGTAGTGTTCTGACGCTTTCTTAAGATACTTACGTATCCTTTCCTTTTTCCCACCTATGCTGATAGCCTTGAGAGGCTATTTCAACTTCTCCTTTACGTGTAGATGAGCTCACAGCGCTTAAACCAGGAGTGTTGCTAAGACTGGCCCTAGCAAGAGCAGTGCTTCGCAGAATCTACTACTGGATCGGAAACGCGACCCACTGAGAAGATCCGGCGAGAAAGTCAGTGGCTGTGTCTATGGGTTAATTTACTCGTCAAGCCCTTCATCGCAAGCGACGGGTTCGGCGAGAACGGTACTTGAGGTACCTAAAAGCACCGTTAATGGATCGGGAGGATCCGTAATGACGTATTTAGGGCGACGTTTACTGTTTACCATTCGGTCCACAGGATCGGGTATGATTTACGTATCTGTACTAGATCTTGGTATGCCGTCTTGTGAGCATAAACGGGTAAGTATCTACCGCCACATGGCCTATTTCTGCGAAGCCGTAATTAATTCCTATTTGAAGAGTTGGATAGCAGTTAGGTATATCATACAATTGAAACTTAAACCCAATATCAGATGTCCATGAGCCGGTAACCATTTAACACCAGATGAGCCGTTAGCTTGTTCAAACTTCTATAAACGAATAAAAATCAAAGTTACAGGAAAGCAGGTTTTATTATTTTTGTGTATTATTGTCAAAGTAAGAGAGGCTTAGTACACTAAATACTCTTATTATACTTCCTATAGTTGACTAAAAATGATCGGATTGTATTACAGACTAATCCTCCCATTCGTATGACTCAATAGAGCATTGAGACAGTTTACAATACGGAACCGCTTTCAGAGTGTTGATTAACGATCAAGCGGATTGTCAAAGCGATCCGAGGCTTAATGTACATTCGCATAGTCAGTGTATTGTGAGGCACATCAACAGTGAAGAATAGAACGCATTTCACTCACAAAACTTTCATACTTGGTTGCTACGATATAGATTTTTTGTCGACGTCATCCAAAACACGTCATTACGGATCCTCCCGATCCATTAGCGGTGCTTTTAGGCACCACAAGCACCGGTCACCGTCCTCGTCGAACTCGTCGCTTGCGACGAAGGGCTCGACGAGCGAATTAACCCATAAACACAGCCCACTGAGTTTCTCGCCGGATCTTCTCAGTGGGTCACGTTTCCGATCCGGTGGTAGATTCTGTGATGCACTGCTCTTGCTAGAGCCAGTATTAACAACACTCCGGTTTGAGCCCCGTGAGCTCACCTACATGTTAGGGCGAAGCTGAAATAGCCTCTCAAGGCTATCAGTATAGGTGGGGAAAAAAATAGTTTTTTTGCCCTTGTGAGCTGATGAGCCCACGGCCCACCTGATGGCGAGTGATTACCGTCGCCCATGGACAACAGCAATGTCAGGGGCAGAGCCAACCTGCTGCCTACCGTTAAGTAGGTACTCTCTACTCTCTCAATATAAAATTAAATTCACAATTAACTTTTAATATTTGTAAAAACTATTTTATTCGCAAAACAAAACAAAAAAAGAATTGTAAAACTTAAAACAATTTGAATTGCTTACAAATGCCAAGTCCAATGTAATAATAAATTATAGATGATTCGTGCATAAATATGTAGTTTATCTAAGTCTGCCGCGTATCAGTAATGCGTTCTGGTTTGAAGAGTGGGAGAGTGTTGTAATATAGGAATGAGACATAGACCTCATGTCTGCAGGTGTTGGTAATCACGTTGTTGAGGCCACAAAAAAAAATTCACTGACAATTCAATTCTTTGCGATGACAATTTATATATTTGTAATAGTTTGCAAATATAAATGATATAATGAATACAATAGTACGTGCAATACAATACATATATGTATGTATTAACATTTAATTAAAAGTACTTTTACGGTATAATCTTACGGTATATAATTTTACGGTAGGCAGCGGCTCGGCTCTGCCACTGTCATTGCTGAAGTCCATGGGCGACGGTAACCACTCACCATCAGGTGGGCCGTATGCTCGTCTGCCTACAAGGACAATAAAAATAAAATAAACTTGTTTTTATTGTTATTACCGACGCTTCGAACCCTTTATAGTTTACGTGGTCACGGACGACTAAGGTGTTTAAGTGTTAATGCGTAAGATAAAACGGTATAAGTAGTTTTAATTATAATTAAGCGCATTACGCGTAATTATACATTACACTTTAAATAGTACTAGAGGTCCCGCAGTAGTCGAAATTCGAATATAATTAATTGGAATTGTAAGTTTGTACACTATTATGATTGTATTTTATACTTCTATAATCACAAATTTCGCCATGACTACACTATAAAAATATTAACAAAGACAAACAATATTTAATCTCAATTTGACAACCGACGTCAAGAATAAAAGTTTGACAATAAATAGTATGCATGCGTGCGTGCGTCAAACACACGGTAGTGTGTGTAATGTTTTCAATATTGATTTAATGTATCTTTTATGCATTATTTAAAAAAAAAATTAGCATTGTGCACTTCTTCTCTACTATTCTCTATAAGTATACTAATATTATAAAGAGGAAAGATTTGTTTGTTTGTTTGTTTCGAATAGGCTCCGAAACTACTGGACCGATTTGAAAAATTCTTTTTCCATTAGAAGCCGACATTGTCCCTGATGAACATAGGCTACTTTTTTAAATTTTTTTTTTTTTTTTTTTGGTTTCATGTGTGTTTTAATGTTTCCGAAGTGAAGCGAGGGCGGGTCGCTAGTTCTCTATAAGTGTAGAAAATTGTATACTCCTCCGTCCGCGCAATTTTCGTAAAAAGGGATACAAAGTTTTTGCTTCACGTATTAATATATAGATAGATAACTTCAGAGCACGTCATAATTTGCTGTGGATTGTACAAAAACTTATAATGAGAATTAATTTTACGGTTCAATCACGCGATTTTCATTGTTAAAATATATTACTTGGTCATACGAAGAAAATACTATAATACATAAAATTTATTTGCTATTTTAAAGTGAAAATAGTAAAATTTACATTTTGGGTCAGATGTCGTTTAGAATTAATTTTATGAAGCTATTTTGTGTTTTGTATCTTTGGAGTATTTTCTTTTCGTATTTACAGACTAAAAGTTGGATATGTAGACATTTTTACTACAATCATTAGTTTTCAAACGACATCGGAATTATAGTATTCTTATTACTATTCAAAGACAATACTTGTTTCGTTCCGTTGGCGATGTATGTACCTAATCTTTAAAAAACTACACGAATAATAAACAACCTAAATACTTAGTCTGGCCATAAATACTGTTACAATTAAAAATAAACAAAATATTACATTTGAATTTGGAATCTGTCATTTTTATATGATTGCTCATTGAGTTTTCTCATTTTGGCGCCAATACATTGTACAATATTTTGCGATATTAAAATGGAGTGGGGTGATAAAGGGAACCGAATCGCTGTGATTGAATTACACAAAGTAGGTATGGAGCCAAATGCAATTTTTAAAACTCTCCATACGCTTAGTATTAGTAAAATGTTTGTGTACCGGGCTATTAATAGGTGCAATGAGACCTCCTCTGTTTGTGACAGCAAAAGATCTGGCCGTCCACGTAGTGTTCGTACGAAAAAGGTGGTCAAAGCAGTAAGGGAAAGAATTCGAAGAAATTCTGTCCGAAAGCAAAAGATTTTATCTCGGGAGATGAAGATAGCACCTAGAACCATGTCGCGTATTTTAAACCATGACTTAGGACTTGCAGCCTGTAAGAAACGTACTGGTCATTTCTTAACTGATAATTTAAAAGAGAATAGGGTGGTAAAATCGAAACAACTACTGAAGCGGTACGCAAAAAATTTTGTTTACGGATGAGAAATTTTTTACAATTGAGCAACATTTTAACAAACAAAATGACCATATTTATGCTCAAAGCTCTAAGGAAGCTTCCCAATTAGTAGACAGAGTGCAACGTGGGCACTATCCGATTTCAGTGATGGTTTGGTGGGGTATTTATTAGCTATGAAGGAGTGACTGAGCCATACTTTTGTAAAAAAGGTATCAAAACATCGGCACAAGTGTATCAAGATACCCATTCTTGAGAATATAGTGAAGCCCCTTAACAAAACCATGTTCAATAATCAAGAATGGTCCTTCCAGCAAGACTCGGTGCCAGGTCATAAAGCTCGGTCTATGCAGTCTTGGTTGGAAACGAACGTTTCGGACTTCATCAGAGCTGAAGACTAGCCGTCGTCTAGTCCCGATCTTAATCCGCTGGATTATGATTTGTGGTCAGTTTTAGAGAGTACGGCTTGCTCTAAACGCCATGATAATTTGGAGTCCCTAAAACAATCCGTACGATTGGCAGTGAAAAATTTTCCCATGGAAAGAGTGCGTGCTTCTTCTATTGATAACTGGCCTCAACGTTTAAAGGACTTATTCGAAGTGGTCTCCATTGGCTACAACAGCAGCTTTTTATACTTTAAACTGTTTTATATTTATGTATTAAACTAACACACTGTAAAAGTAAATATTTAAAGTAAGTAGTAAGTAAGTAAAGTAAAGTAAAAGTAAAAAGTTATTTGCAATAGAAATTTTATTTTTTCCTTTAAAACAGTATTTATGGCCAGACTAAGTATAAAATATGTACTAGACTGAAAAGGCGTAAAAATAGCAATATAATAATAATCATTAAGTATTATTCTTGTTTAAATCTACTTATAAATAATTAGGTATGGAAAAATAGAAACAAACTTACATTTGTAAAATTAATAAATGCGATTATGTCGGATGTTTTTGAGGTATGACGTACATACGACTTTTCTGCATCGAGGTATTAAATTTTCACTGTGTCTACCGCAACTCTAAAAGCTAATAAGTAGCCTTTCAATGTTGGCCACGACCTCAGAAAGGGAGTTGGGGATGTCAAGGTACACACGCTTCAGTACAGCGTATACCTATAACTCATGCAATATTTGCATAGAAGGTCGTCAGTAGCGCTTTTTCTCCCCAACCTATTTATTCACCGGTTACCTAAGAGGCTATTCTAGCTACGCTATGACTGGTGGATGAGCTAACGGGCTCTGTCTGAGAGATTGCTAAGACTGGTGCTAGCAAGAGCAGTGCTTCACAGAATCACCGGATCGGAATCGCAGTAGCCTTATATTAAAGTTTGTTAAAATACTACCCAATAACATTAGTGATGTCATTTTGGTGACAAAACAGGTTACAGCCCTGATCTTAAACGTTCACCATCGCTCACGGACATTGATACAGGTTGTACAGCCAAGCTATTGTCTATCACTATTGAGGAATACTTTAAACATAATTTGAAAAAGGATAGCTCATAAAGATCTAGGAGTACCGATGAAGATATGACGAAAGAGACGCCTTATTAAGACGTCTCTTTCGTCTGATTAAGACAATTCGGCTCCGATGACTGTTAGATCAAGGGAAGAAGAACGATATGCGCGTGTCTTTAAGTAGTTCTACATATTTACTGGTGGTAGGACCTCTTGTGAGTCCGCGCGGGTAGGTGCCACCGCCCTGTCTATTTCTGCCGTGAAGCAGTAATGCGTTTCGGTTTGAAGGGTGGGGCATCCCTTGTAACTATGCTGAGATCTTAAAACTTATATCTCGAGATGGGTGGCGCATTTGCGTTGTAGATGTCTATGGGCCCCAGTAACCACTTAACACCAGGTGGGCTGTGAGCTTGTCCACCCATCTAAGCAATAAATAAAAAAAACATATTTCTCTATATTTGCCATTATTTACCCTAGGTCGTAAATTTTTTAAGGTATTATGATACTTCCTTAAACTTGACTTTGCTTACCCAAACAACATTCGTCTCAAATCTATATATTAATACGTGAAGCAAAAACTTTGTATCCTTTTTTACGAAAATTGCGCGGATGGAGGAGTATGAAATTTTCCACACTTATAGGGAATATAGAGAAGAAGTGCACAATGCTAATATCTTTTTAAAATAATGCATAAAAGATACATTAAAACAGTAAAGAAAACATTACACACACTACATACCATGTATTTGACGCACACACGCATGCATACTATTTATTGTCAAACTTTTGTTCTTGACGTCTGTTGTCAAATTGAGGATAGATTAAATATTGTTTGTCTTTGTTAATATTTTTATAGTGTAGTCTTGGCGAAATTTGTGATTATAGAAATATAAAATACAATCATAATTGTGTACCAACTTACAATTCCAATTAATTATAGTCGAATTTCGACTACTGCGGGACCTCTAGTTCCTATTATTGTTTCCGATCTTATTAGATCTAGTACTTATACACTCTTGAATTGCGTTAAATTTCCAAGCACGGTTACGATGTAAGCGAATCTGATGTTACGTAGTCACGGGAGACGCGGAAGGCGCATCTGCTTTACAAATATTTCTTTTGTAACTCGACCTTTTCTCGGCAGAAGAAATCGCGCGTTGTGCAACATTGCATGCAAGATTAGAATCTAAAATTTAATGCGTTATTACGATTCATGTGGCAGTGAAAGTAGCGTCTTCTGCGTTGTCGATTCGATTTTGTATACCTACTGACCTCGAAATAATGCGATTAATATTGCAAAGCAAATTTTAAAAGACCGAATTGCGTAAACGATGCGTCGGCTACGTAATCGAATGCATAAAAATGTTTTTGTTGTAAATGATGGTTAATAGTCACCGTCGTTTATGGACATCAGTATTGTCAGGGATACAGTCAAGCCGCTGCTTACTGCCGAGTGCTCTCCGCATTACTCGTTAGAAGAAAGACAGTAGTGGTAGAACCTCTTGTGAGTCAGCGCGGGTAGGTACCCCGCCTATTTCTGCCGTGAAGCAGTAATGCGTTTCGGTTTGAAGGGCGGGGCAGCCGTCGTAACTATACTGAGACCTTAGAACCTATATCTCAAGGTGGGTGGTGGCATTTACGTTGTAGATGTCTATGGGCTCCAGTAACTACTTAACACCAGTTGGGCTGTGAGCTCGTCCACCCATCTAAGGAATAAAAAAAAGCATAGCCCCCAGGAATCCCGTAAATAGGTGTTAATTCCAGAGCAGGATGGTACGGGGAAGAAAATATTTTTGGAAACGCACTGAGGATGAACTCTGCTCCGGTGGTTTTCCTCTTCTTTTTCTCAGTCATATGCACTCTTGGCAGAGTGGTCATAGTCATAATTTCGGATGGTTGTGCGCTTCACCAGAAGTTGCCATTTCTCACGTACCACGCCCCTTCTTGTGCACTCGTTGACGGGATCGCCTAGAGCTGACTTTATTTAGTTGGTTTATTGTAACGCTAATCTGCCGTGTGGTCTTGTACCCTTATCATGCCCTGCACCACAAGGCGACCCTGAACGATGGAGGATAGACGCTCCTTGATGCCGAGTTCCTATAGAATTGACAGATTCGTTCTAAACTCCGTCCATGATATTTGCAGCATTACCTATACGTATTTTGTACGTACATATGTTTATTCTCTCCTCGCAGTTTCCAGGATTGGTCGTAAATCATTTTGCAAAAGTGCTCTTCAGTACCAGTGTCAAGCGCCTAAGTAGATGTTTGAACTTATTTTTAAAAACTAGCTATGTCTATGATAAACTATCACTTAAAGCCTCTTTCTGCTGTTGCGGATGTTCCTTGTACTGTCCACTTAAGATTCAGGTCCTATTTTAGAATCCTTTCCCACTAATTCATCATCATATTAATCTCCTTTCCTTTAACGATAGCTGTATCGAAGTATACTGGAATTTTAATAATAAAGAATTCAAGTTCTTTCAGCAGGCGAACTAAAGATTTCTGTGGGAATCTACTTTCATCGGGTGGCTGTATTTTTGGATGGCTTTTTAGGTAATCAAAAAATAGTGCGTATTATATAAACTTTTTTCTCCTACCTAATCGTTATTAACCTTAGGGTCTATTCCAAGAACGTGCAGACTGGTGGTAGGTGAGCTCGCGAAACCTAACCTATGAGAAGTTGCTAAGACTAGCCCTAATAAGAGCAGTGCTCCGCTGAATCTACCACCGAATCGAAATCACAACTCACTATGAGCATCCGATGAGAAAGTTAATAGGTTGCATCTATGGGATAGGTTACACGTCGAACATTTGACGAGTTGGACGAGAACGTTGACCGGTGTTTGGTGAGCCTAAAAGCACTGTAGATCGAAAATATCCGATAAGATGTGCTTAGGACGACGGCTGCTTTGGGTTCCCTCGTTTTCTGGATCAGTTATATACTGTTAGCTCTTAATACTATTGTATAGAAGATACACTCACGCGCCGTTTCGGGTTAAGTTATCAACAGAGAGAAAGGGGGATTAAGATTGTGATGAGAATGGAACACGGTATGGAAAATATAACAAGGAATGCATCATAGAGGAGGCCGTTCTAGGATAGTATAGGAGGATATTTTAAGCCATGATACACTAAATTTGTGGTTCTGTTTCTATTGATATTGTTTGACAGATTCGCCAAAGACTTATTTCTGAACTAGTTTCGGTAGTTGCAGTTCTTGATGAGAAAGATATTTTTCATTATTCCTACTCAGAAATTTTGACGAGTCAATAACATACCTTGAGTGACCGTAATGGAATTCAATTCAATAGAAACACAACTTCAAACATTCAAAAATCGTTGAAAATTACTGTAGAAATTATCGCTGGCCCGACATTTGTCTACTGGCCTTTTATTTGACGTGCGAACCAAACAAATTGATTTACACGTCCTTACCGGGAAAATTATGTACACAACGGCTTACGACCAGACCTTGAAACTAGAGAAAATGCACGAGAGGCCACACAGAACTGGTTGACCAAACTTGTACACTTGGAACAAATATAATTGTCTCTGGGGTTCAGCAATTTGAACTCTATGCGGTGACATTTAGGGCATGGTGACATGCAGTATTAGCCTCGTTGTAATGTATACCAGACGGCAAGAGCGAACCGTGTCACCGTCCGCAATTGTTGCCGCTCCGTTACGAGCGAGAGGACTTTATGCGGAGATCCTGCGAGGGTGAGGGAGAGCGGAATACGAAGACAAACCGACTAAATTGCCTCATGATTGGATAATTATTTTATTGATACAGTTAAATGCCATTGAAAGTGGACCTTAGGGTTTGAATGGGGGGAAGTGGTGATGTTGTAATTTATGGGAACGTTCGAACAATCAGTGTTGTTGGAGTGCCGCACTGAGATTTGTGATCCATTGTGTTTTTAGAATTACGTGGTATTTATCATGTAATGGGATTTCATTTGTAAATACCCTCATCAACGTCACCACTTGATGGTTACCGTCGCTCAAAGACATTATCACAGTCAAACCGCTGTTCTTTATTCTTTCTTATTTTACTGGTGGTAGGACCTCTTGTGAGTCCGCACGGGTAGGTACCACCACCCTGCCTGTTTCTGCCGTGAAGCAGTAATGCGTTTCGGTTTGAAGGGTGGGGCAGCCGTTGTAACTAAACTTGAGACCTTAGAACTTATATTTCAAGGTGGGTGGCGCATTAACGTTGTGAATGTCTATGGGCTCCAGTAACCACTTAACACCAGGTGGGCTGAGAGCTCGTCCATACATCTAAGCAATAAAAAAATAACACCTTCCAAACGTCATTTAAAAAAAAAACCTATTTGCTTCATATGTTACGTCACTGGGTAGTTATTCACAAATTCCCAATTTATAGCCAACTAGCGACCCACCCTCGCTTCGCTTCGGAAACATTAAATTTTATTATTGATAGCCGAGTCCCGCGGTGTCACCCGCGATACGACAATAACCGCGTGTAACATCGCGGGACTCGGCTATCGGCGAAGCTAGTTATACGTATAAACCTTCCTCTTCAATCACTCTATCTATTAAAAAAAAACCGCATCAAAATCCGTTGCGTAGTTTTAAAGATATAAGCATACATAGGGATACAGGGACAGAGAAAGCGACTTTGTTTTATACCATGTAGTGACAATGGTTTCATTTATCAATCTGTGCTTGTGTGTCTTTTGTTTCATTTTTGTATTTCATACGCGGGTCGCTTCTAATTAACCGTAAGGCATATGAACAGGATCACTTATGTAGATCACAGCAAGGATGTAGCTTCAACAAAACCAAAATTACTGCATGCAAAGATAAGCCACCGGTAATATCTTTCGCGGCTCAGCAAGGGCTTGTATTTTTGTAACACCACTGTTCGCAGCTGCGCAATTTCTCAGTTTATTAGAAAACTATAAAACCTTTATAATCTGATCTCAATTAAACCTAATCCTATTCACGGATGGTTTAGATCCTCTGGTTCTACGGAGGGACCTCGGTTCTCTCTGTGTTTTGAAAGGATTGGTCCATGGGAAGTGCTCTGACAAATTGTTTGAGATGATGCTATCTTTTTTTTTATTGCTTAGATGGGAGGATGAGCTCACAGCCCACTTGGTGTTAAGTGGTTACTGGAGCCCATAGACATTTACGAAGTAAATGCGCCACCCACCTTGAGATATAAGTTCTAAAGTCTCATTGTAGTTACAACGGCTGTCCCACCCTTCAAACTGAAATGCATTGCTGCTTCACGGCAGAAATAGGCGGGGTAGTGGTACCTACCCGCGCGGATTCTCAAGAGGTCCTACTACCAGGAAAAAAGTGAGCTCACAGGCTCAACCTGAGAGAATGGCTAGCACTATTACTAGCAGGAGCAGTGTTTCGCTGAATCCACCACCGAATCGGAACTGCGACCCACTGAGAAGATCCGGTACGAAACTCAGTAGGTTTTGTCTACAATCGTTTTTCTCTACATCTGCTGTACGGCGCCGACTTGGAAGAGTACCACCTGAGTTCTTCCCGTGAGTGTCAATCGCATCTATGGAACTCGACGGAGAATACGGAGCAGTACTGCATTTCGGTTTAAAGGCTGGGGCAGCCGTTGTAACTATACTGAGACTTTAGAACTTATATCTCAAGGTGGGTGGCGCATTTATGTTGTAGAACTCTATGGGCTCCGGTAACCACTTAACACCAGGTGGGCTGTGAGCTCGGCCACCCATCTAAGTAATAAAAAAAACCTACCGGCCCGCGTGAAATTGGAATAGCCCCTTACGCTACCAGCGATTAGGTAGGGAAAGAAAATGTAGAGCAAAATTAAAAAACAAACACAAACATATTGAAATCTATATTAAAATCAAGTAAGTGATCTATCTACGTTTTAGAGTCTTTTCTACCTTAATATATACCTAATATGTGTTATATACAAATCCTGGTGAGGTTAATTACATTCAAATAAGTCATTGTGTATGGTGCGTTTGGGGGAAATGACAAAGGGAAGCTCTTTCACCGAGCGGGTGACATTGCTAGGTAGACGACGGTCCTAATGCTTTCGTTCGGAACTATGTATCTATACTAATATATAAATCTACAGTGGTTTTTACGGATGTTCCATTATAACTACTGAACCATGCATCCGATTGATTTGAAACTTGGTATCCATGTAGAAAATACATGTACTTAATGGATAGACTAATATTTATATGAGTGTTGGACTTCCTAATAATAATGACAATAAATAATAATGTTAACCATCTTGTAAATCATCTTGAAAAAGTCGTTAGCGCGGTTCAGGCCTCATGCTATTTCTGTCTTTATATATTATGTTTTATGATACCAAATGCTACATAATTATGTTATTCGACACTATAAAAACAGTAAAATTTAATATCGAACAGTTAAATGGACATGTTCATAGATTTTTTCGACAAATTAATTAAAAATCGAAATTAGGTCTTCACCTATTTGTTTCCAAGACCTGAAGATGGCCAGTTCCTTTTTAAAAATAAATTTTGATACATCTAGTTTGTGGTTTTGTAACGCTAAATTAAAGTCAATTTGAGTGCGTTTAATTATCGATAAATCCCATAGACACAGCCCACTGAGCTTCTCGCCGGATCTTCTCAGTGGGTGGCGTTTCCGATCCGGTGGTAGATTTTGCGAAGCACTGCGCTTGCTAGGGTCAGTGTTAGCAACACTCCCGGTTTGAGCCCCGTGAGCTCACCTACTAGCTTGGTGAATTCAGAATAACCCCTCGAGGTTACAAGTTTCCACTTTCTATCGGCATTCAAAACACAACAAGCCTATCTTTTATTCATTTAATCATGCTATAGATGGGAGACGAGCTCGCGACAAACTTGGTATTAACTAGTGTTTGCAGATGATCATCGTAAAGTAAATGCCGTCATAGATCTACTACTTGTCACTCCTCAAGCCGCAAAGATTAAGCTGCTTTCAGACTACGCTATACTATAGTGCCATATAATATAGCAGCGTATACTTTGGTCCGACCAGATCTCCGAGCAAACCAGCGGACCACTTAGCGCTGCACTACACCGCTCAACTGACCGGAACCGATGGAGACTGGTAGTCGACAAGCTGAAACAGAGTCACGATCCTCAGCAATGAGGGAGCGATGGAGAAGAAGAAGAAGAATACTTAGCCAATAAATATATAGTAGAGTACAGTGTGAACGTGTCCATAACAATGTATGGTATACGATATTGTTGTGCTAAGAGCTATATACTATATGCTATTATATTAAAGCGTAGTCCGAAAGCAGCTTTATGCATTGCATAAGCAGCCACTCGTGCGATATTACAAATGCAACAAGTCAAAGCCGGTTGATTATCGCAGTATGCTTCTGCCTAATCTTTACAGCAGCTACGGAGGGAGATCGGGTGGTATTATTCTAAACAGATACCGTAGAGCCTAAGCTACCGGCAAACCGCGCTATCATAATTGTAAATAGACATGCTTTAACAAAAACCGACTTCAAATAGAAAAAAAGTTATTCCAAAACAAATTAATATACACTAAAAACAATAATCATCGAAATCGGTTGGCGTGATATTGAGTTATTCATCTATTTGTCGCGAACGTACTTAATGGAAAATTAAGACTTATATGGTTTACTCATGGATACCATTATCAGAATTGGACTAAATTGAAATGGGACCACACAGGAAGCATCAGATTTCTAATAAAAAAAAGAATCATCAAAATCGATCATAGTCGAATTGAGAATCTCCTTTTTTGAAGTCTGTAAAAATGCATGAGTTTTTATGCCACGAATGGAATTATGAGTCGTCTGCGATTCTGGACTGTGTACTTTAATGTAGTTTAAAGAAAATGAAGACGCCGTTAATGTTTATCGTAAAAATACAATCTCAATCACTTTCAATAATACGACAGATAAAGACAACTAGCTTCAAAACAATAAATATAAAGACATCGCAAAAAAAATAAAAGGCTTAAAGGTCTCGTTACCAGACCATAAAATTTTAGAAGAAAAAAAAGCCAACAGCATACATACCTACGGCACATCATGCAACAGGTCCGTGATTCGTAATTGGTTTGGTGGTCGGTATCTTATCACGCACTGTGTGTAGTCGGGCCTCCTTATCAGTGTTCGCAACTATTTCTAACGCACTCACTCACATGTCCAGTATCACTTGAGCCCTGATGATTTTATGTGCTACAATTTTCATACGGATGGAAAATGTTTTGAAAGTAGATTTTTTAAGAAGTTATAAGATATATAAAAAGTTTCGTACATAATCAAAGATAGTTGACGAATATGTAGTTGTTTGAAGAGTAGAATATATTTTAATAATCTAAACTATCATAGAAGCTATCTTGGCCCAGAGGATAAGACGCTTGGAGTGCTCTTATCGAGAAATGCGACTGTGCCGTTTACCGAATTCTGTACGCAATTTCTCTTTGAATTTTTTTCTACAGAAACACGTACTTTTGTCTGCGAAATATTTTCATTATGAAGGAGTAACATCGCGTAATAAGCATCACAATTGCAAAAAGATATAATCGAATTAGCGTAATTATTATACAACTCGACATTCACGTTGATGATATCTATCGTGAGCTCGATCGCTACTTTAAACTATAGAACCAAGGGCGGATCCAGCTTTGGTGCCAGGAGGGGGTCACATAGTCATGGTCAAGTCAAGAACTTATAATTGAATTTTGATAACAATAGATACAAGTAAAAAGTAGGTATTTTATTAATGTACGTAAGTACTGTACTTAGAAGTATTTATTCTTTATTGTACACTTGAAAAACTTAACTCATAATAACTTGTACATATACACGTACATATTGTCATCTTCTCTTGAAGACATCCAGAGAAGCACTATCACGCCCGGAATGAGGCAGATTATTTAATTCCATAACCGTGGTCCTAAAATCATTATGTTAAATATGTGGTCCACCTAGGTCCTGGAACCAGCTCAGGGGGGGGGGGTCATGACCCCCATGACCCCCCCTGGATCCGCCTTTGTATAGAACATTCCCAAAATGGTAACATTGTTAATTGAAGCAATATAGTTACGATACGTACATGTCCGTAATAAACATGTTATTTATAGGACTGTCGTATTTCCGTCAACAAAGAAAAGATTATCTATAGAGTTATAAAGATGCTCTCATTCTTCTACAATTTCCAACAATACAGTCGAGAGTTTTCCCCGAAATGGTTCCTTTTGTTACATTTTATTTGGCACGTACCTGACAAATCCCAACCCAACGCTCGAAGGATTACAGCTCATATTGTTTCGACCAAATAGCATCAATGTATTCACAAATACACCAAGTGCCATGTTTGAAATTTCGAAAAATGGTTTTTAAGTTATGTCCATACGACATAAAACTGAAGTTGATTAGTAATAAATAAAATATTCTATTTGTGAAGAATTTTCGCTCATGAATCCCTAGTAAGGATGTTTTGGGGAAACCTCCAGAGTAATCATTTAATAGTATTAGGCGTAAGATTTTACACGGCTTCGCTGTACCTACCTGTATGTCTTCTTGATTACTAAATATTAAGTTTAATTGAAATTTGAATTTTCCATTAAAACCTATTTGGATTCTAAATTTTTTTGATTCTCAGTTTTTAGGTTAAGTATCAATTTAGGTTTTTTTGAGATAAAGAGTGAGAGAGAAATCATCGAGAATTTCGTATTTCGCTCTTTTATACGGTATTCCCATACATTTTTTGGATCAAGAACTGGACATTTTTTTTGAAACAAATTTAGTTAAAGTATCAATTTAGGTTTTCTTGATAGTTTTGCAGAGAATTGCGGAGACGCTACTTCTAGTACATTTACGTCATTGGTAGTTCATTAAAGACGCTCCTCAAAGATTACTGATCAATTTCACGTCCTAGATATATCGCCACAGAATTTTTCCGGCCACCGTCTTCGTCGAACCCGTCGCTTGCGACGAAGGGCTCGGCGAGCGAATTAACCCATAGACACAGCCCACTGAGTTTCTTGCCGGATCTTCTCAGTGGGTCGCGTTTCCGATCCGGTGGTAGATTCTGCGAAGCACTGCTTTCGCTAGGGCCAGTGTTAGCAACACTCCGGGTTGAGCCCCGTGAGCTCACCTACACACGTTAGGGTGAAGCTAAAATAGCCTCTCAAGGCTATCAGCATAGGTAGGAGAAAAAAAAACCAGAGATAAAGAGTGAGAGAGAAAACACCGAGAATTTCGTTTTTTACTCTTTTGTACGGTAACCACATACATTTTTTGGAACGAGGCCAGGCGATATCAATATTTCTTAGTTTCTTTTTAAAGACTACTATTTCAAATTGTTAATGGTCGGCTTTGAATTAAAGCGAGGGATGGGTTCAGTTACGCTACTGATGGCATCCTCGCATCGTTGATATCCATGAGCTTCAAAGCAAAGGCATTGCAATAACTGTAAATACATAATTGTAAATAGATATGCTTTAACTAAAACCAACTTCGAATAGAAAAAAAAAGATATTCTAAAACAAATAAAAACATTAATACAATAATTATCGAAATCGTTTGGCGTGATATTGAGCTATTGAGTTATTCATCTATTTGTCGCGCACGCATTTAATGCAAATATAAGAATATAAGGTTTTCTCATGGATGCCATTATCAGAACTGGACTAAATTGAAATGGGACTACACGGGAAGCGTCAGTTTTCTAATAAAAAAAAGAATCATCAAAATCGAATCACCCACTCAAAAGTTATGAGGTAACAAACATAAAAAAAAATATACAGTCGAATTGAGAATCTCATCATTTTTTGAAGTCGGTTAATAAGAATCACGCACGGAAACTAATTTTGTTCATTATTGGGAACTAGAACAACAATGTAAATAATATTTCACGAAACACCCGTAGATCATTTTATAATGGCCATTCGACTATTATTAGCCGATGTTTGCACAAGTGAGGATGAAATATTTTCAGTTAGTCACGGCCGTTTCCAGCGTGTTTTGAATCGGCACGGTAGTTCGCGTTGCGCAAATTAATAACACATACCTCATACAATTCGTAAACAATGGACTATGGTTTATAAATATACATTAGGTAGAACTTCCTTCGTGAATTATCGTAAGAGAAACGTTCCACATTTCTTTTGTTTATTAATATTTAGATGAGCGGACGAGCTTACGGCCCACCTAGTGTTAAGTGGTTACCGGAATACATGGACATTAGCAACATAAATGACACCACCCACCTTGAGATATGAGTTTTAATGTCTCAGTTTTACAATATAGCGGTCACCCTACCTTTATTTTCCCTTTATAGTCTAAGGGGTTATTCCAAAGACTCACTCACCGGTAAGTGAGCTCACTGGCTCAACTTGAGAGAGTTGCTAACACTGACTCTAGTCAGAGCACCGGTTTTTTTTGCTTATATGTGTGGACGAGTTCACGGCCCTCCTGGCGTTAACACTTGGTGTTAACCACTTATGTGGTTACCGGAACCTATAGACATCTACAACGTAAATGCCACCACTTTGAGACAAGAGTTCTAAGGTCTCAGGTGTAACAATACGACGGCTGCCCCACCCTTCAAATAGGCAGAAATAGGCGGGGTGGTGCTACCTACCTGTGCGGACTCACAAGACGTCCTACCACCATTTGGCTCGAAGAGTAAGTTAACTCATAGACACACCCCACTGCGTTTTTCCTCGGATCTTCTCAGTGGGTCGAGTTTCCGATCCGGTGGCAGATTCAGCGAAGCACTGGTTTTGCTAGGGCCAGTGTTAGCAACACTCCCGGCTTGAGCCCCGTGAGCTCACCTATACCTCAAGGAGAAGCTGAAATAGCCTCTCAAGGCTCAGCATAGGTAGGAAAAAAAAAACCACCAGTAATTACGCAAATTATAATTCGTTCCGCAAACATAATGTTCTAACTAGACTACAGATACATTGGCTGTAGTTGGGTACCAAAACATCGTATATCTAATAATTTAAACCTCCAATTGAAATGTTAATTTGCTTTGATAAGCTTACGAGCCCTTTATATATATGTATTTAGAACTTAGAAGGTATATCATGCATCAAACCAGAACGCCTTACTATATCGCAGAAGAAAACCTCCGATTAGTGGCATCTTTTTTCTCTAGCTATTCGCTGGAAGCCCGGGCGAATCTAGAATAGCTAGGGGATAGAATCTAGAATAATCTTTTTTCGCCCGGACGGGTAGGTGAGCTCATGGGCTCAACCTGAAAGAATTTGCTAGCGCTAGGCCTAGCAAGAGCAGTACTTCTCAGAATCTACTACTACCTGATCGAGATCACGAAACTCAGTGGCCAATGGTACCGTCCATGCGAGCTCACTATGATTTTACTTTCTAGGCAGACTATAAATAAGATAATGGGAATTAAACCAGAAACAGGAATGAATGAATAGCCCATAATGCGCTTTAACTAAACAGATATTATTACAGTACCTACCGAGTATTACAAATCACAGTACGTCCTATGAAATTAAATCCAAATGTTATAAAATGACATCAAACCACGTAAAAATGCCTATAAAATAAAACCTATAAATGAGTTTTAACGTTTTTATTCAGAAATTCAAAAATAAACGAACAAATTCAACTCGGTTATGGATTTTACGATCGCGGCCATAGAGTTTTAAAGTATTAAAATCTCTCTCTAGCGTTTATCATCAAACGGTCAATTTCATGGCCCATTAGCGATACACGCGCAGTCATTCACCATTTGCTCCGTCGCATCAGTTACGATTTCAAACTTTATGCCTTAAGGGGAATGTGTGAAAATCATTTGTCTGGTTCGGTGATGAATAGCGGTTACCGCGAGAAGCTGATGTCGATTCGATGCGGTTAAGAGATTGAACTGCGTGATTCTGCGGCGGCCGATGATGGCAATGTTTTGATTAATTTTAATGTTGGCAATTTGTGGATTGTATCTACATTTGTCTTACAATGGAAAATACGTTTCGTGAAATTTATATAACTTATCTTAAAAATATTTTGTATTTCATAATTAAGCAACCTTTCATAGAAATATTTCTTAGAAGTTGTAATTTGGTTAAATAATTAATTAATGTTGTCTATTTATTGCAAAGAATCTCAGAATATTCTGAAAATAAAAGTTAAACAAAAATATAAGCAGTCGTAGCAAAATAATTTGTACACAGCATTTCTTGTAGGTACATTGTCGGTACATATCCACTTAACAAAGAAATTCTATACGTTTGAAGGTATTCTGGTCACAATAGCTAAGCACTTGGCAGTATTTCACTTAATTTTACATTTAATTTAGCTAGGCAAGGTGAACAGCTATCAAGAAAATTGCAATTGAAATACCCATTAAGAAATAAATGAAGACAGTGAGTAACATTTCACAAACCAAGATTTAACAGTGGGTTATTTTTATGTTTCGTTCTTATGTTATTAACGTAAAATATTATAGTCATGATATTGATGGCAATATTCAACATGTCTACCGTGTCAATTTGACAAAATCGCCATTATAAGCTTATACCTTATACCTTATAAGTGTGTATCGCGTTTTTTTTTGGGATCTCGCTTATGTTTCGCTTGTCATTTAAATCATTTAAAGACACATGTAAATTTATTCACACTAGAGGTCCCGCAGTAGTCGAAATTCGACTATAATTAATTGGAATTGTAAGTTTGTACACTATTATGATTGTATTTTATACTTCTATATCACAAATTTCGCCAAGACTACACTATAAAAAATATTAACAAAGACAAACAATATTTAATCTATTCTCAATTTGACAACAGACGTCAAGAACAAAAGTTTGACAATAAATAGTCTGCATGCGTGTGTGCGTCAAATACATGGTATGTAGTGTGTGTAATGTTTTCTTTATTGATTTAATATATCTTTTATGCATTATTTAAAAAAAATATTAGCATTGTGCACTTCTTCTCTATATCCTCTATAAGTATGGAAAATTTCACACTCCTCCGTCCGCGCAATTTTCGTAAAAAGGGATACAAAGTTTTTGCTTCACGTATTAATATATAGATAAATATAGAATAATAATACATTACAATTACAATTTGTATTCCTAAATTAGAGAAGTTCGGAGATTGGATATCCGATCTTATAACTCTAATATGCAGTAGGTATATATCTCGCAACAAAATGTCAAATTCAATAAAATAGTCCAGTTCTGGATACACCGCAAATAGGTTAAAACGTCCGTGCGAGAGCACTTTACCTGTCGGTAACTACCACTAAATCAGATTACAGTCTCACCCTCAGAACTATCGGCAGGGGTGAGGGTTGAAACATGCTCCACTTTGTACGGTGCGGACTTGCAACGACGAATTTTTTTTTCCCTACCTAACCTGATTGAAAGGCCATTTCAGCGTAACCCTAACAAGTAGGTGAGCTCGCGGGGCTCAAACCTGACGACGTTACTAACACTTCCATAAGAGCAGTGCTTCGCAGGATCTGCCACCGGTTCGGAAACGCGACCCACTGAGAAGATCCGGTGAGAAACTCAGTGGGCTGTGTCTGTGGGTTGATTTGTTGATTGATGACGACCGGCGACGACGAATAAAAGACGAAAAATACAACTACGTTATTGCTTTTAAATCTTCCAATTTATCTTATATATCCAATTTATCAATATATCTTCCAATTTATTCATACGATAACACGTCACACAATATTTTTTTTATCTAAGGCTGTGTAAAAAAGAAATGGCTTTTGTTATCTGGTTTTGTGAATTTTAAGCCACGGTCTACTTTAGAAATGAAAAAGAGGCCATTAATGTATTGTATTAAAAATAAATGAATTTTTGATGTGATCTTAAATAGTTTTTTATTAAAAGCAATTCATCACATTCAGACCGCACCTTAACACCACAGGTATCGGGTTCCCTTCGGTCGGATCGCCGTGTACCCCTCGTTCTTTCTCACTCTACCTACTGTAATAATTGAACTATATAGGTATTACTCCGATATTCTGACATTGCTTCTAAAAGGTTGACATTGATACAGTCGCTTTATTTAGCGGTTTTATTTTTTTATTATTAATAAATAGCAATAAAAAGTAGTATTGCTATGTTTTCTTTGTTTCCGACCGTCGTGCTCGACTGATTGCCGATACAGATGTTGTTTTACTTTTTTTGTTTCAAATTGAGTTTGAATGTATGTGTAATAAGGCAATAAAAATAATTTTATGTTCGCATATTTTTATTGGTAATGACCTTTTTTTTTATTGCCCTTGTAGGCAGACGAGCATACGGCCCACCTGATGGTGAGTGGTTACCGTCGCCCATGGACTTCAGCAATGCCAGGGGCAGAGCCAAGCCGCTGCCTAAAAATCTCTCATTTGGTATAATTTGTCGAATGAGTAAATCATATAAAGTCAATGAGTTACTTGTATGTACCTTATGCGCTCATAATAGACAAAAGCTATGTAATTCAATTTTTTATTAGAATTAAAATTAATTTTGTGGCATCCTTGAATTCGTTACGTAAACGTTGAATTAAGTAAATTTCGAATTATAGAATATTATAATTAATGCAATAAACCCGTTATATAAGACAGACCAGATCATCAATGATACACCGCACTCCGGACCCGACTTGTAATTAGCAAACTGCCAATTACCTCGCTCCCCGTTGTCACGCTCTTTAATCTAGAGCCCCACAATTAGGCGCTCGCTCCGGTCGGATAATCCCGAACCTTGCCCCTGACGCGCCGAGAAAATTTTGCACTTTTTTCCGCCGAGAGCTAAAGTGTAAATGAGATTTAGCCGCGAATTTCCCAAAACGAAATGTAAGAAGCGGCTCGGGGGCAATGTCTGCGGGCTTTTCTCGTCATTAGGGAACGAATTTTGAAAGATCTGTGTGATTTAGTCGGAAAAAAGTAGCAAATACGTGTAAAAATTATCATAAAATTTGTGTTTGACTCGATACTACTTTTTTTTAAAACATTCAGCTAATTATGTATCAGATATTTTTCAGTACGTGTTGAATTTGGTGAGTTTTATCGAAGTACTAGAATGATGACAGCCTTCATCCATTATTGGATTGGATAAATCGCAGGAGCGCTTAGACATCGCCCCATCCAAATTGAAATATGAGTTTGAAATCTTACGTTAATGTAGAACATCTTCAGACCCTTCAGACTGGAACTCGTGATTGTTTTTCGGTAGAATCGCCTACTCGCCCAATTAATTATTATTTATCATTAATTGTCCAAACTTATAACATGTTAAACACACATTATTTAATAATATTATTATGTATGTTTATTTCAGTAAATAAACCATAACGTTTTGTTAGTAAGTATTACTTATAATCTATTTTAGTAACTTAAAAACCTAACACATTAGACTATTTATTAGATTTTTTTGCCAAGTGCCTGCTGCAAAGGCTGTTAATTAGCAGTCTCTCGATCTTGCTCGATATGATGTTCAGAAGACTGTTGCCATATACACATTTACCGTTAGTGAGGTATTTAAACCCGAGCACTCCCTACCGCTAATATTTTTATTTTTATACGACCTCTTTAAGTGTTTACCGAAATCGTTTGGAATTTTAAGCATTTTTTTTTACTATTTGCCCGACATCGGAAATCTAATTTTGAATTAAAAACCAAAACAAGCGATTGTATTTTTCGATTTACATTTCTGTTTCTCAACCTATCGAATACAAACCCTCACTGCATCTGAGCTAAATAACTACTAACGTTTACTCTTAAAATGTCAGAATCAGCACTTAGTACTGTCAAAACTTTCACGGGGGATGTTCGCATTGATCCAAACTTGTGGGAGCAACTGTTCTTGATAATGGGAATTATTTCTATTTAGATAACTTTTGTGGTACCTTCGCAAATTTATAAAGCCAACTGTAGATACACGCTTTGAACTAAAATAATACAAAATATCATCAAATAATGGCTTTACAGCACATGTTTTTTTCCCTACCTATTCGCTGGTAGCCTTAGAGGTTATTCCAGCTACGGCCGGACGGGTAGGTGAGCTCACGGGCTCAACCTGAGAGAATTTGCTAGCACTAGACCTAGCAAAGGCAGTGCTTCGCAGAATCTATCCGGATCTGAATCGGATCGGAATCGCGACCCACTGAGAAGATCCGGGGAAAAACTCAGTGGTCACACATATGTAAGCATCTATATTCCTATTTTAGAAAAATATCCGCGACAACTGTGATATTATTTATCTCGTATATATAAATTTAAAAGTAATATGGCCGTTGTTACTGGAGATAATGAAATTTAATCGCAGCGTAATAAAGGCAATCTTTCCCTGACAACGGAGCGCACGAATTCTACTGAACTAGGCAATATGGTAACACCTAGCTCTGATTGCTTAGTATACAAACCAACGTCAGTTCTAGTTAAAAATATTTTTACTATGTTAATTCGCCTTTATAATAATTTTTAACAATGAATTTCATAATTTATAATAAATGAGAGATTCATAACAAAAAGTACATACAGAGTCTATTTAGGCAGTGACAATACGCGTAAATTGCATTTTTGGAGAGATATACGATAACGGGAAGATCTTCCACCGAGCGGGTGATATTTGCTCGGTAGACCGACGGTCTGAATGTTGTTGTTCGGAACTTGTATATATGCAAGCTTATCTTAAAAATGTCGTAAGCGAGATTCAGGCATCTGTCAAATATCTTGTGTTCTGTGATGGCTACCGCCACACATTCATTATGGCAGTTTTCTGTATAATATTGAGAGTTTTACAAAAATATATTATTGTGTTTCAACCCTAACATTCTCTTTACATAATACGTTATCAACTATCTATATATTTATAATTATGCGTCCAGACTGACTCATCGACGCAGAGTGGAAGCTGGTTACATACTTTAACAAAACATATATTACATACAAACATACAAACTTTAAATTTTGGGAAGGTGATACTATTGAATGTAAGCAAATCCTCTAAGGAAGGATTTTTCAATCCATAAGGGGGTAAATAAGTCATTTTTTTTCCTACATAATCGCTAGTGGCCTAAGGAGTTATTCCGACTACGCATGCTTTGGTAGGTGAACTGGGATGACTTACTACCATTATCCCTAGCAAGAGCAGTGTTTTGCTGAATCTACCAGATCGGAATCGCAGCCCAATTGAGAAGATCCAAAGAGAAAATCAGTCAGTTAATAAGTGACGAATGATCGGACATAAGTCCGACATTTTCAAAGCAAAAATCACGAAATTTTATATACGTGCTTGCCTACTGTAAAAACAAATTCAACTTTTTTATTGCCTGTGTAGGTAGATTAGCATATGGCCCACCTGATGGTAAGTTATTACCATCGCTCATGGACGTCAGCAATTCCAGGGGCAGAGCCAAGCCGTTGCCTACCGTAATCAGCGTATTTCAAAATTTTACATCTATATATATAAAAATGAATTGCTGTTCGTTAGTCTCGTTAAAATCGAAAACGGCTGGACCGATTTGGCTAATTTTGATCTTGAATTATTTGTAGAAGTCCAGAGAAGGTTTAAAAGGTAAATAAATATGAAAATGCTCTTAATTAAATAAAAATAACAATTTTTTTTTCCTTTGATGTATCCCCCGTCGGACGGATTCCTAAGTTTATTTTATACAAAAGCTTAGGTCTCTTATTTATTGATTGAGGCACTACGAAGTCTGCGGGGTCAGCTAGTTTCATTACGAAAAAAAGGAAAATAAACAAATCGACTCATTTCAATACTTTAGTACCGTGAACTTTCGATTTCCGACAAAATCGATCGTTTATACAGTCTTATTTGAACTAATTGAATTGTAGTCTTGATTTTATACAGAAAGAAAATAAAATAAAACCCGTATTTGCTTTCCGAACCGCATAAAATCTCTCGCAACTCAACTCAAACAAGATAAGACTCCCGTGTGAAAGTTCCCAAACTTATTCCATTTACAAATTTGAATCCGATGTCTTTTACGCTGTCTCGCATTTTTATTCTCGTCTCGCGAACTGAATAGCTTCTCACAAACGAGACGAACACGAGGCGGATTGTGAAATTTCGTGTCAGATTTTCATTTCATTAAATTATAATAACTAGAGGTCCCGCAGTAGTCGAAATTCGACTATAATTAATTGGAATTGTAAGTTTGTACACTATTAAGATTGTATTTTATACTTCAATAATCACAAATTTCGCCAAGGCTACACTTTAAAAAAATATTAATAAAGACAAACAATATTTAATCTCAATTTGACAACAGACGTCAAGAACAAAAGTTTGACAATAAATAGTATGCATGCGTGTGTGTGTGTGTGTGTGTGTGTCAAATACATGGTAGTGTGTCTAATGTTTTCTTTTTTGATTTAATGTATCTTTTATGCTATATTTTAAAAAAATATTACCATTATGCACTTCTTCTCTGTATTCTCTATAAGTGTGGAAAATTTCATACTCCTCCGTCCGCGCAATTTTGGAAAAAAGGGATACAAAGTTTTTGCTTCACGTATTAATATATAGATGTGTTCGTGTAAGATTTTTTTTTCATTGAAGGCGAAATCTTTTCGGTCAATAAAAAAAGTGTTATAGATCTCCACATGTCTTAGCATTCTGATACGGTGATTCTTTATCAACAATGATAGCATCGTTATCGCACACCGCCGATTTAATCATAAATGTTGCATTTGGATGTTGTTTGAAGAAATATCTTTATCTATGCCGATAGCCTTGAGAGACTATATCAGCGTTACCAGCGTATAGGTGAGCTCTCGGGGCTCAAACCGGAGGTTTTGCTAGCACTGGCCCTAACAAGAGTAGTGCTTCGTTGAATCTACCACCGGATCGGAAACGCGACCCACTGAGAAGATCCGGCGAGAAACTCAGTGGGCTGTGTCTATGGGTTAATTTACTCGCCGAGCCTTTAGGTGCTTGAGGTACCTAAAAGCACCCTTAATGAATCGGGAGGATCCGTAATGATGTGTTAATATCTATCCTATGCTATGCTATGTACGTGCATCGCATGTGACTGAGTAATCCGTTGCGATAGCTCTTAGAACTCAGCGGGAGGGACAGCGCCGGGTCTCAACCGACGATCGTTCATATAGAATCCGAATTTCAATTCTCAATTATCATTCGTAATAAGCGACGCTCGATTTAATAGCGACGAGTCCACCATCACGCATACACTATTTATATATGTCCTTGTAAATCAACATCAACGGAGCTGATAAAAGAAGTCGATCCCAGAATAAATAGAGTTGTAGCTGCGTGTTTTTTTCCCATCTATTCACTGAGCTTGAGAGAATTTGCTAAGACTAGCCCTAGTAAGAGCAGAGCTTCGCAGAATCTACCATCGGATCGCAATCGCGACCCACTGAGAAGCACAGTGAACAGTGCACAGTCCGCCGAGAAACTCAGTGGGCTGGGCAGCTTTAGAGACCCAAAGTGAAGTAAGTTTCGTCACGTTTCTTCCACTAGTTGCCACGCTCAACCTCAAAGATGAAACGTATAGATATTTATTCCCTTAAAATGATATTTAACTTGATTTTCTTCCGGGAAATATTCAAATCCCACTCTGGCCCTCTCTAAGCCTCAAAGGAATGGCTGATGTCACTCGACTCCATCTGTAGGTAACAAAGCATGCGTGTGAATTTTTTACTGTCATTTTTGACACTAAATTTGTACGTACGTACAAGTGACGTGTTGACGAGTGCTCACGGTTGAGGGCCCGTATGTATATATTAATACGTGAAGCAAAAACGTTGTATCCCTTTTTACGAAAATTGCGCGGACGGAGGAGTATGAAATTTCCCACACTTATAAGAGACTATAGAGAAGAAGTGCACAACGCTAATATATTTTTTAAATAATGCATAAAAGATACATTAAATCAATAAAGAAAACATTACACACACTACATACCATGTATTTGACGCACACACGCATGCATACTATTTATTGTCAAACTTTTGTTCTTGACGGGACTTTTTGGCGGGAACGCGAGGAGTGAAGTTGTGTGATTTGTTTTATTTTGTCTATTTAGTGTTTCTTCGGGTTTAAATGTGTAATAATGGTGGTTTATTAATTGTTTAATATCTGTGAAAGTGCACAAATGTGGGAAAATGAAACAAAGCTGCTGGACGTAACTTCTCGGGATCCTCCAAAAAGTCCACTGAAAAAATCTTAGTAAATGACCACCATTTTTCTGAGATTATATTTCATTTCATTTAATCTCATCCCAGTTGATTAATGTCTCAAATTAATCATCTTCATTTCATTTCACTCCATAATATCATTTTTCATAAAAATATGAATATAAATTAAAATAAGACATGACTTAAAGGTCTCAGTTACCAGGTCATAAAATTCCTTAAAAAAAATATTCTTGACGTCTGTTGTCAAATTGAGATTAAATATTGTTTGTCTTTGTTAATATTTATTACAATGCAGTCTTGGCGAAATTTGTGATTATAAAAGTATATAACACAATCATAATAATGTACAAACTTACAATTCCAATTAATTATAGTTGAATTTCGACTACTGCGGGACCTCTAGTCCAAAATTAATGGACTTAGATATGAATTTGTATATCGTCTTTTGAAGAAAACTGCGTTACTCTAGAAACTCAACTAAAGAAATAATCTCAAACGAAAAAAATCGTAAAATTGGAAAATATTATTAACCTACTCGAATATTTATATTCATTTTATTCGTATAACGTTAATGGAGTTTCTATTCAATTACGTCCGAGAAAATAAAGTAAAAGCACTTCTTAAAGTGCTTATCAAAGAAAACTTGAACGTTTCGTGGAGATAATATACCAAAAACGGATTTCTTTCCAGTATTTCTTTGAGAATTCTTTTTCTCGATTCATGATCCGCGCAGTATAGAGCGACTATTGGTATAGAGATCGCAACGGAATGCCGCCACTCTTGAGACTAGTCAAGTCACGTCCTTACGGATCCATCAGATCCAATAAATCTTGCATTAGATACCTTCAGAGTTGTTAGGTCTCCTTCGGAGGCGCTCGGGCAGTTGTTAGCAAATCCCACCCCTCCTGGCTGAGCCTTTGCTCGCCCACCTGTCCTGGTGAAGCTGGAAAGGCCTCCGGGCCAACAGTAATCTTTCAATCACAAAAAAAAAAAAAAAAAACTAGTCAAGTTTCAGTCGTATCGTAAAACGGCCTTTCCACCCTTCGAAACCGGAAAGTGATGTTTATTACAGTTAATTTATTTGACGTTTTAAGTTCTTTTAATAATGGAAGTAAGATTTGGGCTCTTGTTTTAAAGTATGTGGCTGATATTTACGCTGTGGCGTTTATCGACGACCCCGACGACTGATTTATACCTACCGTACCTGCGGCACTCTAATTCTATTCAGATTACTCTGGTTCGAAGTGCCACGTTACTAAATACAGCGTGAGTAAGTTTATTAAAACATTCTGAGCGCTAAATCAAATTCAAATTCAAATTCAAATTCAAAATCATTTATTTCAACTTGGATGTCATCAAAAACACACTTGTTGAATGTCAAAATGTAAAAGAAAATGTTAACTCTACCACCGGTTCCAAAAAAGCCACAGTCCTGAGAAGAACCGGCGAAACAAACTCAGCGGGCTTTTTTATGTATTTTCTCAACTATTTTCTTCTTTTTTTTTTNAATCTTTCAATCAAAAAAAAAAAAAAAAAAAAAACCACAGGTATCGGGTTCCCTTCGGTCGGATCGCCGTGTACCCCTCGTTCTTTCTCACTCTACCTACTGTAATAATTGGACTATATAGGTATTACTCCGATATTCTGACATTGCTTCTAAAAGGTTGACATTGATACAGTTGCTTTATTTAGCGGTTTTATTATTAATAAATAGCAATAAAAAGTAGTATTGCTATGTTTTCTTTGATTTGAACCGTCGTGCTCGACTGATTGCCGATTCAGATGTTGTTTTACTTTTTTGTTTCAAATTGAGTTTGAATGTATGTATATGAGGCAATACAAATAATTTTGGTTCGCACATTTTTATTGGTAATGACGTCTCATTTGGTATAATTTGTCGAATGAGTAAATCACATAAAGTTAATGGAGTTACCTCTATCTTATGCGCTCATAATAGACAAAAGCTATGTAATTCAATTTTATTAGAATTAAAATTAATTTTGAGCCATCCCTGAATTCGTTACGTAAACGTTGAATTAAGTAAATTTCGAATTATAGAATATTATAATTAATGCAATAAACCCGTTATATAAGACAGACCAGATCATCAATGTTACACCGCACTCCGGACCCGACTTGTAATTAGCAAGCTGCCAATTACCTCGCTCCCCGTTGTCACGCTCTTTAATCTACGAGCCCCACAATTAGGCGCTCGCTCCGCTCGGATAATCCCGAACCTTGCCCCTGACGCGCCGAGAAAATTTTACACTTTTTTCCGCCGAGAGCTAAAGTGTAAATGAGATTTAGCCTCGAATTTCCCAAAACGAAATGTAAGAAGCGGCTCGGGGGCAATGTCTGCGGGCTTTTCTCGTCATTAGGGAACGAATTTTGAAAGATCTGTGTGATTTAGTCGGAAAAAGTAGCAAATACGTGTAAAAATTATCATAAAATTTGTGTTTGACTCAATACTACTTTTTTTTAAAACATTCAACTAATTATGTATCAGATATTTTTCAGTACGTGTTGAATTTGGTGAGTTTTATCGAAGTACTAGAATGATGACAACCTTCATCCATTATTGGATTGGATAAATCGCAGGAGCGCTTAGACATCGCCCCATCCAAATTGAAATATGAGTTTGAAATCTTACGTTAATGTAGAACATCTTCAGACCCTTCAGACTGGAACTCGTGATTGTTTTTCGGTAGAATCGCCTACTCGCCCAATTAATTATTATTTATCATTAATTGTCCAAACTTATAACATGTTAAACACACATTATTTAATAATATTATTATGTATCTTTATTTCAGTAAATAAACCATAACGTTTTGTTAGTAAGTATTACTTATACTAATCTATTTTAGTAACTTAAAAACCTAATACATAGCTATTAGACTATTTATTACAAAAAAAATCCATGTGCCTGTTGCAAAGGCTATTAATTAGCAGTCCCTCAAAATCTTGCTCGATATGATACACAGAAAACTGTTGCCATATATGTATACATTTACCATGAAAGCCGTTAGTGAACTGCGGTATTTAAACCTAAGCACACCCTACCGCTAATATTGTTATTTTTATACGACCACTTTAAGATTTTTTTAAAATTTTTAAGATTTTTAGGCAGCGACTTGGCTCTGCCCCTGGCATTGCTGAAGTCCATGGGCGATGGTAACCACTCACCATCAAGTGGACCGTATGCTCGTCTGCCTACAAAGGCAATAAAAAAAAAACTATTTACCCGACATTGAAAATCTAATTTTGAAATGAAAAATAAAACAAGCGATCGTATTTTTCGATTTACACTTCCGTGTCTCGACCTATCGAATACAAACCCTCGCTGCATCTGAGCTAAATAACTACTAACATTTACTCTTAAAATGTCAGAATCAGCACTTAGTGCTGTCAAAACTTTCACGGGGGATGTTCGCATTGATCCAAACTTGTGGGAGCAACTGTTCTTGATAAAGGGAATTATTTCTATTTAGATAACTTTTGTGGTACCTTCGCAAATTTATAAAGCCAACTATAGATACACGCTTTGACCTAAAATAATACAAAATATCGTCAAATAATGACTTTACAGCACATGTCTTTTTTCCTACCTATTCGCTGGTAGCCTAAGAGGTTATTCTAGCTACACCCGGACGGGTAGGTGAGCTCACGGGCTCAACCTGAAAGAATTTGCTAGCACTAGACCTAGCCAAGGCAGTGCTTCGCAGAATCGACCACCAAATCGGAATCGCGACCCACTAAGAAGATCCGGGGAGAAACTTAGTGGGTACACATAGGTATGCAAGCGTCCTATTGTAGGAAAATATCCGCGAAAACTGTGATATTATTTATCTCGTAAATATAAATTGAAAAGTAAGATGGCCGTTGTTAGTACAGATCATGTAATTTAATCGCAGATAATGGATTTCAATCGCAGCGTAATAAAGACAATCTTTCCCTGACAGCGGAGCGCACGAATTTTACTGAAGTAGGCAATATGGTAACACGACTGCTTAGTATACAAACTACCGTCAGTTTTAGTTAAAAATATTTTTACTATTCCAATTCTTAGTATACAAACTACCGTCAGCTTCGCCTTTATAATAATTAAAAAAGAAGGAATTTCATAATTTGTAATAAATGAGAGATTAAACCGTAAAAACGGCATGTTAACATTTGTAAAAATACGAATAAGAAAAGAATCAAAATGTGTACCTACATAGTTGTTCTTTAGCACAATATTCAAATGTCGACAAAATAGAGCTTAGTCGGCCGTGACTACGAATAGTGTAAGGATTGTACTAAGTATTCGAAATGACGGAAATAATAATGTAGTAGGTACTATTGATAAACGCAAACTATAAATGTAACTAGAAATAAATAGGAGGAAAACGCTGCGTTTGCCATGTACTGCCATGTTACTGTTTATGCTTAAACTGAAGAAGGTATTGATATTCGTGAAATTTAAAATTAAAACAAGGTTTTATAGTATCTGCCTCAAGGGAATCCTATAGTTCTCCAGGCACATTGTCTAATAACGGGAAAAAAATTAAAAAGCTAGTGTATACATACTGGCAAAGGGGAAGGAAAGAGATCTGACCAGGTTCCGCACTATCGTTAATTCGACCGTCTAAGATGCTATTGATCCCTCGATTACAAAAAGTATATAAAGAGTCTATTTATGCAGTGAAAATACGTGTAAATTGTAAGTGCTTAGATAAATGTGGCAGCTTTCTCTAAGCGTATTGTAAGTTTCACAAATATATATTATTGTGTGTCAACCCTAACATCCCTTTTAGATAATACGTGATTATCTACTTTTTTTTTTCATCAGTCTGTTTCTCTCCACTGCTGGATGTAGGCCTCTCCTATAGTCCACCACAATGAACGATCCTTCGCCTTCCGCATCCAATCTCTCCCAGCATATCCCCGCAAGTCATCGGTCCAACGGACAAGGGGACGCCCAACGCTGCGCTTACCGGTACGCGGTCTCCAGTCCAGAACACATCTGCTCCATCGGCCATCGGTTCTGCGATGTCCGGCCCATTGCAACTTCAGCTTGCTAATCTTTAGGGCCATGTCGGTCACTTTGGTTCTTTGATGGATTTCATCATTTCTGACTCGATACATCAATGAAACTCCGAGCATACACCTTTCCATAGCACGCTGAGCGACTTTGAACTTACGTACTAGACCTACGATCAATGACGGGCAGTACGCAAGCGTTGAAGACTTTTGTCTTTTGGCATTGTCTTTAGGGTGTAAAGAGTGGCAATGGAATCACAGCTACTCAATAGCCAACCTCACCTACCTCACGACTTACTAGCACTATCCCTAGCAAAAACAGTGTTTTGCTGAATCTACTACCAGATCGGAATCGCAGCTCAATTGAGAAGAACCAAAAAGAAACTCAGTCAGTTAAAAAGTGACGAATGATGTACAAAAGTCCGACATTTTCAAAGCAAAAATTACGAAATTTTATATACGTGCTTGCGTACTATAAAAACAAATTCTACTTTTTTTATTAGCATATGGCCCACCTGATGGTAAGTTATTACCATCGCTCATGGACGTCAGCAATTCCAGGGGCAGAGCCAAGCCGTTGCCTACCGTAATCAGCGTATTTCAAAAATTTACATCTATATATATAAAAATGAATTGCTGTTCGTTAGTCTCGCTAAAACTCGAGAATGGCTGAACCGATTTGGCTAATTTTGGTCTTGAATTATTTGTAGAAGTCCAGAGAAGGTTTAAAAGGTAAATAAATATGAAAATGCTCTTAATTAAATAAAAATAACAATTTTGTTTTTCCTTTGATGTGTCCCCCGTAGGACGGATACCTAAGTTTATTTTATACAAAAGCTTAGGTCTCTTATTTATCGATTGAGGCACTACGAAGTCTGCGGGGTCAGCTAGTTTCAATATGAAAAAAAAGGAAAATAAACAAATCGACTCATTTCAATACTTTAGTACCGTGAACTTTCGATTTCCGACAAAATCGATCGTTTATACACTCTTATTTGAACTAATTGAATTGTAGTCTTGATTTTATACAGAAAGAAAATAAAATAAAACCCGTATTTGCTTTCCGAACCGCATAAAATCTCTCGCAACCCAACTCAAACAAGATAAGATTCCCGTGTGAAAGTTCCCAAACTTATTCCATTTACAAATTTGAATCCGATGTCTTTTACGCTGTCTCGCATTTTTATTCTCGTCTCGCGAACTGAATTGCTTCTCACAAACGAGACGAACACGAGGCGGATTGTGAAATTTCATGTCAGATTTTCATTTCATTAAATTATAATAACTAGAGATCCCGCAGTAGTCGAAATTCGACTATAATTAATTGGAATTGTCAGTTTGTACACTATTATGGTTGTATTTTATACTTCTATAATCACAAATTTCGCCAAGGCTACACTTTAAAAAAATATTAATAAAGACAAACAATATTTAATCTATTCTCAATTTGACCACAGACGTCAAGAACAAAAGTTTGACAATAAATAGTATGCATGCGTGTGTGCGTCAAATACATGGTATGTAGTGTGTGTGTTTTTTTTTCTTTATTGATTTAATGTATCTTTTATGCATTATTTAAAAAAATATTAGCATTATGCACTTCTTCTCTATATTCTGTATAAGTGTGGAAAATTTCATACTCCTCCGTCCGCGCAATTTTCGTAAAAAGGGATACAAAGTTTTTGCTTCACGTATTAATATGTGTTCGTGTAAGATTTATTTTTTCATTGACGGCGAAATCTTTCCGGTCAATAAAAAAAAGTGTTATAGATCTCGACATGTCTTAGCATTCTGATACGGTGATTCTTTATCAACAAAGATAGCATCGTTATCGCACACCGCCAATTTAATCATAAATGTTGCATTTGGATGTTGTTTGAAGAAATGCCTTACCTATGCCGATAGCCTTGAGAGACTATATCAGCGTTACCAGCGTATAGGTGAGCTCTCGGGGCTCAAACCGGAGGTTTTGCTAGCACTGGCCCTAACAAGAGTAGTGCTTCGTTGAATCTACCACCGGATCGGAAACGCGACCCACTGAGAAGATCCGGCGAGAAACTCAGTGGGCTGTGTCTATGGGTTAATTTACTCACCGAGCCTTTAGGTACTTGAGGTACCTAAAAGCACCCTTAATGAATCGGGAGGATCCGTAATGATGTGTTAATATCTATCCTATGCTATGCTATGTACGTGCATCGCATGTGACTGAGTAATCCGTTGCGATAGCTCTCAGAACTCAGCGGGAGGGACAGCGCCGAGTCTCAACCGACGATCGTTCATATAGAATCCGAATTTCAATTCTCAATTATCATTCGTAATAAGCAACGCTCGATTTAATAGCGACGAGTCCACCATCACGCATACACTATTTATATATATCCTTGTAAATCAACATCAACGGAGCTGATAAAAGAAGTCGATCCCAGAATAAATAGAGTTGTAGCTGCGTGTTTTTTCCCATCTATTCACTGAGCTTGAGAGAATTTGCTAAGACTAGCCCTAGTAAGAGCAGACCTTCGCAGAATCTACCATCGGATCGCAATCGCGACCCACTGAGAAGCACAGTGAACAGTGCACAGTCCGCCGAGAAACTCAGTGGGCTGGGCAGCTTTAGAGACCCAAAGTGAAGTAAGTTTCGTCACGTTTCTTCCACTGGTTGCCACGCTCAACCTCAAAGATGAAACGTATAGATATTTATTCCCTTACAATGATATTTAACTTGATTTTCTTCCGGGAAATATTCAAATCCCACTCTGGCCCTCTCTAAGCCTCAAAGGAATGGCTGATGTCACACGACTCCATCTGTAGGTAACAAAGCATGCGTGTGAATTTTTTACTGTCATTTTTGACACTAAATTTGTACGTACGTACAAATGACGTGTTGACGAGTGCTCACGGTTGAGGGCCCGTATCTATATATTAATACGTGAAGCAAAAACGTTGTATCCCTTTTTACGAAAATTGCGCGGACGGAGGAGTATGAAATTTCCCACACTTATAGAGACTATAGAGAAGAAGTGCACAACGCTAATATTTTTTTTAAATAATGCGTAAAAGATACATTAAATCAATAAATAAAACATTACACATACTACATACCATGTATTTGACGCACACACGCATGCATACTATTTATTGTCAAACTTTTGTTCTTGACGTCTGTTGTCAAATTGAGAATAGATTAAATATTGTTTGTCTTTGTTAATATTTTTTATAGTGTAGTCTTGGCGAAATTTGTGATTACAGAAGTATAAAATACAATCATAATAATGTACAAACTTACAATTCCAATTAATTATAGTTGAATTTCGACTACTGCGGGACCTCTAGTCTAATATTAATGGACGACTTTAAATATTGAATTTGTATATCGTCTTTTGAAGAAAAGTGCATTGCTCTAGAAACTCAACTAAAGAAATAATCTCAAACGAAAGAAATCGTAAAATTGAAAAATATTATTAACCTACGCGAATATTTATATTCATTTTATTCGTATAACGTTAATGGGGTTTCTATTCAATTACGTCCGAGAAAATAAAGTAAAAGCACTTCTTAAAGTGCTTATCAAAGAAAACTTGAACGTTTCGTGGAGATAATATACCAAAAACGGATTTCTTTCAAGAATTTCTTTGATAATTCTTTTTCTCGATTCATGATCCGTGCAGTATAGAGCGACTTTTTTTTAATTTTTTTTTTGCTTAGATGTGTGGACGAGCTCACAGCCCACTTGGTGTTAAGTGGTTACTGAAGCCCATAGACATCTACAACGTAAATGCGCCACACGCCTTGAGATATAAGTTCTAAGGTCTCAGTATAGTTACAACGGCTGCCCCACCCTTCAAACCGAAACGCATTACTGCTTCACGGCAGAAATAAGCGGGGTGGTGGTACCTACCCGTGCGGACTCACAAGAGGTCCTACCACCAGTAAGAGATCTACTGGTATAGAGATCGCAACGGAATGCCGCCACTCTTGAGACTAGTCAAGTTTCAGTCGTATCGTAAAACGGCCTTTCCACCCTTCGAAACCGGAAAGTGATGTTTATTACACTTAATTTATTTGACGTTTTAAGTTCTTTTAATAATGGAAGTAAGATTTGGGCTCTTGTTTTAAAGTATGTGGCTGATATTTACGCTGCGGCGTTTATCGACGACCTCGGCGACTGATTTATACCTACCGTACCTGCGGCACTCTAATACTATTCAGATTACTCTGGATCGAAATGCCACGTTACTAAATACAGCGCGAGTAAGTTTGTTCTTTCTGAGCGCTAAATCAAATGAAGAATCGACTTTGATGTAATGTAATTTCGACTTCATACATAAAAGGGGGCGGTTGTTTTCACGTTTTGATGTCTATAGGCCTCGCTAGTCGCTTTTAACTCCAATTGAGTCGAGTTTTTCCCGACTCCATGATTTAGGTATTATACAACGTTGCGTTTTAAAAGTGAATCTATTCATATTGGTGTGTCACAGCTATGTGCATGTGTAATAACTGTTTGTTTGCTTGTTTAATATGAAAGGAAAATCGAGTTTAATTTTAATAGCTATAATAGATCGTAGCTAATTAGCGTCATATAATAAATGATCAACTTAGGTTATTTATTATCATTAACACTTACTATACTATGCTGAAAAACGTAAAATTAGGCCTATAAGATTTGTAAGAATATTATTGTCGCAGGAAAGCACTACGCAAAAACAAAAACATACCAATAAAATTAAATCGGGGAATTTAATAAAATTAATTTAATAAATTCGTAGGTAAGTCCACAGGCTATTTTTTTCATGATAAATGACATGACCCGGGTAATGTCGGGTGTATCTTGTGTCGTAAACATGATAATGTGTACGTTGCTTTTACGTGCCAACGGATCTACAATTCGACTGGTAGTTTATGGACTGTTTATTACAAAGTTAACGCAGGAGAAACGGTTGAGGTATATTAGAATATATTTCCCAGAGTGTGGAAGCGTGGAATGATAAGATGGCAAGTATCTCGAGGCCATGCACACGTTGGATAGACAATTTCATAAAATCGAATCCGAAAACCGAATTAGTACCTCAGCTGCTCCGGCAAGAGACTAGCTAATATGGTAATTGTAAACATAGTTCAATTCGTTTTGTTTTCCTACCTATTCTAGTAACCTCGAAGGGTTATACTAGATTCGCAGAATTAGTAGGTTTTTTTTATATTTTCCTGGCCCTTGTAGGCCGATGAGCATACGGCCCATTTGATGGTGACTAGTTACCGTCGCTTATGGACGTCATCAATGCCAGGGGCAGAGCCAAACCGCTGCCTAAAAAGCGAGCTCACGGGGCTCTAAACCTGACGACCTTGCTAACACTAACCCTAGCAAGAGTAGTACTGACAAGATCCGGCGAGAATCTCTGTGCTTTCATTCGTATTAATCTTCTCAATCGTTATTTTATTCGAACATATTTTGTGTCGTGCAAAAATTGGTATGTTAATATCAAACTACAGTCGGAGCACATTGTGAAATCCAAATAACAGGTGCAAAAGAGACAACATTTAATCTCAAGCTTTAAGAAAGAGACAAAAAAAACGCTCGCCTTCCAAGAACAAGATAGCATCTCGGAGTCCATCAGGAAGAAACGAGACATCTTTGAGGCATCAATAAAATCTTTATATTCATTTTGCCTTTCATTTGTTTTTTGTATCTTTTACCTTTTGTAGAGTGCTTATTTATTCATAACACCTTTGTCGGGTTTTTGTGAGCCTCATTAAGTTGAATTAGTTTGAAGAGGCGTATGATAATAATTTTCGTAATGAGTGCGGTCCCTATGAATTTAAATAGCCATTCCGGATGCCCTCCGGGTTATCTTATGACGACTAATTAATTCAACAAATATTGTACTAAATGGGAATCTTTATAGTCTCGTTGTGTGTTATTGAAAGTTTGTGAAAGTTTCGTTTGAGAACTGTTTGGTGTAATTGGAGATTTGACCTCACCACGACAACCTTGGAGTAAATGAAAAGTGTCGCACAGATTTCAAAAGCCGTATTGTGTGTGTGCCGTGTTTAAGTGTATAAGTTTGTGTATAGTAAGTTTGTGTATTTGTGTATAAGTGTTTTTTGTTATGATTCAATTTGTTGTTTCTGTGTTTGTGTACAATAATATTATTTACCTATATCTCGCTTTATCTCTAATGATTATTTTATTTGTATCGGTAAGCATCAATCATCATTATCCTGCCCTACTCCCAGTCACCTTGGGTCGGCGCAACATGTTTTCTCCTTCCATACTCTTCTATCATATACCATTTCTTCACTCACTTCCCTCTTACACATATCGTCTTTCACGCAATCCATCCATCATCTTTTCTTAGGTCTACGTCTTCTTCTAAATCTTTCCACATTCATAATTAACACTCACTTACCAACCTCATTTTCATTTCGTCTCATCACATGTCCATACAATCCCAAACGAGTACTTCTCAACTTCTCTGTCACAGGTGCCACTTTCAGACTTCCTCTAACAAATTACCTATATTATAATATATCGGTAAGGAGTAGGTAATGTAGTGAAAATAAAGAAGTATGTTTTTTTATAGAAATGGCCACTATTTATGTTAAACTTAACGCGTAATTGTTGCTAGGTGTTAGAGACCGTGATGTAAAGCCTTAATTACATTAAAATGATTATAAAGAACTCTGCTATGAAGAAGTACTGACCAAAACCGATACACACCAGTTCTCAAGATAAGAATTTAGAGGTGAGATTATTGTTGTAGTTTTATTTGATAAGCTTATATGAGCTGACGATCTCGCGGAGCCCGATGTAAAGCGATTATCAAAGCCGATCGACGTTTAATTGAAAATTTCGACCAGAATGTGTGATTGGTGGAGGAATATCTATTCCTTATCTACCTAGTAATAAGAGAGGTGATACTGGCATATGGTAGGTTGTTAGCTATATAGGCCAAGGAAGTTTCCGTTTTTATCAATGAAGTTCAAACGTAATAGCAAATGTTCATTTTCTGATACCTATAGGCTCGTTCTATCTAGGCTTTTTTTTAAGAAATATAATATTATAAAGCGGTAGAGGTGTATGTATTCTTGTTTATTAATGACGTACGCTTTTTTTGATATGATAAGACACTTTCTGTTTAACTTTAGAAGTCGAATAAGTATATCTTTTTTATTATTAGAAATGTGTAAGATTAATAAAAAAAATGCGAATTATAATACTGACGTTTTCTTTAAAGCATGATAATTTGTAAACACCTTTAATTGAAGTACTATTATACATATTTTATTGAATGTCCAAGCAAACAGTACTCGCAGTAGGCTTGTAGTAAAAAGTATCAAGTGATTTTTTTATAGTCGTCATAAAACCAAAAAAGTTGAGTTAGAAAATCAAAAGTAATAATACTTAAATAAATTAACAGATTTGAAATGTGAAGGATATTGCCATTGCCACAAATCGTCATCCAATAAAGAAGTCAACAGTAAGATAAATTTAGTAAATAATTAGTTCAATTTAAAACGTCTAAGAATTATTTGCAATTCATCTAAGACACACCTACGCTTCTTCTACATGACTACATTTCTATATTAAAAGATAATGACTGTTAAGATTATACCTACTTACCTCATCGCTTCTTAGTCTGAAGGTAATTCATTAATGATTGTTTTAACAGCTCACAGATATCTACTGTTGGTCACAGGCTATCGCAAGGTTCGCCACGATATCCGATTTTACGCAGTTTGCATCCAGCGGGGATCCACAACATTTAGCAGGTCGTTAGTGCACCTCCTGGGACCCACGCTGCTTATTCCGGTGCGCGGTCGCCACTTAAAAACTTTTTGGCCCTATGGAACCTACTCTACCAACAATGTGCCCTCCTAATGCCACTTAAATCTTGCAATCCTTCGAGCTATGTCAGTTACTTTAGTTCTTCTGCGAATCTCCTCATTCCTTATTCGATTTCGCTTCGATTCGTCTTCTCGATTGCTTTGTGAGTGACTTTGAGCTTTCTGATAAGGCCTTTGGGATCTTTCACAACGGTACATCATTACTTTTCTGTTCCCTACCAATTCGCTGGTAGCATAAAGGGCTATTCCAGCTTCGCGTGGCCAAGTAGATCAGCTCACGGGCTCAACCTTAGAGAATTGGCTAGCAAGCGCAGTGCTTCGTAGAATCTACCACCGGATCGGAATCCCACTGAGAAGATCCAGTGATAAATAAACACAGCTGTCATTAGTATCAACGAAATTAAAACAGAAACTATTCTATTCGAGACCAAACCTCTCTGATATGTTGTTATTCAACAACTTTACTTTTTACTAATGTATAGCTGGCTCATTGAAATTAAGTTACGGGCCACTCAATCAATCTACCTATACGTCGACGTGTGACGCGGTGTCGTGTGCAGTGCGCGATCGCATCGTGTCGTCGGGCGCTTCTCACGACGCCGTGTTTAGAAGTGAAACCGCGTCGCTTTCTACTCGACGGCGGTCGGCACGAATCGCGACCTGCATTTCTATCAATCATGAACCTCACGATGTTCGCTTGTCTTCCACGAATTCACATCCCTGTCTCTATAGTATAATAGCACTTATAAGCTTATTTTTATGAGGTACTAGCGAAAGTGTTGCTGATTAAATATATGATACACAATCAGTTGTTCAAACGATTCCCAACTTTGATGACGCTGTACCGGAAACTTTCACACAAGTGCCATTAACGACCGTCTGAAGTTCCGACTTGACGCAAAGGCATACATATGCACAAAGTTTTTTTTATAGACATAAAGGCTATCATTAATGTTTTTGATGATACACAGTTGTTTAGCTTTAATATTGGTCTGGAATAACTTACAATTAACTACTGGAGCGTATTCCTTTGATATGTTTCCAATGCATCTATTTCGACGATAAAATAAATTTAATTGCTTCATAAAAATCGTATGGTTAGTTGTCTCTGTTTTAAAAATGATATGCGTGTGTGGGATGTAAAAAATCAACTTGTAAGTATCAATACAATCTTCACTTCCTATTTGATGGTTAGTAAGAAGCAATGATTAGTAAGTATCATCAAGATTCACATTACAGAAGTATCCATTACTAGTCCTATCGTGATACCTACGTTACGTGAATTCATAATTAGTTAGTGATTTATTTAGACGGTATATGAAGCAGTGATGAGCTACGCCAAAATACAGGAGAACCTTTATACAACACAGCCTATTCCTCGCCTATATAGACTTCATATCTGAATGTGACGGCATTCTGATGCCCATCGCCATAGACCATGTAAGTCATGACTTTACACGTGGCCATTTGAAAAATAAGAACTCTATCACTCGTGAACTATGCGCGTGGAATTTTTTTTTTAAATGTGAAAGTTTTACAAATGATCGTCATTAGTTTTATATTTCTAAGATTTAATGCGTTATGAGTGAATTGAAAGAAAACCAGCAATTTGTATTATAAATAAATCGCTTCAATTAACATATTCGTGTAGAATTGATTTCTTTAACATGATGACCGATGATTGGGGTTAAATCACTTGCTTTATATTCGTGAAAACTTTGGTATTATGGGAATGATTCTGGTTCCGCATTATAGTAAGTATTATATGCCTAATGGGAGATATCGGACTTAAACCTGAATCACCATAGTAATAATTTCAATTAAATATTGCATACTGATTGCGAATAACAACATTAGTATTCCTCTTCCGGCTTCGAGTGAGTTGGTCACGGTGAAGTTGAAAAGACCCTGAGAAATCCCAAAAACAGACGTTCTTAAATAATTCATCTGATTGTTTTTTTTTATTGCTTAGATAGGTGGATGAGCTGGTGTTAAATAGTTACTAGAGCCCATAGACATACGTAAATGTCACCACTCACCTTAAGATATGAGTTCTAAGGTCTCAGTATAGTTACAATGGCTGCCCCGCCCCACCCTTCAAACCGAAACGCATTACCGCTTCACGTCAGTAATAGGAAGGGTGGTGGTACCTACCCGTTCAGACTCACGCGAGGTCCTACCACCAGAAAGCTTGAAGAAACTTACACGCTGTTGTTGGCTCAACGAATGGGTTCTGTCCTTAAACCATGAGCGTGTTAATAATGACGCGTGTGTGTATCATTTTAGGAGGGAGGGATTACGTGTGGCCCGAGAGTCTTTCCAGTTTCATCACGACCGGCGAGCATGGGCTCACCCAGGAGGGGCGGGTGCTAACAACTGGTCGAACACTTTCGAAGGAGACCTAACAGCTCAAGGACAGCTATTTATTTACAAATGGATCTAGTAGCGTTTCTGAATCGCGACCAGATGAAAAGATCCGGCGAGAAACTCAGCGGACGGGTGTATGGATTAGGTTTCACGTCCGGCTCTTTGATGAATTCGACAAGTACGGTTTCCAGGGTCCCTTTACCTGCTTCTAGTGCTACAGCTGCAGGTGTCTAATGTGGATTGGGCAGTTGTGTTAGTGGATCGGGCAGATCCGAAAGGACGTGTCTCCTTGTGACGTAGCCGCTGGGCTGTAGGCAGCTACAGTTATCGTGCCGCATTGCCTTGTCTAAGTACCATTCCGACGGTTACTTTAGGTATTTCCTGATTTCGAGGCCTAGATCGCTGTGAAGATCAACATTCCTTAAACATCACTGAGCTCCACTGTGGTTACTTTGCTAAAATTTAGATTGTGAGGTAGGTATCTATGTAGGTGAGGCCCGTGTGAGCAAAAACCGCACTCGCATAGGTCAATATAGGATGGACGCAGTTTTGTAAAGTGTCTCCTTGCTACGAAGGGTCAGTTTTCTCTGTTTGTTCATCATATCTATGGGACGCTCATGAACGCGTGTATATCCAACAAAGGGGTATATTTATGTATGTATATATTTAGCGATTTCACAGCGGAGTGGGGTTTCACTAATGCATAACGTTGTTCATTAAATAACTAAATGGACTGATGGTAGGACGTCTTGTAAGATCGCACGGGTAGGTTCCATCATCCTGCCTATTTCTGCCGTGAAGCAATAATGCGTTTCGGTTTGAAGGTGGGGCAGCGTTGTACTGTAAAAACTGAGATCTAAAAACTCATGTCTCGAGCCGGGTGGCGGCATTTACGTTGTAGATATCTATGGGCTCTGATAACCACTTGACACCAGGTGAGCCATGAGCTGATCCACCCATCGAAGCAAGAAAGAAAATAAACTTTTCGACTTATGAATGAAGTTTTAAACAAAACATTTTTTATTTATTTAACAAGAACAAACTTCATACAAGCTCATAAACAAACAGTGCTGTCAATATAGCAATACATAGTTTAAGGACACCTTGTCTGTATCTGTAAATATAACGATCTATATTTATTTATTCAGATCAATCTCCTGTGTTGAAGAAAATACAGACAAAACAGTATATGAAACTATAATATTAGCCTTCAAAATGTTGTATTCGTATGTTGTATAAAAACTGTTATCGTCTGAGCGCTAGTTCGTCGGAGGTAAATCACTCTGTTTACCAATACGCCGGGCCGCCGCATTACCAATGCAAATGATGCCCTATTGAATTGAACACGGTACGGTTTGCATAAACACAACAAACATTTATTTAAATATATATATTTCTTAGAATTTCTCTTGAAGTTGAATGATTTGATTTTGTAGAGATATAAGTGGGTATACAATTCTAATATAGACAGATACGAGTATACTGTCGGATATGGGTGAGGCTGTGGAGTCAAGGGTGGTGCGGATCTGGTCAGACCTACGCATTGAACTGCGTCACTGCGATCTTTTTCTTTCCATTTTACCAGTAATCATTAGCTTTTTGTCTGCTTCTTTCCCGGCGATGAGTCCGAAGTACTAGGATTAGCTTGAGGCAGATGCTAGAAAGCCTTGTTTTAATTTTCAGCTTCGCGGGTATTGGTGTATTGATCCGATATGCAGTCCACATGGTCCACAGCTTATTCCTTAAGGACCATATTTCGAAGACATCAACCCGTTTGCAGTATACAGGTTAGGTTAGGGTCTAAGTCTCAGCTCCATAGAGAAAACTGGGGAAGACGAATGTGCGCATATTTCGGTATTCGTCTATAGCGATACATGTCTGTCTCTCCAAGTTTTGTCCAACCGGGACATTGCATTTTTGGTCATTCCGATTCTTCGACGCGCGTCTGGATAACAATAGCTGTTATCCGTGATGGTGTATCCAAGGTAGACGAATAGTTTGAGTATAGATAAGCTGAATGCGTCAGTGAATTCTAAGGTGTTCCATTCTGCTTATGAACATAGCTTTGGTCATATGTTCGTCGACAGACAGACACAGATAATTGATGATTCGTTTCAATCTTTCCTCTTACGTGCTCATTTCAGTTTTATTAGCATGTAAAACCACATACATAGACATTCATTTATAAATGTTAGAGGTATTTGTTTACGGAAATCATATAATGTTGTCTTATTGACTAAATAAATTCGGTATCTATTCATTTTAGATTGCAAAATTAAGTTTCTATATTTCAGTAAAATATTGGCTGAAACATCAAATTCAATTTTTATTTTAATAAGAACAGTAGAAGTCGGTTTTCTTACTTCTCCACATTTTCATAGTGTTCGACTGACCTGGAATGATTACTATTTTAATCAAGTATTACCCAATTTTAAAACTAAACAGAACTATTAATAATTAGTAATAGAAATTAACTACATATTTAATAACTTTTGGCAAGCAAAACAGAAAAATAAATCACATGCTGTCGGTACGTATTTTCGACATAACGTTTTGCTTTGCGTGCCGTGACCAAACTTGTGTGTGTGTCCCATCTGACGATTCAATGTACAATATACAGATTATACGTAAATACTCCACACATTGTTAATAACCAGATTAACATGAGCTATAATATATAGAAACTATTAAGACACTACGGTTCTTTCACTGTGGGCGTTCTTCACACGTGAAATCGAGCTAGCGTAAGAAGATCTGTACAACATAGCTGTATAGGTCTTGAATGGGCTCTGTTAATGTGGTATTTAAATATATTCGGTTTTTGTATGTGTGCGTGCGTTCGTGAGTGTCGTGTTAGCACTCGGCTCACCTTCGCACGACCTCGGGTTTCGACACCGCCGCGCCGCCGCGGCCGAACAACAAGTTATTGTTCTCTCAAAGGTTTGCACCGGGTTGCGCGCGCGTTGATTACTGATCAGCAAGCGGACACGTTCTATTTTTAAGTTTTTACTCTTTGACAATAATATCGGTTTGAGAACGATGTGTGGTCCGTAATTTGTATTCGGAATGTTTCAATGTTTTTGTAGTGGCGTGATTTGTTTAGTTCTTTCGGGAGTTCGAACGAATTTGGATCGCGACTTTATTCGAGAACGAACGTTTTTGGGTCGTTGGACTTGAAACTGAATGGATGACTTGCATCTTATTGTAATTCGCCATTATTGTCCGTTAACAAGGATTTGTGTCTCTCATACGACACGCATGCTTTTAACATGTTCCGAAATAGTTCACACTTATTTGTTTGTTTCGGAATAATGTACCTAATTATTTTTTTATTGCTTTGATACATGTGTGGACGAGCTCACGGCCCATATGGTGCTAAGTGGTTACCGGAGCACATAGACATCTACAACGTAAACCTACCTTGAGCAATGAGTTCTAAGGTCTTACTTTTAACAGTACAACGGCTGCCCGCCCTTCAAACCGAAACGCATTACTGCTTCTCGCCAGAAATAGGCAGAGTGGTGATACCTACCCGTGTGGACTCACAAGTAATCCTACCACCATTAAATGACTATCACGAGACTGTGTTATTTGGTATCGTGTTATTCATAAACACTGCGTATACGAGCTGAGAAATAAACAGCAGGAAAGACAGACAATACCGCCCTAAGGAATTGTGTGAGACGGTGACGTCACGACCGTCACACCATTCGCCGCCGAAGCAGAGTTCATCATGAACTGGTGCTTTCATTCGCAGTATGAGTTCGGAGAACATCCGACTGACTCTCCACAGTGTGTCTTGATCCATAAGACATGCACTCGAAACAAGATTTAAAAAGAGCTATTTCTCCGTAATTATTTGTCATCCTTGACATTTCTAATGTCCACGACTGACATTGAACATTTGTAAACTTTAGGCGGATTATGCATTAGTAAAATCATACACGCATAAGATATTGGACCACTAACTCGTATCGAGTTTAAATGAATTCGAATTTTCTTTCTCTTTGAATTCTCGAACAAATTCTCTTTGAATTCAAAAGTTTCCACGATGAAGGTACAAATAACATCGTGTACAAATAAAGTCCGAAAGAACTGTATGAGTAATAATAGCTAGTATCAGGGCGAATTGTGAGCTTGAACAGCCCGTAAAATTTCCCCAGTTCTGCCGCATATAAAAATTAAACTTAACAATAGTTGTAGCGAAATTCTTCTTGAGGCTTCTCTAAGTTCCGGTAAAGAGTTCTTATATCTGTATCGAAAATAAATCTATCCCCGCTGGTGAAGAATTATAATATTTCGATAGGGTCGAGACACACGCAATAAGCACTCCCATTTGACAATTTACATAATATTAATATCGATAGAATCTTACTGGTTAATAAAAATGTATATACCAATACTTTAACTATGAAATAAATCGTTACGTTGAAATCATCTTGTTTTCTTAAGATAGACGTTCTTCGTCAGTTGCCTTTTAAAACTGCCTTTTGTTTTTAAATTAAGTATGCTCATCAATTTCCAATATCGAATATTAGCGCGAAGTCATCGACATGCGGTTAAATTATCGATTTTTAATTTGGAACCCTTGAAATAATTATATTTGATTCAATCACAGAAATAGTTGAGTCGTAAGTAAAAAGGAAAGCTGGTTTGTTACAAACTTGGATACTTGCTGTGAGACTCTTCATGCTGTTTTTTCGCTGCGCTGTGTACCTACGTACGTCCTGTTCAGCGCGGTAGTAATATTGCAGGCTTTGTTTGAGCGGAGGGATATTGTCGCGGGAGTTGAATGACGTGTGCCCAGATTGCATCGAAGTTTACATGACATGCGATGCGACCTTTACTCGCAATGCACGCGTCCCCTTCAGTTTCCTAGTTGATCGTTGCCTCGTTTGTACAAGCCCCATTCAGCCAATTCATTCGATACACCGACAATTACAGGACAGTTTTTATCAAGGTACTAATGCCCAATTTTTTTCCCCCTCCTATTGGTTGGTAGCCTAAGATGCTATTTCAACTACGCCCGGACGGGTAGGTGAGCTCACGGGCTCAATGTGCAAGAATTTGCGAACAGTAGCCCTAGCAAGAGCAGTACTTCGCAGAATCTACCAATGGATCGGTATCGCGACCCACTGAGAAGATCCGGCGAGAAACTCAGAGGCGGAGTTGTCCAATAAAAATAAAAACAACTAATAAAATACGCTTTTATAGAAGAAACGCTTTTTTTACAATAAAATCATTTTTTCTTACACTATTTTTAATTCAAATTTATTAAAATTTATTTTCTATTTTTTCGTTGGATTTTCTATAAAAGCGTATTTTATTAGTTTTTTTAACAATTTTTTATTTTTTAGTTGAATTTAAATTTTTTCAGTAATTTTTGTTCTCAATTTTGTTTTAAATATTGAATTGTCTTCAGTCCTTAATAAGTATACCAAATTTCGAGTTAATCCGACGTTTTGAAGGGTGTCAAAATAATTTTCAAAGATTCCGTTACAAATATACATACGTCTGAAGCTAATAAAAGCGTATTAAAAATTAACGCTGCTTCATATGTCTTCTGATGATGAATATAGCGCTCAGAATGATTCGGATTTATTCCGGAGCCAAATGATATGTGATACAACAACAACAGACCGGAGATGCAGTGTAAATCACGCGTGATAAAAAAGCCTCTTCTAACTTCTTGTTTATCGAATGCGAAATTTATTCAACCGAATAATCCTATTCTAGTAAGCGAGTTGGTATGGAAGGGAGGGCCTTTAGCGCGGGCACGACAACGGATTGATTTGATTGATACAAAATAAATGACCACGAATGGTGATGCATTTTTTTTATGATTTGGTTTCATTTGTGTTCGATTTATGGAGTTAATACTTCGGCTGTGTCAGAAGAGAAGTTTGACGCTTCCAGTATAGTAATATTGAATATACAAAAATTGTATAAAATACATATTTTTCTGCATTGTTGTCCAATTTGGAGTTATGTTCGAAATATAATCTTTCTGGATAATGCTTCTTGCGGAGCGAAGTAAATCGATTATGTTAATAAATTTGAGTAGACGGTTAGATGCGAATTTCTTGCTAATGTCCATTTCAAAGTGTGAATGCGTTTGGTTCTAAAGATAGGACGGCGTATAGGAAAACATCGGAAGCTTCAGACTTGGGTTTTGAGACGGGAGGTGGCATTGACGATGAGATGTCCTTATGAGGCTTCAATAAACAGTTAACTTTACCTAAAATATTGAACTCCTCCGTGCGTCGTGACCTTTACGGAGCACTTTTGTTAGGACTATGTTCCTCCATTATTTACTTACTCTAAAGTTATTTTATCTACTCTAAAGGCCTATAATTTGGTTATTATAAGCATTACGATATTTATCGTCCAATTGATTCTGAAGAATTAAGCTGTAACTAACTGATGGTAGACGAGTGTGATCTGGTAAGAGTTCCATTTGTTACTTAAGTCTCACGATAGACGGGATTATGCTCTAGACACGTCTTTACGGACCCATCCAGATCCTTTGCATTAGACGTCTTCAGCTCTAACTCTAGGAGCAGGCTTAGAGACCCCGGTACCGTATTCGTCAAGGTCAGCAAAGAGCTCGACGTGCAACCTAACCTCAACATCGGCCCTCTGAGTTTCTCGCCGGATCTTCTCAGCGGGACGCGATTGAGATCCGGTAGTAGATTCATTCGCGAAGCAGCTGCCCTTGAGTTGTTAGGTCTCCTTTGGAGGCGCTCGGGTAGCTGTTAGCAAATACCTGGCTGAGCCTTTGCTCGCCCATCTGTCCTGATAAAACTGGAGAGGCATCCGGGAATACCTCAAATAAAAAAAATAAAAAAAAGACGGGATTATGTAGATTATGACATCAATAGCCTATATATTGATTAGCATCAGGTGACCGTTGCTACGTATCAATAAAAAAACTTTTATTACCATATTCCAATTCCGTGAGAAGTTTTTCCCATTTTATTACCATGAAAAATTACTGTGGAGAGAGCTCTCCGTGAATGTAGGTCGGACCCCCCCTGCCGATACTCCCCCGGGGCTCCCAACCCTTCCCCTACATTGTACTCGCAATTTTATCGTTGATTTTCGAAACAAACAGACGGTTCCTATTTTCACGCGTTGTTTCTAACATTACCAATACCTTTTTTTACTGAACTTAATGGATTTATGGGACTTAGTGAACTAGCTTACATAGTCTATCTGATATTGAGTGGTCACCAGAGTTTTTAGATATCATACTGTGAAAATCTTGGGACGGTAGAGCAGTTTGATTTTTTATTGAAGAATGTTCCACGCTTAGATATATCTGGAAAACAAAGGTGCTCTGAGTTAAATAATAATAGAAATAGGCAGGACAGTGTTACCTTCCTATACGAGCTAACAATATTCCCAACCAGCATGTAAGTATCTATTAATTTTCTGTGAGTAAAATTAAAATTAACAAATTCTTAGAAAAAAAAATTGTATGAAGACGTAAGTGTGGTATGAAATACAAGTACGTACTCGTAATCCGTTATAAAAGCGCCTCTAAAAGCTCCCCGCAATGCTAACAAAGTTTATATTTGTTTTTTACACGGAGCTTTCTTTCAATTTCACGGCATCTTCACCCGCGCCCCGACTTTTCCTTTGTACTGAATAAATTATGCTCTCACCTCGTAAATATACGAGTGTCTGTTTATTTTGTGGTTAGTGGTTCTGAGGGCGAAAAGATTTGTTCGTTTGATTTTTATAGGCTGAAAATAAATCGCCACAGCTTACTAAAAATAGAGAGAGGTTATTATACATTCGGCTATTAATCAAAAGATCTAATCCTTACCCTAATACTAATACTGGTGGTAGGACCTCTATATTGGTGGTAGGTACCACCACCTTGGCTATTTCTGCCGTGAAGCAGTAATGCGTCTCGGTTTGAAGGGCGGGGCAGCCGTTGTAACTATACTGAGACCTTAGAACTTATATCTCAAGGTGGGTGGCGGCATTTACGTTATAGATGTAAATGATGATATGATGTAGAAATAAAAGTGTGACAAACTCCATTATTTCTGCAAACTATATCCTACATATATGCCGCGCGTTGGGAAGTTACTGAACACCCTCAAAAAATCAAACATAACGAGAAAATGAATATACCGGCATAAAATTAACGAATACTAGCGCACCAGAGCGAATTTAATTTTGTTTTCTGAAACTTTACAATTAAGATCAAAGAGCACAGTAAGTATGTACTCAAGCTTTCTATGGAAAAATGAAAAAAATACCAACAACAAGTAATCTACACTAATATTATAAAGCTGAAGAGTTTGTTTGTTTGTTTGGTTGAACGCGCTGATCTCAGGAACTACTTGTCCGAAAAATTCTTTCAGTGTTAGATAGCCCATTTATTGAAGAAGGCTATACGTTCAACATAACATCATAACATCGCAGTAAAATAATGATCAAGCGCGTAATAATGACGAACAAAGCGCCGATAGGCCGGTGCGCGGTGACCCACAATAAGAAGAATAACAAGAAACACCCAAATAACTTCAAGATAGGCTTTGAAGATTGTAGATTTTTCTGAATTTCTCCAGGATCCCATCATCAATCATCCTTATTATTACAGGACCATTCGGGTAGTCTACCCTTTCGAACAAAAAAAAGAAAAAAGAAGTAAAAAAGGGCGGTCGAATTGATAACCCCTTCTTTTGAAGTGGGTTAAAAGTGCGTGATTTTGGTACCTTAAATAGCTCCTTAACAATCTATTATTGAAAAATATTTTCACCTTCAACGTAAATGAAGTCGCGGGTAAAATTTACTGTGATCCCAAAGTAACTATTCCACGCGGACGAAGTCGCGGGCAAAAGCTAGTAAAATAATGAAGGTTGTATCGAGATTATTAATTACGGTATGAATATATCTCCTTTCTACAGTGGACCCAGTCGAGTGATGATAATGAGCAGAGGTCCTAGTTTATGGCGGCTAGCAAACACTTACCTTACACACATTATAGCGTCGATCGCTTTGATTTGAGACTACATAACAAAAGGCTTATCTATATATTAATACGTGAAGCAAAAAGTTTGTATCCGTTTTTACGAAAATTGCGCGGACGGAGGAGTATGAAATTTTTCACACTTATAGAGAATATAGAGAAGAAGTGCACAATGCTAATACTTTTTTTAAATAAAGCCTAAAAGATACATTAAAGCAATAAAAAAAACATTACACACACTACATACCATGTATTTGACGCACACACGCATGCATACTATTTATTGTCAAACTTTTGTTCTTGATGTCTGTTGTCAAATTGAGAATAGATTAAATATTGTTTGTCTTTGTTAATAAATTTTTTTAGTGTAGTCTTGGCGAAATTTGTGAATATGAAAGTATAAAATACAACCATAATAGTGTACAAACTTACAATTCCAATTAATTATAGTCGAATTTCGACTACTGCGGGACCTCTATTAGACAGAATTACCCCACTTGGATAAAGCGGCACGACACGAGAACCCTCTCATCGTGGCCGCCGGTAACTACATTCCCGATCCTGCGGACAGAATGGAAAGCAGTCGACGTCGCCCAAAACACGTCATCTCGGATCCTCCCGATCCACTAACGGTGCTTTTAGGTACTTCAAGCACCGGGCACCGGTAAATTAACTCTCAGACACAGCCCACTGAGTTTCTCGCCGGATCTTCTCAGTGGGTCGCGTTTCCGATCCGGTGGTAGATTTTGCGAAGCACGGCTCTTGCTAGGGTTCGTGTTAGCAACGTCATCAGGTTTGAGCCCCGTGAGCTCACCTACTAAAGTTAGGGTTACGCTGAAATAGCCCCTAGGGCTATCAGCTTAGGTAGGAAAAAAAAAAAACAGAATTACGCGGTGCATAACTCACCTTACCACCAGTACATAGACGTGTACTTACCTTTCCTATAGTTTGGTTGATCTTACAGTTTTACGTTCTTTTCTCTGACGTCAACAAATCGTCGGTCTTTTAGCAGATCAAAAACCCATTGGATATCATATTGTTAGACGGTTTTGTACCACGACTTGGAACTTGATTATGTTGGTACACGTGTTTCAGAATTGTGAGCTAAGGTACGGAGGAATTGGAATTAGAAGTGTATACATAGAAAATGACGCTACTGATATAATGGAAGGATGATGGTATTTTTGCTTTAATAACTGAAAAGACACAGTCCACTGAGTTTCTCGCTGGATCTTCTCAATGTATCGAGATTCCGATCCGGTGGTAGATTCTGTGCTCTTGTTAAGGCTAGTGTTAGCAAATTCTCTCAGGTTGAGTCCGTGAGCTCACCTACTCGTCTGGGCACCGCTCATCGTCCTTGCCTTTCGAAGAAGGGCTCGACGAATAAATTAACCCACAGACACAGCCCACTGAGTTTGTCACCGGAACCTCGTAGTGGGTCTCGTTTCCGATCCGGTGGTAGATTCTGCGAAGCACGACTCTTGTTAGGGTCCGTGTTAGCATCGTCGCCAGGTTTGAGCCCCGTGAGCTCACCTACATGTTAGGGCGAAGCTGAAATAGCCTCTCAAGGCTATCAGTATTGGTATTGGTCGTTAGTAACGCAATTGCTGTTCGTTAGTAACGCTAAAACTCTAGAACGGCTGGACCGATATGGCTAATTTTGGTCTTGAATTATTTGTAGAAGTCCAGAGAAGGTTTAAAAGGTAGATAAACATGAAAATGCTCGGAATTAAATAAAATTAACTATTTTGTTTTTCCTTCGTCGGAAGGATTCCTTTTTTTTTTAAATTGATTTTATACAAAAGTTTAAGTCTTTTATTTATCGATTCAGGCACTACGAAGTCTGCCAGGTCAGCTAGTTTTGAATAAATAATTTTCAAAAGAAATTTGACGTCGTGATTAATTACCATTAGAAACATTCAAATATTTAACATCCAATTAACTCGATCAAATTTTTTTATATTGAACGCGTCTAAACACGATTTACGTAGACGACGCGAATCACCCGAACTTGTATCTCGTACGACGTCAATTCATTATCCGACTTCCAGACGTAACATGAATATCATTCCGACTAAAGCCGTCACTGCTATTTTATTACATACCCCATTGGCATAAGGACGATAATTGCAAAGCTGAAATAAATCGATAAGACAAACTGGAATCGGACATCGAGTGATTACTAGTCTCGCGTGTTCGGATTTTGAACGTCGTATCCGTTTAGAACTTTAATTAAAATGTAGCTGTAAAATACAAGCATTAAGGTTAGTTTTTGAAGGTTAATCGTTAATATAGGTTGTTTTCAATGCGTGCTTCGCCGAGGCAATGAGAGAGGGCGTGCGATAAATAACCGCCTTTGTGCCGTCACCGGTCGGCTATTAAAACTTATTCTGAGATTGCTTGTTTTTTGCGTCGGACAGTTCTCGGGACCGTCGGGTATGCGGTTCGAATTTATTTGGCGGCTCTCCGTGAAAAGCATTTTTGGGATTGTCGAAAGTAAGCATAAATTACTTTTTGATCTAAAATATCTAAATACGTTTTAAATTCTGAATTCTTCTTATTCAAGGGGCTAGAATTTAAAAACCTATCCGGTGATTTTATTTGTCACACAAATACAAACATGGAATCTTAAATATCTATGTTGAAATAAATCTAATTTACATACAACTACTTACATTCTTTTAACTTATAAGCAATTAGTACCTTTAAAAAAAATTGAAATTATTTTTTTATCAACTATCAACGCCATCTATGATCTCCACATCGTAACTACGTATTTTCAACTCGGAACTTTTGTGCCAAAAATAACTAATACATCTTTAAGTTCCTAATTTAAAAAAATATTATCTTATGATACATAAGATAATATTATACGCTATACTTTAGGACAAAGACTAACCTAAATACCAATTGGTTAAGTTGTTTTTTGATCATTCTTAAAATCTGATATTTTATTGAAAGTAGGCAGTAAACAATTTTTTAAGACTAAGCTAAATACCAATTAATCAAGTTGTCTTTTGATTGTTCTTAAAATAACCATAAGATCTGATATTTAAAAAAAAAACTAAATTGTTATAGTCCCCATAATAAAAGTTAGCATTCGCATATCATTATTAATCCGCTCTATTTTTGTAGTGAGAAATACCTACGGCATCTAAACTTATCTGCGGGGCCCAGAAAGTCTCCCCGTTACCGAGGACAGATAACAGTAACGTGTGAGCTAAATCACGGGAGCAAATGACATTTTTTCCGGTTCCGACCCTTCGCTTCGGCGACGAGTGCCGTCTCGAGAGATACGACGGGACGTAGCGTTTGCAGAAAAACGTTTTAACTCTTTTTACAAATTTATTTTTTACTTTTGTCCCTTTGGGTGCTCGCTGTCTTCACAAAAATACGCCACGAATTCTTTTCAACAAGCCTTTTGTACATTTTGAAAGGGTTCCTCTCAGTTGTGACTCTGACACCGGAGATGTCAATGGTCAGGTGGATATCAGAGCTAACCGCTTTTATTGAGACAGTAAAAATTGGCTTGAGCTTAAAATGATTCTGGGAAATATTTAGACTGCAGATTGAGTATTTAATTAGTTTTAAAACCTGTGATTACTAAAACGTCCATGGTTTCAAACTTTGTATTTCTGCCCTCACAGTAATACTACAAGAGTCTATTTCCATTGGGATCCTCGCTGAAAACCGACCCGGTCCTAAACTGTACAGTAGGGCAGCGGTGAATCACACTGATTTAGTTAGGGAAACATTCAATTTTTATAGTAACATAGTGGCGGAATTGTGTCTTAAATCCAAATAACAAGAAAATATATTTCAAGAGGTAACCGTGTTCGCAGGATTGGAATATCATAACATAATATCTTTTTACAGGTGGTAGGACCTCTTGTGAGTCCGCGCGGGTAGGTACCACCACCCTGCCTATGTCTGCCGTGAAGCAGTAATGCGTTTCGGTTTGAAGGGTGAGGCAGCCGTTGTAACTATACTGAGATCTTAGAACTTATATCTCAAGGTGGGTGGCGCATTTACGTTGTAGATGTCCATGGGCTCCAGTAACCACTTAACATCAGGTGGGCTGTGAGCTCGTCTACCCATCTAAGCAATAAAAAAAAACAACGATGACAGAAAAATAATAATAATTAAATCAATGTTTTTTTTCATTTGTCGTGTGCTGTGAATTGATTTAGGTCTATTCCGAACTCCCGTTTATTTTCGTGGCGATATCAATTGACTTCGATTACCATCACACACATTTCAGTTCTTATGAAAGAGAAAAACAGAAACGCTTTACTAAATACGTATATTTATCTGCTGACCCTACCCAGGGGCGTGGCGTCGTCCTCATTATTTAGATATTAATCGTGCACCCTCCGCAGTCCTCTGAGTCTGGAGACTTTAATTAATATACAACACTTGCAAACGAGTGTAAAACTTTTCCTTTGTAAGCTACAGCTTTGGTTGCCCGTGGCGTGGATATTAATTTCGTACTTTTGGAATCTCTTTTACATTCTCACCACTAAAACCGAGCTCGTATAAGTAAATGGAAAGATAAAAGTATAAATAAATCGGATGTCTCCATCAAAGTACTTTGCCCTGTACTAAGTGAAAAGATCAAAATATCAGTGAGTCTTTTTTTTATTGCCTTTGTAGGCAGACGAGCGTACGGCCCACCTGATGGTAAGTGGTTACCGTCGCCCATGGACTACAGCAATGCCAGGAGCAGAGCCAAGCCGCTGCCTACTTAGAGCGATGTTGGGTATAGTATGATATGATTCTGTCATCTACTTTCACAACAACACCAACTGCCGGAGGATGATTTCTTAGGACATTTCTTGACGAAAATATGATAAGTTGTGTGTGTACAATAGCCCTAAATGGATCTTTTATCTGGTTAGACTTCAACACGACAAAAAAAATCGTAACTCAAACGATCACTCTAGAATTCCATATAATACGCTAAAATATAATATAATCTACTTGCGCTCGCTTCCCAAAAATCATTCACCGGGACAATCAATATTCGTATATTACATCCTTAAATATGATTTCCTAACGCTTACGAGCGGTATCTAATTTCTGTATCATTGGGCGGTTGTATTGTTGTTACTAAAATATAACTTTACATGATTCCTCGTCGTCTTTTTTGGCCAAATGATTAGCGGCTCTAGTATAGTTCCTAACGAGCCTCCTGAAACCGCCATCGGTCGTCATCAAACTTGTCAATGGTGAACCGTTCGTGGTGTGATGAATAATAAAGTGCTGTATAAACGTACCGAGTGATGCGACTGATACTGATAATCGGATCGAGTGATCCGACTATGCTGGGCCTCGAATTCTGACGACAGATAGGGGAAAGTGGGGGAAACGCGAACGCAGGGTAATGCCGAATTCAATGGTTCTAATATGTTAGAAAGAGATATCCTAATTTTACTTGCCGCCATTTCGGAGATCACGCCACTACTAGTGCCAGTCAACAACACGGGAGACGCGGACGCACGTACTTAGAAAGGTAAGTATTTTTCAATATTTTGTATGTTTTTGATGTAATTTTTTGGTAAATTCAAGTTGGTGTAGCTTTATTTCTATCTACAATAATAATTCAGCTTTTACATAGTGGAATAATCACATATTAATTAGCTAAATGACAATGACCTAGTTGGCAAAAGTAATATAACCTAATTTATTTTTTGAATTGAATTATTTACGATACCGCGGGGTAAAGACGAACACTCCGTGTCGGGTAATCTCGAACGTTCGCTATTACCCCACTCCCATTTGTGGGGTCCCCGTTCAACTTTTTTAAATATTATTACAGATGCCTCGTACTTACAAAAGAAAGACCGAACTGAAGTATAGTTTAGAAGATCTCAAAAAGGCTATAGACGATGTTAAAACCAAAAAACTCTCCCTTGGTAAAGCAGCAGAAACATATAATGTTCCAAAAACCACAATTTTTGACCATCTGACGAAAGATGTATTAAAACAGCCAAGGTCTGGACGAAAACCTTTATTTACAGATGACCAGGAAACGCAACTTGTCGATTATATAATGAAATGCAGTAAACTCTATTATGGCCTAACCATAAAAAAAATTCGCCAAATTGCTTATCAATATGCAGAGAAGAGTAAACGTCCGCACAATTTTGACCGTGTAAAACAACTAGCTGGAAAAGACTGGTACTACAGTTTTATGAAAAGACATCCCAGCATATCTCTAAGGAGACCTGAGGCGACTTCACTGAATCGTATCACTGCGCTCAATGAATCTGACTTTAATTTTTTTTATGATAATTTGAAGGCCATACAAAACAAATATCATATTCCACCTGATAATATTTTTAACGTCGATGAGACAGGTATATCAACGGTCCAAAGAAATCAAAGAATAGTGGCAGTAAAAGGTCAGAAACAAGTTGGTAAGGCAACGAGTGCTGAAAGGGGGTCTACAACAACAGTTGTTTGTGCATTTAGTGCAGCCGGCCAATATATTCCTCCCTTTTTCATATTCAAAAGGAAGCGTATGAATCCACAATTACTAAAAGGTAGTAACCTTAATATGGTTGGGGCTGTGTCAGACTCTGGATAGATAAATGAAAGCCTATTTGTGGCTTGGTTACACCACTTTATTTCATATTCAAAGCCTTCAAAAGAAGACCCCGTTTTGCTTATTTTAGATAACCATGAGAGTCATATAAGTCTTGATGCATTCTTACTCTGTAGAGATCATGGTATCATTATGCTCACTCTGCCACCACATACCTCACACAAACTCCAACCTTTGGACTTGACATATTTTGGCCCTATCAAGACTGCTTATAATCAAGAATGTGAGAATCACATGGCAAAGCGATTTGGACAGCCTATTACACAATACGACATAGTCGAATTGTTTACAAACGCTTTTAACCGTTGCAGTAACCTTGAAAAAGCTGCAAGTGGATTTAAAGCTGCAGGAATATATCCCTTGCGTCCCGTTGAAATAGATTCATTTCAGCCATATACCGAACAAGAAACAATCACTTCGACAGAAAACATTCATATGAATGCCCAATCTTCAGATAATCAAGCAATTGATGTCCTACAAGTTCCTGACGCACACAATCAGGCCGAAATAGCTGCCGAAGCCCAAGTAGACCGTGACGAAGACCTTGCTTACCGGGCTTCCGATATAGGTACTGTTAATTTACAAAGGGATGATGCAAGCACGCATGCAATTTCCCTGTTAGAGATAGTTGAATTGCCTATTATTTCCCCAAAAATATCAAAACGCAATATCAGGAATAAAAAATCTGCTATTCTTACAAGCACACCTATAAAAGATCAGTTAGAGGAAAAGGAAAACAGAAAAAGAGCTAAAGCAGAAGAAATAAAGAAGAAAACCGAAAGTATGCCAAAAAAAGGAACCCAAATAAAAAGACTGAAATGTAATAAGAAGACACCTTCAAACAAGGAGACTGAAAGAGTTTTAAAGAATTTGAACAATATAAAAGACTTTAGTGACTCTAGTCAAAATAACAAAAAAAAAGGAAAAGGCGAAAAAGAAAATAAAGACTACTTTTGTATTTTTTGTAGAGATAAATATATAGATCCTCCCGTTGAAGACTGGATTATGTGCTATGTGTGCAAAAAATGGGCTCACGAGAGTTGTACTGACGGACAGTCAACATCGTTGGGCTTTAAATGTGATCTATGTCGTTAATAATGTTAGTTCGTAATCACCCCACTTGGTGTTCGTATTTACCCGACTGATGTCGGGCAAAGCCGAACACTAAGGGTTTTGTTTTTCTTTCATATTGTTGCAATTTATTAAAAAAATATAAATGATGATTAGTGAATAAGTTAGACAGATAAGTAAACTTTATAATAAAAAAAATTAAAAAAATCTGTGATTCAATTCCATTGTTTTATTTAAGTTTTCCCTTAGGTGTTCGTATATCCCCCACTTTCCCCTACACAGTTTTTTGTGACCTGTTCACTAACTATTCTTTTCCTCACCCAATCGTTGGTAGCCTAAGGGGCTATTCCAAGTATGCGCGGACTAGTAGTTGAGCTCACAGGGCTTAACCAGAGAACTTTTGCTAATATAATTCTTAGCAAGAGTAGTGCTTCACTGATACTACTACCGAATCGCGATCCACTGAGAAGAACCGGCGAGAAACTCAGTGGGTTGTTACTACGGACTAAGTTGGACGTCGCATTCGACAATTTCGACTAGAACGGTGGCTATTGCTTTGCGATGTTTAAAGCGACGGTGGCTTCGTATTACGCCGTCGGTCGCCTGGGTCGGAGATATAAATCGAGGAGGCCATGATAAGATGGTTGTTCATTAACGACTACCGAATTAAAAGAACAACCTCCTGTACCTAATAAGAATCAAATAGTCAGCATTTAAAAGTGCGCATTAATTTACTGACGGTAACCTTATCCCCACGAATGTGCGCAGTGTTTGTTGTACGACGGTCTGCTATAATTCTGCGGCGTAGGAGAATGGCGTTCCGACTCCAAGGGTGGGATAATCGTTAAATATTATATCTTTAGTTGAAATTTTGATCTTAAGTCTGTATACACGATGAATACATAGTGACTACAATACATGACTACAATAACCAATGAATACCAAATAAATTAAACGTGTCAAAGTAAATTATCCAAATCACGACCGAATGATTATGACAATAACCAATACGGACAAGTGTTACGTTAAAATTTTCTTCGTATACGGTGGTCTAGGTTATGTAGTACTGAGGGTGGATCAGTTTGACTCATCAGGACGTATCAACTGTAGTTGGCTCCTGTATTTACAGAGCCAGGTATGTAGTTCACGGGCCAAACGATAAGGGACATTGCCTCGCTGCCGCGAAGTTACTATTTCCGCTCTGTAAAGAGTTAATGTACTACAGGGTATTTTAGTGATACTCTCCAAACCAAGTAATAGCTTAAAAATAATTTACTTCCAATTAATGTCACATACACAGCGACATTTCTTCGTTGAAAGAAATATTACAATTGAAACCGATAACTCATACGTTCCGAACAAAGTTATGGCTCAAATTACTGGAATGCCTTCAAAATATAACTCGAATTTTGGGTGAGCAAAGGGAAACGTAAAGGCAATTCAAACCACACGTCCAGAAGGGTTCGCTTCGATACCCCACGTGTGAGGTCTCATTATATGATCGGCCTGTGAACTGCATTACTCACAGTTCATTTAATAGCCAGCGTCTACAATGCGGTTTTTAATGGCTGGATCACAAGCGGGCTCGGCGATTCCACTGATTTTACAACTTTCATTTAATCACTCGACGTTAATATGTTTAATACGAATTATGTCGTAATGTAAAAACAAAAAAGCTCTGTATTTAAAATAAAAACCGCGTAATGCAATGCTCCTCCATAGACACAGCCCGCTGAGTTTCTCGCCGGATCTTCTCAGTGGGTGAGATAGCCTCTCAAGGCTATCAGCTAAGATAGGAAAAAAAAGCAATGCTAAGATATAATTCTACTCTTTTCGCGTTTCAATATTTATGTGAATTTGTTTCGATTTTACGATTTATTTTAAATTTTAACCGTAATTATTTATTTAATGTGATTTACTGCTACCCTAAATGACACATTTATCATCTAATCTATCGTCATGTCAATAGCATAATACTTCAAAGCACCATTAACATACCTCATTGCAAATCTTTGTTTAGAACAACAAATTTCGTTTGTTATTTGTTTATGGAAGAAAACGAATGATTGGGAAAACTGATATTAGTATATTTTGAAATGAACCAACTGTAATGATCTGCACTGTACACGACACGGCCTCAACCAGCCGTCGGCCCTCACAAAAGGACGCTCGTATTTATTTGTCATTTAATTGGACACTCGTAAATGCGGTTGTTTGATTTCCGCGTTTGTTTAATTGTTTGCTTCATTTCGAGGTTCATTGTTCAGTAATTTACGAGAGCTAATATTGTTTTAGTGATGCATGAATATAAAATTGTAAACAATTACCGTTAAAACACTTAAGTAATAATGAAAATACCACTACGATTTTTTTGCCAATTTTTGCTGTGGTTCTGCGTATACCTAACATTCGAGTATAAAATATAACATTATAATATTAGGTTCAAGAAGAACTGGAAATGTACAAGATACTTTGAACTTTGATGTTCGGCAGCATTTCTGCGGTAATATACATATATAGACAACAAAAATTAAAATGTATTTAGAATAATTTTAACCAGTTTCGAAAAAAGCTGGTTATCCCAATGAATATGAGACTTATACTCCAAAATTTACGGTTGCTTTTACAGTAAATTTACCGTTTAATTGTATCTCGCGATGCAAGACAGCGAGTTAATCTTCATCTTTTTTCCCAATGCATTTTCTTGCATTGTCATCTAAATCCGATCTAAGCACCTACTTACCATCAAAATTTTGAATCTTTAGTTAATTTAAATGAAATCAGTTACAAAGTTAAATCGAGTATTAAGGGAAATGCAGTGAATAAAATACAAACAATTGATTTGTAAATTCAAACTTTTTTACATATACCTACCTACTATACGCCACGTATAGGCCATATACGTGTAGATGTGTGAACGTATAATGGAACTGATAAATATGCAAAGCTACCGCATGCGACTAATTAACGCGAGCCAACGATGTGACGTTATGAACCAGGAAATATCTGTTTGATTAACCGTAAACAGGACGTTTACGATTCCGGTACCTATGTCTCACACATGTGTTGGTAATTCAACTTGGACACGTGAAATAGGAGTTTATAATTACAGAGTTATGTGAACACGATCGGGTTCTGTGTGTGTATCAGTTGATACAACACGAAAGTCAAGTAAACAATTTAGAACACACTCAAGCAACTGTAACTAGATTATAAGAATTGATGACTGATATTCGAAACTCATAACTGCCTCAAAATTTTTAATAATAGTTTGGGGAAAGAATCTTTTCGCATGTATGAACTTGTAATAAAATCTCTTTGGCTATACTATTTGTATCTGGCTGGTTTTGATATCATTAAAAGTTTAAATTTTAAAGAAGATAATTCCAAATTCAAATTAGAAAAATGTGTGATTTTTATTTATTTTTCGTACTGTCAAAATGAGTGAATCTAATGAAGAAATTCGATACATTTTAAAATTTTACTACAAAAAAAGTAAAAATGCAACGTAAGCCGCGAAAAAAATTTGCGATGTTTATGGACCTAGTGCAGTATCTGTGAGAATAGCACAAATTTGGTTTAATCGTTTTCAATCCAGAAATTTTGATGTCAAAGATGCACGTCGCTCTGGTCGCCCTATTTCAAATAAAATGGATGCCATTTTTGAAAAAGTGGAGCAAGATCGGCATATCAACAGTTACGACGTAGCTGAAGAACTGGGAATTGACCACAAAGCAGTTTTGGCGCATTTGAAGAAAACTGGGTACACAAAAAAGCTCGATATTTGGGTACCTCACGAGCTCACTGAAAGAAACCTCATGGACCGTGTACGCATTTGTGATTCTTTATTACGACGTAATGAAACCGAACCATTTCTGAAGAAGCTGATAGCTGGTGATGAAAAGTGGATCACGTACGACAAGAACGTGCGAAAAAGGTCATGGTCAAAGGCCGGTTAGGATTCACAGACTGTGGCGAAGCCCGGGTTAACTCGCAACAAGGTGATGCTGTGTGTGTGGTGGGATTGAAAGGGCATTATTCATTATAAGCTAATACCACCAGGCAGGATCATCGATTCTGAACTCTACTGCGAAAATGCGAAGAAACTTTTCCCCAACCTATTATAAATCTCACGGAATGTCTTATTAATAACAAGATTTTGTACGATTTCAAATGATTATCAGAATTAGAAGAGCATAGCTTACAGGCTGGCGATTTGACCGAATGGCGTTCAAAAATGAAATAGCGCTGCTAGGAGTGTTCCTCGTGTTTGCCGCGGATTTGGCGAATCAGCCGGCAAACTTTAATTGAAGGAGAAAGAGGCTTTTACTTCTAGTAGTTACTATGCAAGAAACTCTATGGACGTCGTTTAACAACTCTTTAAAAATTCTAACGCTGAGTGACAGACCATAGATAATAAAAAAAATAATGACAGACAACGCGTAACTGAAACCATAGATTATACACTTAATATTTGAGGCTGAAACCCGTGTGTGAATGAAATACTGCTCAGAAGTTCATTTTACAGTTTATAGGCAGAAAATAGTTTAATTTGATTTACTAAACACAATCACTTGTCATTTCAATAATATCTAATACATATTTCATTAATCTGTGATGTGATATTACGCGACCGGAACTACATAATACCTAATCGTCCCAACATTTTTTCTCGTGTTCATAGATTCCGCTCGGCTATTGATTTACATCTAAAACTATCAGGAAAACTATCAGGAAAACCATAGTTTCTTAGAGTAAGCATGTGGTGAATGGTTTTTCACACACAGCACTAGCAACGGGAGTCATCCCTAAGTAAAAAGACAGGCTGTCAGATTGAGGGATAAAATGCCATGATATAAAATTATGTTCTACGTTTTTTAAAAGGTTCAAAGATAAAAAGCCAATTGATTGTTAATGTATACGATTTTAAGGTGCGTGTGGAATAAATAAGTGCTTCCTATACTGCAGTTTGAGTTCAATCCGCAACGACGACAGTTGACAACATCTTTCTTAAAATGGTGACCCCGATATGAGAAATTAAGACGTCTCGTTGAAGCCATGGACATGTAATAACGCAATATAGAAGCCTGCTTACAATATAGGTACCTATCCACGGAGAACCACAGAAATAAATCGCAAATGTTCATTTCCTTCTTATGCCTGAACACTTTTTCGACAATTTAATTATCAATTCCGCAAGTATTATATGTAGTGAGTTCAATCCGCAACGATGACATTTGACAACATCTTTCCTAAAAGCATATTACTTCTATGCATAGTTTACAAAGTGAACAGACTTTTACCAGCTATCGCATCGGTGCGCTATTGAGTAATAAAACTATATTCTGATCTATACACTTATTTTTCTATTAAACATTAAGTCCCCGACATACCTACATATTCTTTGAATACAGATTATTACATTTTAGTAAAGCCATTGAAATCATCGAAAAAAGCACAGTAATTTTTTTATATTACGTCTGCTAAGATAATGCCCGAATGATTTCTACCGATTACATTCGTTTTTCTGGAATATTTTATGGCGCCTAGTAATCTATTGTATACTAGCTGACCCGGCAGACTTCGTAGTGCCTCAATCGATAAATAAATTGTATAAAATAAATTTAAAACAAACAAAAGGAATCGGTCCGACGGGGGACACATCAAAGGAAAAACAAAATTTTCATTTTTATTTAATTCCGAGCATTTTCATATTTATCTAACTTTTAAACCTTCTCTGGACTTCCACAAAAAATTCAAGACCAAAATTAGCCAAATCGGTTCAGCCGTTCTCGAGTTTTAGCGAGACTAACGAACAGCAATTCATTTTTATATATACCTAAGTAGAGATTATTGATGCTAAAAGTATTTCAGTTTACTACATTACTGCCTTTGTAAGATAAAAATTGGTTGCTATAGAGTCAACAGCAGCTACGACTCGGTTATCATTCAACTTGTTTCAAGTTCTAGTTAATTTAACTTGTTTTAAATTACTACATTTTAACGAGTTCGTGATAGCCTCGGAACTCGCAGGCGGGTTATTTAATCTCTTGAAGATACTATTATCTTAATTATATAAGCCTCTGTATAATTAGTATATTTTAATACTGTATGCCGTTTGTCCGTTTGTGGATTGTGGCCTTGTGCGATTAAAATTAATATGATAAACTATATAAACCATATTTTTAAAAACGGAATCTGGTTGTATTAAAACGCAACAAGTTTACGTTACAAATTCTAACAATACTTGCTTTGTTATCGCAGCTGGTGTTAATAATCGCTAATGCGGTTATGTGGCTCAGATCTTTAGCCTTTTTAGCGTCTCTGAGCGAACGCATTGCAACGCACAACGAGTTGTTATCTCGACGAGCTGGCAACGCCGCGCAGTAGCACGGTCGGAACGAGCTTCGCCTGCTCTCGCGACGTTGTCGCTCCGTCCGACACCGGTCTCGGCGCTCTCGCCCTCGTTGCGCAGTCTCGCTAGAGCGCTTTCTAAATTACAACGTCAATTTCGATATGGAATCGAATTCGAATAGTTCCTGTGATATTGTCTATCCAAAATTAGAAGTCGATTTGGATAATGACATCATAAGTAGAAGAGAAGCGCGGCTCCAGTGGAATTCAGACATGACCATGCAATTGATTCAGACACTGGAAAAGGAATGTCCGGAGTTGTGGGACACAAAACATCCATTGAACAGGGAGCGGTCTGCGCGTCAGTTGAAATTAGAGTACATGGCGGACATTTTCGGGACGACATCGGAAGAGATAAGCAGAAAAATACATAATTTGCGGACGCAATTGAACAATGAACTGCGGAAGATCAAAAAGAGGTCGATCGGGGAAGCTGTCGCCGCCGGAGGGAGCGGTTGGGAGTATTTTGAAGCCCTCTCGTTTCTACGTTCGCCCACTACAGATCCGCTCGACGTAATGGACGCAGTTAATGTCGAGGTACGTCATGTGTCTCGCAACTGGTTCCTTTATAAGTTTATCAGTACCCAATATTCATATTATATTCATTTTATATTCGCGTAACAACATTCTCGACGTCTCATTTCGACCTAAAATAATATAAAAAAAAACCTTTATACGAAAAAATCGATCAGTAAAAAATCGATTTAATTAAATTTTGCTCCGTAGTTTTGTCTAAACTACATTAATGTCACATCGTGTGCATGTCATTAGTAAACAAAGTATATTGTAAAATCGGTCGTATAATAAAGTAGGTAGCTGACGGCTTAGCGATGATTGTAATTTATTTTCATAAAGTAAACTGTGCTTGTTGTAAAATGCAATTTGATGGGCTCATACGAATTTACGAGCGTTGTCTAAATAAATAACTTTTATGGCCATTACAAAGTAGATAATAATATGTTCGTAGCTTCATATAGTTTAAAATTAAACTAATAGATTTAGGGTCAACACTGCCTTTTTAACGAGCTTGGATTGACGTAGGTATCTACTGAAAATCAGTCTTACATTTGGTATTATTTATTTTTATTATTTTTATCTGTTCCTTTTACCTACTTTTCTTTGTCTGGCATACGACCTTACTCATCTGGTCGACAGTGATCACCGCCGCTTATGGACACCAAAATGTCTCTGCCTGCGTACTTATTTGATATTTAATATGGTTAATATTATTGAATACAAAAATGTAGATCAATAGCAATCACTGTTTTCAAAGTATTTCTCAAAGAAGCTAATTATGAATATTTTAAATAAACAACTATGTGATGGTATTTTTAGACCAAAGACCTTGATTTGATTTATTATTAGTAGGTACTAACGAATGATTCTTTTAACTTGAATTTTTTATTTAGGGTATGGATATTTCATATTTTGTTCATTCTCGTATCAACAGTTAGCTGAATTTCAAGCGAAAGAAGAGCAAGAATTCGGAGCCGCCAGAGCGAAGAGTGCGTCAGCAACTACAGTACCAGTAGCTGCCTCTAGTCCGCCCATTAAACCCAAGAATAAGATGAGGGTAGCCGCCTCAGGGCCCCCACCCCTGCCATTGAGCGCGCATCCTTTGATGTGGCAGGAGGACGCAGTGCCGAAACTACGGCCCAGTCTTGACGCTGATGAATGTCAGGTAAGGGTTCCCAGTGAATGCTATGTTCGCTGCACATGAGAATGAGACCACGGGGCTACGACTAACAAAATATTTGAGGGCAATAGGACATCTAACTCACAGCTGGTTACACTGTCGACCCGCCGATGTATCGTAATACGAAATACGAAATCTGTACTATTTAGAATGAATGCGTACATAAGCAGAAACGAAGCTAAGACGTGCGAAGATATGGCGGCTGCAACCGTGATTAACTTTTATAAAAATCATCAGATATTTGGCGACTTCGTAGCTTCAGAACTAAGGACACTGCGTTCGAATGAGTCTCGCAAAAAACTGAAACGGATGATCCAGAAGGCGATCCTTCAGGTCGGTGAGGAGGAGGACGTGAATATAATCACTGGATAGCGGGCGGCCCGCTCCTACGAACGCTTTCTCCTCTCCGGTTGAAGCATGTATGAGCGGTAAACGAATCACATGATCGGTATGGAGCTTCGTTGCGAAGATAACACAGATAAATTTCCTAATCAAAATAAAACAGTATTACGAGAAAACTTCAGATGTGGAATTGGGCTATTGCTGAACTCGTTGTGACAGTACTAACCACGGAAATAGGTTCGAGAGGGTGCGTCTGGGATGCAGGATAATCCATTAATCAATGTAGAATTTTAGACATTAATGTGTATGCTTAATAAAGTAGGATAACACGTGTAGATGCTACTTTCAAATGTTTGTCTGCCTTAATTATATTTAGTATAAAATCAATTCAATAATTCCGTGTAAGTGATATTTAATGGGGCTTTTAGTGAACTGTTTTACTGCCTGTAATAAACTTGTAACCATTAATTATTAATATTCTTCTTTTATTTCATTAATCAAATTATCAACCGGTTAGATCCTTAACAACCTTAACGCCGGCTCTGGGTATATTTGTTCAAGTCACACTTGTGTGCTTCTAACATCGATAGATATTATTGAAAAAAAAACCTAGTTCGAAGTTAACCTATGTGGAACATTAAGGAATTTATTTATTGTCTAAAGATCTATTGTTGTCTAAAGATCTATGAGTTATAAACTTGTTCTCTATTAAAGAACTAAATAAAACTAAGTATGGTAAAAATGAACACTAATGATATAGTTTTCGTTTAAATAATTCTTAATTCCATTAAAATCCACGTATAATTAATTTAATTTATACGCGTAATGACCGTCGTGACCCTCAAAATCCTAATAACTATTCAAAATAAACTCAAAACATACAATATAAATGTTACTGACATTCGTATTGTACACGCATTCAAACAATAGTGCACAGTTGTATAGAAATATAATATTCCACGATTTCAAAATAAAAATAAAAATATGTTTTTTTCTTTTTAATAATATGTTCCAACGTTACTTATAAATAAGTCGAACAAATCCCGAAAACATGTCCAGCATTCTTAAAAAGGTAGCGAGCGCTAAAGCCTTGTTCGGACTAAATTTAGAAATTTAAAAAAATTTAGAAATTTAGAAAAATTTAGTCGAGTATGTTAGAAAATAATTTAGTCAAGTCAATCCATTTTGTTCTATTTTTTTCGGGCGAGTAGCGAGTAGTTTAGCCACTAAATTACTCGGTACTCCACTAAAATACTCAGTCCGAACAAGGCTTAAAGCACACTCGATTATTAGCTGACTTTAAAAAGAATAGATTCTCAGTTCGATTGTGTATCCTAACTTTTTCTAGGTGTTGTGGGACGGTGGGATGGAGTGGGACGGTGGGATGGATGTAATGCTCTGCGTCAATCCTGTCCCGCCGTCTCAATAGCCCCGACTGGGCTCCGGCCCGGTCCGAGGTAGGGCGCCGGTTGTGAGCGGCAGGAGTTTTTAGTGAGGTTCAACTCCCACATACCCCACCTGCCGCGCGGGTGGGGATCCACACCCCCGATTACTCTCTTTAGACAACCCATACCCTGGGCCAGGAAGGTCAAGTACCTGGGCGTTACCCTGGATGCATCGATGACATTCCGCCCGCATATAAAATCAGTCCGTGACCGTGCCGCGTTTATTCTCGGTAGACTCTACCACATGATCTGTAAGCGGAGTAAAATGTCCCTTCGGAACAAGGTGACACTTTACAAAACTTGCATAAGGCCCGTCATGACTTACGCGAGTGTGGTGTTCGCTCACGCGGCCCGCACACACATAGACACCCTCCAATCCCTACAATCCCGCTTTTGCAGGTTAGCTGTCGGGGCTCCGTGGTTCGTGAGGAACGTTGACCTACACGACGACCTGGGCCTCGAATCAATTCGGAAATACATGAAGTCAGCGTCGGAACGATACTTCGATAAGGCTATGCGTCATGATAATCGCCTTATCGTTGCCGCCGCTGACTACTCCCCGAATCCTGATCATGCAGGAGCCAGTCACCGTCGACGCCCTAGACACGTCCTTACGGATCCATCAGATCCAATAACCTTTGCATTAGATGCCTTCAGCTCTAATACTAGGGGCAGGCTTAGGGACCCCGGTAACCGTACTCGTCGAACTCGACAAAGAGGTCGACGTGCAACCTAACCCATGCATCAGCCCGCTGAGTTTCTCGCCGGATCTTCTCAGCGGGTCGCGATTCCGATCCGGTAGTAGATTCATTCGCGAAACAATTGCTCTTGAGTTGTTAGGTCTCCTTCGGAGGTGCTCGGGCAGTTGTTAGCAAATCCCACCCCTCTTGGCTGAGCCTTTGCTCGCCCACCTGTCCTGGTGAAACTGGAAAGGCCTTCGGGCCACCAGTAAACTTTCAATCATAAAAAAAAAAAAGGGGTGGGGATCCGGCGACTTTCTCCTGTGGAAAAAAAAAGGTGTAGGTACCTACCCATGATTTTCTATTTTGGTTATTTGATGATTGTTTTTTTTGCGTTGTTCGCAATAATTCCTTCGACTACATTCATGATATTCAAATACTATTTTTTTGTCAGCAGAATTCGCGCTGTTCACGAAATATGGAATTACGAAAACGACTATTTATGTTTAGTTTAGTGAATCAAAATAATTTATCATTTAGCTTAGGCTGCTGTAAATAAATAAAAATAACATACCGATTAATGTACCATTACAAATGGGTCAGCTTGGTTCTAATGGTTACCTACTTAATAATACAAGCAAGATGTGAATTTACGTATTTAATATAGACAGGCTTACGTGACGAATGTATAGTAACGCCTAAGCAGTTAAGTGAAGGAGTAATCTTGGCATCCATTATTGTCAACCTAGTCTTGAGGTCATGAAAAATGCCAATACACCCTTGAAACAGAACGAAACCCGCCGCCAAAGTATGCCTTTGACTTTTATTGCAATTTCAGAGCGTGTTTTAGTTTAATCACAGCCGCAGCTACTCTTAATAACAAATCCATTTCAACATGTACAAAGACAGGTTTTTTAATGGTGATTTTGTGTTTAAAAAACCTACAGGAATGATATTTACAAATTACGATAGAGTTTCCCTGTTCAAATAAAAGTTATAAAAACGATATAAATATACATACCGAGGGGTGAAAGGTAATTTGTTTTGAGCGATATTTTTGCAACTTTACACCACAGCCATTTAAAGCTTAAAATTTGGAAAAAATATCGTACCATAAAAACTTCTTCAGTTATTTCAATGGAGTAGTTTGTTGAAGTTCAATTAAAAATATCGAACTGTTGATTCTAATAACAATTAAAAGAGACCTTTCATTACAAAGATAAATGCGGCGTATTAGGCGTAATGTCGCTTAAGCCATATAGTCTTTCACCCCTCGATATACATATATAGACAGATGCATAATGGACTATATTTACCCACAGACACAGCCAACTGAGTCGGCGGATCTTCTCTGTGGGTCGCGTTTCCGATCCGGTGGTAGATCCTCCAAGCATTGCTCTTGTTAGGGCCAGTGTTGGCAACACTCCCGATTTGAGCCCCGCGAGCTCACCTACTAGTTCGGTGAATCTAGAATAACCCCTCGAGGTTACTAGAATAGGCAGAAAAAAAGGACTATCTTATTATTAGGCAAGGTATGCACTACGAGTAGTTAACACTCAATCATAATAGGGAAAAATACATTCGCATCGAAAGATGTAAGCGGGCTGGGAGTTGACATGTCCATAGCACAAAAAAGAAATCAACATATGTTTTACGATAGCCATTATTTATTACAAGTACAATATATTAAATTATCTATGAGAGTTCCTTAATTAATTCATTAATAAAGTAAATTTTGATTCTGAAAAGATTTTCAAATTTAATAAATGCGGAGCGTCATTAGTAATCATTGCTTTATTATTTTAATGTGATTAATTAAAAAAAAAATATAAGCTTATTCAAAGGGCTATTGAAATAATTTGGAAATATTTTATCGGACTCAACTGACAAAATCGTACGAGTTTCATCAAAAGGTCATACGCATGACGTCACGACACCCTCTCACACGCGTACCTGCCGCACGAAGCGTTTCAATTAAGCTGTATGTATATATGTACATATACATACCTGCAATTTAATGTACCGTACATACATTAGATGAGGGTCAATAGGTGCTGTATATTTCGTATTACCAACACTAATTGCTTAATATGACGTAAGAGAATGTCAAATCTTTCGGCAAACGATTTTAGGTAAATTGGCAGAATCGTCTCAAAATCAATGTCTAAATATAGAAGCTATATTTATTTATTTATTAAAGCATGTATTAGGTACTTTTTATTAAACGTATTTTATGTACTAAAATTTATAATTTTATATAGGTACATATTTAAATACTTTTTGTATAGCATCTATTTATTCTTAAACTTATCAACCAATGCTACGACTAAGGTCTGCATCACCCTTGGTTGACTGATAGAGAATGCCTTAGGCATAGGAACTGGGCAGAAGGGTGGAGAAAGTCACAGATCTCCGGGCAGCTTTGGTTAATCAATCGTCCCAATTGCATCTACACGATACGTTCGACCTCATACGGAACACCAAACGGTCTCTAAGCTACAAGAGCTAGAGTTGAGAAGTTTTGCGTCATCCATCGTTTTTTTCCTACCTAAGTTGATAGCCTTGAGAGACTATTTCAGCGTAACCTTAACTAGTAGGTGAGCTCACGGGGCTCAAGCCGGAGTGATGCTAACACTGACCTTAGCAAGAGCAGTGCTTCGCAGAATCTACTACCGGATCGGAAACGCGCCCCACTGAGAAGATCCGGCGAGAAACTCAGTGGGCTGTGTCTATGGGTTAATTCGCTCGTCGAGTCCTTCGCCGCAAGCAACGGGTTCGACGAGGACGGTGACCGGTGCTTGTGGTACCTAAAAGCACCGTTAATAGATCGGGAGGATCCGTAATGACGTGTTTTGGGCGACGTCGACATCCACCGTACTTACTTGACCTTGCAACAACAGACTCCTACTTCGTCCAAAAGCTGGACAACTTCATGGCAGGGAGAAAAATCAATACCCGAGAGGTAGACCACAAGCATTTGAAGAGTTTGTTAGCTCACGTTTACCTAATTTCTTTAATAAGGACATTAAAAAATTACATTGATAGAAAAGAACTAATATATACATTGATAGAAAAGAACTAAACTAATTTTTTTTTTACTTTAACTTTCTGTGTAGTAAACTGCAATTTCATAGGTAAAGACCTAATATTATGTTGGTGTCACCACGTTCTGGTGTCTGACTTAGATAATTTAGATTATACTAATGGGAAGCGAAGCGACGCGTTGCTTTATACTTTAGTTCCCTTTTTTTTTGACGTACAAGGGCGGCACTGAAAATTTCGGGAATTAACGAAGTGACACAACGTTACTATTTAAAAATGTATTTATTGCTTTTCGAAGTATTCTCCGTTTCTCCGACACATTTTTCCATACGATGGAACCAATCATTGAAGCAACCATTCCATTCAGAAGTTGGGGTCTCCAAAATGGCCGTTTTGTAGGCGTCCACAGCTTCTTCAGGTGATGAAAATCTCTGTCCACGCAATTTATTGTTTATTTTAGGGAAAGTATAGAAATCATTAGGGCTTAGATCGGGGCTGTACGGCGGATGGTCTAATAATTCTATGTTTTCTTGTGTCTAAAAACTCTTTTGTTCTGTGCGCGGTGTGAGAACTCGCATTGTCGTGATGGAGGATGATGCGGCGGTTGCAGTTCTCTTTACGGAGTTCAGAAACGACCTGTGGCAAACAAATGCTAGCATACCATTCTGCATTAACCGTTCTTTGTCCCTCAAGAGGAATAGTCGTAACATGGCCGGTTGTGGAGACAAACGTGGCCACCATTTTTTTTGCAACACTCCGTGAACGAACAATTTTTGTTGGCTTTAACTCATTTTCGAACACCCAAACTCGTGACTAGTTTTTCGTTTCGGGTTCGTACGCGTATATCCAGGATTCGTCACCTGATACAATGTTGTATACAGCATTTGAGGATCCTGCGTGGAATCTTTCGAGAGTTCTGACGCACCAAGTAATGCGAGCCGCTTTTTGCTCTTCACAGAGCGAACCTAATTGTTCATGCAAGATTATTTGTATTTGACTCATGCCAATGTCTAAAGTTGCCTGAATTTCGCGGCATGTCACATGTCGATCTTCCTCAATCAGCTTACGCACAGCATCAACGTTTTCTTGGGTGACTGCAGTTTTTGGACGACCTTGACGGGGATCATCACTGAGCTTGACACGTCCACGTTGAAACTCGGCAAACCAGCGATAAATTGTGGTTTTGGATGGGGCTTCATCACCAAATGCAGAAATCATCCGGTCAACACACTGTTTTTGTGTTAAACCACTTCGAAAGTCATAATAAATCATCGCTCTTGAATTTTCTCGAGTCAATTCCATTTTCTCAATGACTAAACAAGTTTGACAAAACCTCGTGACAAGACCGAGAATCTTTTTTTAAATAAATAAATGGTATTCGATTTTTAAAACCAAGGAGTTTTCAATTAAAAAGATTTTAATATGACAGGAACAGTGGAAATATTCCATTCCNAACCACTTCGAAAGTCATAATAAATCATCGCTCTTGAATTTTCTCGAGTCAATTCCATTTTCTCAATGACTAAACAAGTTTGACAAAACCTCGTGACAAGACCGAGAATCTTTTTTTAAATAAATAAATGGTATTCGATTTTTAAAACCAAGGAGTTTTCAATTAAAAAGATTTTAATATGACAGGAACAGTGGAAATATTCCATTCCCGATACTTTTAGTGCAGCCTAGTAATGAAAAAATCTCTGATAGAACGGCAGAATTGATGTTGAAATATAGTTGGGCTACTATGATTGGGTAATTAAGATCTTAAGACCCTATTTTTTTTTGTATTATATTTTGTATTTTTTATTTTTATTTTTTTTGTATTTTTTTGTATTATTGTTTATAAAAAATCTTATATTTGCTAATAAAAAACGGCTATTAAATTTGATCCTAATGAACTTATTGTTTCCAATAAATATTTAGCCATTGATCATAAGTAAAACATATTGAACAAGTTTGACAACCCTGAACTACTTTTACTATTTCCAAATGTCAGCAAAGGGTCATTATGCACAGCAGTTTGTTGACAAAAGTTCGATCAGTCGATAACATAGACTAGTTACTATCACCCCTTATTTGTTCACAAGAGTGAAACCCCTGACGAGCGCTTCGACTGCATTAAACCGGATTAAGCTGGTAAAGAGCGAATGTGACACATCTCGGAAAAGTTTTTTATAGCCTGATGCTTTGGTAAGTGAAATAGAATTTTCTGGAAAATTATTATATCAACTTCAACTTTTTGACGCTCTTTAATGGCGGTGATGGCCACGTCATTACGGATGCTCCCGATCCATTAACGGTGCTTTTAGGTACTACAAGCACCGATCACCGTCCTCGTCGAACCCGTAGCTTGCGGTGAGGGGCTCGACGAGGACGGTGAAACTCAGTTTTTCGCCGGATCTTCTCAGTGGGTCGCGTTTCCGATCCAGTGGTAGATTCTGCGAAGCACTGCTCTTGCTAGGGCCAGGGTTAGCAACACTCCCGATTTGAGCCTCATGAGCCTACATGTCAAGAAGAAGCTGAAATAGCCTCTCAGGGCCATCAGCATAGGTAGAATACTAATATAGCATGACAATGGGTGGTGCCACAAAAGTTAAGCAAAGGAAAAATATACACTTCAAAATGTTATTAAATACAATTTCAAGTGATATGTAATAAATTTTAAGCAGTAGGTAACATTAAACATAAAAGTTTTGCAGTTTCCTTGGAAGTGTGTTTTTCAAACGAGGTTTTAAATGACTACTTAGAAGTAAGCAGCGGTTTGATTGTGCACCTGATATTGGGGATTTCCGGAAGCAACAGAGATTACTCACCATTGATTGGGCCGCAACCGCATCTGTAGCTGATAACAAAAAAGTAAATTTGTCAATGTTTTCTGTGAAACCCTACAATACTGCATGATTCCCGTTGTGTGCTGAACTTCGAAAATGATCCAATTTTCGCTATTTAAAGCTATTATAAAATTTCATTTGTGATCGCAAATAAATAATTTTTTTATTGCTTAGATAGGTGGACGAGCTCACAGCTCACCTGGTGTTAAGTGGTCACTGAAGCCCATAGACATTTACAACGTAAATGCCGCCGCCCACTTTGAGATAAGAGCTCTGAGGTCTCAGTATAGTTATGACGGCTGCCCCACTCTTCAAACCGAAACGCATTACTGCTTCACGGCAGAAATAGGCAGTGTGGTAGTACCTACCCGTGCGGACTCACAAGAGGTCTTACCACCAGTAATTACGCAAATTTATAATTTTGCGAGTTTGGTTTTTATGACACGATGTTATTACTTTACCGTGGAAGTTAATCGTGAACATTTGTTAAGTACGTATTTCATTAGAAAAATTGGTACCCGCCTGCGGGATTCGAACACCGGTGCATCGCTAGATACGAATGCACCGGAATTTTTATCCTTTTTGTGCCACGACGCCGAATCTGTTTTAAAACTGTACAAAGAAGCGCTCGTAAAACGTGACGTTACACAGACCTCGTGCGAACATTCCATAATAAGTTTACTTTGAACAACAAAGCATAACGTAAATAAGAAACGGCATCTTTATTTTTAATATTTTGATCCAAATCTTTTACTGTTTTCAAATTCCAATATTATTATCAATTATTATATTCAAGTTTGAAACCGGGAAATTTCGGATGCAAAATAGGATTTATAATAATCTATATAATAATTACTTTCGAAGTATCTTACGAAAAAGTTGAACAACAGATGTTGTTATTGTAAGATAAATACACTACTAATGTACATTGCGTGAGCTGTTCAAAGTTTATCGTATCATAATGTTTTGTTGGCTTTATGATTTCTCTAGTAAAAATGCATCTTGTTGAATTGGAGTTAAAAAGTGCAGTCATTGATACAGGGTAACCAATCATACAACCCACAAAATGGTGACCGTAACTCATGGATACTTGAAATAGGCCACAAGTCATTACTTTACGCTAAGAACTTTATTCAAACCTTGCCTGAAGTGAAACATGGCACGGAAGCAGTCTAGAACTGAATGGTACGATGGAAAAAAGGACACGCTGCGTTGAGGTGTTTTTTCACTCCATTGTGCTGTTTAAACCAGTGATTAATGGCATAAAGGAACGGCCTGAAAGGAACTAAGAAAAAATCGGCCTGAAGGCCTTTCCAGTTTCACCAAGACAGGTGGGCGAGCAGCTAAGGTTCAACCAGGAGGGGTGGGATTTGCTAAGAGCTGCCCGAGCGCCTCCAAACAAGGTCTAACAACTCAAGAGCAGCTGCTTTGCGAATGAATCTACTACCGGATCGGAATCGCGACCCGCCGAGATGATCCGTCGAGAAACTCAGCGAGCTGATGCATGGGTTAGGTTGCACGTCGAACTCTTTGCCGAGTTCGACGAGTACGGTTACCAGGATCCCTAAGGCTGCTCCTAGTGTTAGAGCTGAAGGCGTCTAATGCAAGAGTTATTGGATCTGATGGATTCGTAAGGACGTTACGTTGGTCTGACCAGGTCCGCACCACCCTCGATTCCACCCTCTACAATGACATCGTGAGTACAAAACGTACGGATGGAGGTGGTCACTGTCAATACGTAAAACGACTATTATTGACACAAATAAAATTAAAAAAGCTTTTATTTGTAAGTTTTTATTTAGATGCCCGTAGGATTAGGTTGGAAGTTTAATTTCTTTTACGTTTCGTGAACGGTTTTTATTTAATATAGATTTACTGAAAATATTGTGAGCGGGATTCATATTTTACCTGGATTCCGGTTTTCTTACACAAAAGGTGCTGCTACAATAATGTGGGATGGCAGTATAATACACACACACTTGACTGGTATACTATGACCAATAAATAATCTAAACAAGCCGCTTCGTATAAGATTATTATATTTTATATAAATAAATAAAAAACAATCTAACTTACTGAGAATTGTTCAACTGTTGTCACTCAGCACGTCATTAGGGGAGACAAAAACGATCGTAGTGTGAAGTACCTACGACGACAGAACCAGTCACAGCAGAATAGGGTTGTCAAGCGAAGATAACAATCAAACAATAAATCATATTAAAATGACGATATCAAATTAAAAAAAAATATTGCAAGTTATGGTTTAAAAATCTTTTATTGCGTACGTGAATGAGTGAGGACATGGTACCTCTGGTGTTAAGTAGTTTCCAAAGCCCATAGATATCACAACGTATATATCGCAACCCTTATTGAAACACAAGGTCAACCCTTCAACCCGAATCAAAAAAAGGAAGAATGGAGACACTCACCGTGCGGTTTTACAAGCCCATAATTGATTACGTAAATTCATAGACTTTGATTTTTACTAAGCGATGTCAAGCATGCATTTCCTGGGAAAGTTCATAGCAAATAAATTCACTGATATCGGCATGTCGGAGTGGTCACTAAATTATCATACTCTTGGGCACCCATCATGGACTCAATGCCGAAATCCAGTCGAGAAATTAATGTAATTGGTATTTTCCACATGAACTACAATAAGCTCCATAATAATAGAATGGAGCATAGTCCTCTTGCCAGTTTTATTTCATTTTACCCCACCTAGACTCTTCGCGAACGTTGGTATCTCACTGAACAATTTCACTCGTTATCCGGATTCGGCAGAATATAACCGGTCAAGAAACAAAAAGCAATGATGACTAGTAAGGCATTGTAGGAAGTTAAAGTTAATCGAACCCAATCATTCATGACATGTGCCTGACATGTGATGATTGAGAAAAATCTACGTCATTATATTTTATATTTTGATTTATGGTCCTGACAACACCGTCTAGACTCTAGATGATCAACAAGATGTCACTAAACACACTAAAAATAGAATAATGAAATTAAGATTTATGTGGTAAGATTGTGTGTACTTTGTTTGGAAGTAAATACATCATCGAATTTTTTTTCAATGTAATTTCTCGTTCTTACGTAGGTATATAAGACTCGTTAACTTGTATATTTTTCGTTTTATATCATAAAAATCGAAATGATATAATAATATAGTTCTAGAATACCCTGAGTTGTATTGAGAATACCTGACGTCGAAATCTCAAAGCAACAAGATGGCTTTTTGCCTGCCAAAACCTTACCATTCAAAGTATAGGTAAAATTGTTGTGTTTTGCATTAAAGCTTTTGTTACAAAGTTAATATAAAACATAGCCAAAGCTGAGTAGCATAAACAAAATGTTTAAGATATTATCTTGTTAAAAAAACAATATCACTGACCTCTATGAATCTCATTTTTATGTATAATTTGATTTAAAATTTGCATAATAATATATTGATCATGAACCAGCGTACATACCGCTATTTCTTTTTCAAAATAACGATACATGGAGTTAATGGAATACAAAAAAGCTACGTTTTTCATTTCATTTTTTACTTGTGGTAGGACCTCTTGTGAGTCCGCACAGGTAGGTACCACCGCCCCGCCTATTTCTGCCGTGAAGCAGTAATGCGCTTCGGTTTGAAGGATGGAGCAGCCGTTGTAACTATACTGAGACCTTAGAACTTCTATCTCAAGGTGTGTGGCGCATTTACGTTGTAGATGTCTATGAGTTCCAGTAACCACTTAACACCAGGTGGGCTGTGAGCTCGTCCACACATCTAGGCAATAAAAAAAAAATTTCAAATCAAAAAGAACATACGCATTTTACATATTTATTTCACATTTTAAATAAATTGTTAGTCGCGTTTCGTGACAAAGCTTCATGAATGCTGTTGACATGTCGTTAATCGTTGCGGCGAAAGACTTTAATAATGGAGTTGTTGAATTGAATAATGGCGGTCGATAAATTTAATTGTATCGTTATTTATCGAAATAATGAAGACATAATAATATTTTAGTTTTATGCTTTTGTACAAAACATTATAGAACGTCTGTCGTATTACGCAAAAAAAATTGTTTGTAAATTTTATAAGTAAATAAATGGTTATAATTCTTTTTTTTATGGATGATAAAGGCTTCGTTAACTTACAAATCTAGAAAAATAATGACTGTCAACTGACTAGACAGAAATATTTCGTAATTATTATTTTTTGGTACACTAATTTTGTTTCAAGAGGGTATTATATCAGAATAATTCCACATACACTATCACATTCCGATGGCGGATCCAATCATGAGCTCAAACAAAAAAAATAAAATTGCTAAGCTAAGCATCAATGTACGTCATTTTAATTAGTGTAACTTTCATTGACGCGCAAAGTTATAATGAAGGTAGGCGACACACGCTTCTCCGCATTCGTTTGAGAGCGTTGATCCACGCATCAGCTGATCTTGTTTGTCTTTTTCTCACATAACAGTGAATTGTAAATGCAAATTATGATTTGCCTATATGTTTTATAATAATGTGTGATAAGTAATTATGGTTAAAATTAATCGTAAGCTATTTCTGGCAACAATGGAGCAGAGGAATGGCTAGCCCACTGAGTTTCTCGCCGGATCCTCTCAGTTCTGTGAAGCACTGCAGTTGCTAGGGCCAGTGTTAGCAACACTCCGGTTTGAGCCCCGTGAGCTTACCTACACGTCAAGGAGAAGCTGAAATAGCCTCTCAAGGCTGTCAGCATAGGTAGGAAAAAAAAAACGATGTAATTTTTAGGTTAGATTGTGATACAGAATATAGAATTACCTGGCAAATTAATCAGTGAAGCAGCAACTTACAACTTACGTCAAGATTCACAACATTGAATGATTTTTGTTTTACAAATCTAGTTTCGAAGCTTTTCATTGAAGTCGTAAACGAATTTTCGAAGTAGTAACTCATTCAGCTCCAAGCCTATAAAAGATGAGTGTCTTTTATCAAAATCCCAGTGGCCTCGTGTTACGCAATTACCGTTTTTTTTATTATTTTCATTCATTCCTATGACACGCCGCATTTTAATCTGTTCTCCAAAGCATTTTGTTCGGGCCCCGTCAACCGAGACCGGGTCGGGTAATGTTCCGGTTGTCCGTCTCGTTTCGTCTCGTGCCGAATTGTATTGTGTGTCTCCGTCTTGTCACCGCGTGGTTCCTTTGTGCCTTGGACGGTGATTAGGGGCCTTGGCACGTTCCTGAGAAACGGCAGATGTCAGAAGTTCGCTTGTTGTTCGCTACGGACTCCGAACTTTTGATAATGTTGAAAATTAAGTCAGCTGCTATAAGCGAGATTAGGTTATTTTATGAGGTTTGTGTAAATTTTTTTATTGAGTTCTCTTCGACTATATCTAGAAACTTTTCTTAGTGTATGTCGTCTTTTTTTCCTATTTACTGGTAGCCTAAGGAGCTATTACAGCTACACTGTGACTGATAAGGACTTGACCTGAGAGGATATGCTAACACTGGCCCCAGCAAAGAGCAGTGCTTCGCGGAATCGGCTACCGGATCGCAATCGCGATCCACGGAGAAAATCCGACGAGAAACTTAGTGAGTACGGGGTCTTTACTCTTGCTAAGGTATCTTATAAACCCGCACGCTTAGGTGCCTCTGCCTATTTCAGCCGCGAAGCAATAATACGTTCCGATTCGAAGAGTGTGATAGACTTTATGCTAAGCTTCCGAGCGCTATGACATGTCAAATGAGGCTTCTGGAGAGTATTAAGCGGTAGGCAGCGGCTTGGCTCTGACCCTGGCATTGCTGAAGTCCATGGGCGACGGTAACCACTCACCATCAGACGGGCCGTATGCTTGTCTGCCTACAAGAGCAATAAAAAAGAGTCTTAGACCTCATGTGTCAAGGCGGATAGCGTAATTCATGGTATAGGCTTCTGTCACAGCACTGGGTGAGCCGAGCAACCGTCTATGGATTAAATAAATAAATGAAAAGAACCTTAACAAAATCACTTCTCCGTTTAGTAGTGACATTCATGCCTGCTTGGCGTGTAGGTCGGGGTCAATGAGTATTCAGTTCACACGAATTCTATTTTAACATTACACTGACGGCCATTAGGTACGCACAATACTTGAAAATTAATCTCTATACGAGTAATATACACAACGAATATGTCAAAACAATGAAAATCGATAGCACTTGATGCATTTAAACAATTAAAAGATCGAATAATGTAAAAGTTTGCATAGCTCGTTCGCATTACGGATGGATCTGGACTGCCCAATAATGCAAAACTGGACAAGTGTGCATGTTGAACACTCCGGATCCAACTGGGTTAGGGGTCTGATACAGAAGGTAATTATTATCCTTGATACTGCGCACATTGTGAGGAGGATTCTCACTCTGGAGTCCTAACCACTGGTGGCTTGTGTCGTAGACATCGCCACAGCGGCAATCTATTTTAATATAGTATTTAAAAAACAAATTGCGTAATTAATAAAAATTTAATCAAATATAGTAGAATAATAATAATAATATAACTACTATTAATAATAATAACAACTACTAATCTCAATTATCAAAGACATTTTCAAACAAAAATTCCAAATAACTAACACCCAAACAAAAGCAAATAGTACGGTAATAATAAACTTAACGCCTCCCATTTCGTTATAATGCTGTCGGGCCCACCCACGGCGGATCCCCTCTTGTGCGATGCTGCGAATTCCACGAAACAGTCGATGTAAATGACTAATGCATTGTACATAGTCACAAGTACTGTAACGCCACATAAGGTATATAAGGTACACGAGCGCTTATTGTCACAGCCCTCAGACACAGCCCACTGAGTTTCTCGCCGGATCTTCTCAGTGGGTCGCGTTTCCGATCCGGTGGTAGATTCTGCGAAGCACGGCTCTTGCTAGGGTTCGTGTTAGCAACGTCGTCAGGTTTGAGCCCCGTGAGCTCACCTACTAGTTAAGGTTACGCTGAAATAGCCTCTCAAGGCTCTCAGCTTAGGTAGGATAAAAAAAATTTATGTCACAAAGCCGATTTGGATTTAAAGTGGAAAAATACGTCGTGGTCTAAAGGATAAGACGCCGGTGCACCCGTAACTAGCGATGTAGGTACCGGTGTTCGAATCCCGCTGGCAGGCACCAATTTGTCTAATGAAATACGTACTTAACAAATGTTAACGATTGACTTTCACAGTCAAGTCAATAAAAATTAAACCAGCAAAATTATAATTTGCGTAATTAGGTGCTGGCGGTAAGACCTATTGTGAGTCCGCACGGATAGGTACCACGGCCCTGTCTATTTCTGCCGTGAAGCGGTAATGCGTTTCGTTTGAAGGGCGAGGCAGTACTGTAAAAATTGAGATCTTAGAACTCTTATCTCAAGTAGATGGCGGCAATTACGTTATAGATGTCTATGGGCTCCTCTTCCATCCACCTAAGCAATAATATAATAATATATTTATACTATTGATAGTAAATTCTAATTCAGCCCTGGCAGTTAAAGCACCAATTTCCCGAACATTCCTGACGTGAAGCATCCGTGCTTTCCGGTCTGAAGGGAGCAGCCGCACATGTGACAACACAATCAAGATTACGAAAACGTCTTTCAATCTGTCTACATTTATGTAATTATGGGGCTTACAGCTGAACACCAGATGTGCATCTTATTGTTAGTTAAAAAAAAAGACAATAAAAATAAATAAATTAGGTTCGATAGAAGATGTTCTAGATAATCTCGCTAAGCTTCCACGATAAGGTCGTCCTAAACAGACCGTTATCGTCTTTAGAATACTTGACACGTAATATTGACAGATTGATGGCATCACATGCACTGTGTCAGCATATTTTTGAATTTGAATAAATCTTTAAGGTATATATTTTTGTTTGCTTAAAGATCAGTTGTACGCTGTGGGTAACTAAGTTATGCCCCGTTCAGAGCCTATAAAGGCTCTCTTCTCTCCCTGCTTCTGTTCAGATTCTATATTTATGACATCCCTCTTCGCCGATGGCACGGCTATTCACCAAACCAGTGGAAACAAATCCTTCACCACTAAGTTACTGTGGATGGAATCCTGGGACGATGATTTCGCTAATGGCACATCGACGTTAACCTTAAACACAGCTGCTGGAAGAATGAGCTTCAGGCAAATACGTCTTCTGTTAGAGACGCAAGAGCACCAACCTTCAATAACTCTCTTCTACGAATGGATACCATAATATTCATATAAAGTTAGTCTGTGATCGCATCTTCCACTTCAAGTCTGGCCAAACTATACCTATACAATCTTTTTTCCTTAGATTAGCCGGCGGAGCATCGTGGCATCTGAAGAATGTAAAATTTCACGAGGATGTGGATTTCGCAACAGTCCGTAAGTAAATGAAGACGGCGTCGAAACGCTTCTTCTGGTCAACTAAGCGAAAAGATAACTACATTACTGAAGCAGCCGTTGAATATAGCCCTGACTCTATTAGCTGCTAGCAGTTCAAACGTTAGCAGCAGTCAAAGCATAGGTCACTGTATTCGTTGAAGAATTTAAGGTGATACTTAATCCCTAGCATCCGTGTTCTGAGTATCAACAGTATTTGCAAAACAACTGGACCTCTTTGGTAGGGACCCGGTAAGTACATTCCCGATCCTGTGGACCGAATGGTAAACAGTCGACGTCGCCCAAAACACGTCATTTCGGATCCTCCCGATCCACTAACGGTGCTTTTAGGTACCTTAAGCACAGGTCTCGACGAGCCCGTGGCTTGCAACGCAGACAGACAACCCGTTGAGTTTCTCGTCGGATTTTCTCAGTGGGTCGCGATTCCGATCCGGTGGTAGAATATGCGAAGCACTGCTCTTGCTAGGGCTAGTGTTAGAAAATTGTCTCAGGTTGAGCCGGTGAACTCACCTACCCGTCCGGGCATAGCTGAAATAGCCTCTTAGGCTACCAGCGAAATAGGTAGTGAAAAAAAAAAACTATTTACAACTAAACCCGACATGTACTTTTCGACATGTAACATGGTAATACCTAAATCAAATTTCTAATCATTAGGTACAATATAGCCACTAGGTAACAAAGTTTAACATTGTGTTAATCAGTTGGGACATCTTTTAGAAGTACCTACTGTTATAGAAAGTATCTGACTAAGTTAAGTAAATTTGGCTACAAGTTTGATATTTCAAGAAGGTTAATTATGAGTAATAGCTAGAAGCAATTTTGCTGTTTGACATTTCTCGTGATGTAAATACTTCAACAAATGCTCCATATTCGTTATTTAAATTTTAAAGTTAATGTAATAATAATTCAAACTACCTAGCTACTTTTACGGTTTGTTCTCGCTTTTTTATTATTATTATATTTTTTCAAACGTCTGTATACGCAATACTGCATAGTTTTCCTAGTCCCTGACGACTGTCGTGACGTGGTCGTGTGGTAAAAGTAGTTTTAATTATGTTTACGCCTCGCGAAAACCAAAGACAATGCTAAAGAACATAATTTGAACAGCAAAATTAAGTTAAATTATATTTAATTTCATCAAATTAAATTTATATTTTGAGTGACGTACTAAGACGCAGCCGACGTAATGAGATTATGGCATTTCATTTGCTGTTTTCTAGCACATATCTATATATTAATACGTGAAGCAAAAACTTTGTATCCCTTTTTACGAAAATTGCGCGGACGGAGGAGTATGAAATTTTCCACACTTATAGATAATATAGAGAAGAAGTGCACAATGCTAATATCTTTTTAAAATAATGCATAAATGATACATTAAATCAATAAAGAAAACATTACACACACTACATACCATGTATTTGACGCACAGACGTATACATAGGTACTATTATCAAACTTTTGTTCTTGACGTTTGTTGTCAAAATGAGAATACATTAAATATTGTTTGTCTGTGTTAATATTTTTTATAGTGTAGCCTTGGCGAAATTTGTGATTATAGAAGTATAAAATACAGTCATAATAGTGTACAAACTTACAATTCCAATTAATTATAGTCGAATTTCGACTACTGCGGGACCTCTAGTAATTTAATTACCGAAGATGTAGTTGTCACAACATTAGACGAGCAAACAACGTCCGGGAGACTATAAAATACAATGTATCGCTAACTCACTTCGCGACACGAGATAGCGGTAGCGCGACATTTCTCGCGTTCCCCCGTTCTCGGTCCGTTCACTTCCTCGCCTGTTATGTCGCTCTGGTACTTGTCACCCGTTACTATTTCACACTGTCACAATTTTTTAACAACTTCATCCATTTTTTTCACTATTTTCTGTTTCAACAAATAAGAAGAAAAATATGATTTAAAATTTGACATTCAAAATATATTTGGCCAATTAATTAATTAATTAAGATTTTAGAATTTTAGTTTGATTTCATACCCTTTACTTGTATGATTAGATTGCGTGTTACAATTAAGAAGTGTATTAATAAATTATAGATTTCTTATTTATGTTCTACTGAAGTGTTGTGGAAACCACGTGGTGGCAAGTGTAGTGTGGGACGCCCACATACCAGATGGACGAGACGACCTAGTGAAAATCGCTTGGTCACGTTGGAGGCAGATAGCAACGGGCATCAATTGGTGAGGCCGTTCAGCAATGGACAGTGGACAGGCCGAGATGATTATTATGATGATGATGAACATTATTATAGTCATCCGTTCAAATAAACATTTTTTTTATTTATTCCTTAGATGGGTGGACGAGCTCACAGCCCACCTGGTGTTAAGTGGTTACTGGAGCCCATAGACATCTACAACGTAAACGCGCCACCCACCTTGAGATATAAGTTCTAAGGTCTCAAGTACAGTTACAATATTTCACATGGGATACCGATTTTATACTTACTGATCACATAACATAACATCTTTTGGAAAAACTGCAAGAGTACAACATAACAATATCACAAAACGATAACTGTCTCACTAAAATTCACAGACGAGACTTTCTATGCAAAGAACGACAAAATTTGTTGCCAATAAAGTTCACAATTTAATACTGCAGACGTCCCTTGTTAAAATTTTGTTCGGCTCAATAGTAAGTTTTTTTTTTTTGCTTAGATATGTGTATGAGCTCACAGCTCACCTGGTGTTAAGTGGTTACTGGAGCCCATAGACATCCACAAGGTATATGCGCCACCCACCTTGAGATATAAGTTCTAAGGTCTCAGTATAGTTACAACGGCTGCCCCACCCTTCAAACCGAAACGCATTACTGCTTCACGGCAGAAATAGACAGGGTGGTGGTACCCATCCTCGCGGACTCACAAGAGGTCCTACCACCAGTATGTGATGTGAACTTGCATCAAAATATTGTTGAGAGGTAAATTTTGTTTGTGGAAAATAAGGTACAAAACTTACAATTTCAATATTGTGTAGAAAAAAATTTGTGTGAAATTATCGTCAAAAGAATGATATAAATAATTTTGTGTGAAGAGTGCACACGCCTTATATACAACTAACATTATATTAAAGCAAATACCCGACTCCTTGAAGCTGCGTGAGATGATTACATGCTATAGAGTTTATTAAGAACATTCAATAGCCGTCATTAATCTAAATAAATGCGTATATTTAAATAAGAAACAGAAAATGTCAGTCATTAAAAGTCCGTGGATTACTATAGTTCTTAAAGCAGCATTTACGAACTATTCCATATTATTAGTTGTTCGAACCGTAAACGGCAGCGGCATCCAGATAAAGACTTGGTAATTGACGTCCGCTGCTGAGTGCTGTGAGATATTCAACTCGACTACTGTTATTCACGAGCCATCGAAAAACGAACTCAAACTTCGGGTGTCAAGAGCTAAATCACGATAAAGCAGCCGTGTTGCGTCATTACACGTCTCAGAGGCAATTTAAAGCCTTATGGTTTGAGCCGACAAACATATGATTTATGTCGGTACAAGTTTTCGTTTGGATGTGCTTGGTCAATAATACGAGGCATGCGCTGTGCTGGGCTGCTGTCTGTTTGGGAGCACGTGGTTCCTGGCCGAATACGCATGCGCGGGCCCATCGATCGTCACCTTGACTGGATAATAAATTCATGTACACGGGTCACACGTTTCGTCAATAACATTCGGCGGCTTATGCAGCAAGCGCTTCAAAGTTGTTTCATTCAGAAAATTTATGAGGATTTTATTGAGGTGTTTTTTCTTGAAATATGGTAGTTTTTTTTAAGAGCTGGTATTAATTTGGGCAGTAAAGTTTTATGTGTTCAAATAATCAATTTAGACACTTAAATAGCCGAATATTTCGAAATTACATAAATTTTATATGCGTTTCTCAAATATTTCTTTAAGTTTTATGAATTCAGTTGCGTAAAGTATTATTATTATTGAGTTAACATTTTCAGAATCTATAAGAAACACAGTCGTTTAAACTAATCATTTTAGAATTTTTCTCGTACCTAATCTAATAAATACGCACCAGGTCCAATATAAACGTACCTATCTAAATAGTAAATGTGGAATAATAATAATTAATCGATTTATTAAACGTAGAATTTTTTTATAAATGCAAATTAATTATTATCAATAATTAGCATAGTAAAAAGTTGTCTTTGTAATTCTTAAATCAACCACCAAGTAAACACTCTTTGTTGTTTTTTTTGTCAATGATAATAAATATATTTTTAGTGTGATTCATTCAAAGGAAACGGTCAAACAATTTAAACAAATAATCACCGCGCACACCAACAAAACCATAAAACAAAACATAGGTTTTGTTTTTAAGTTACAAACAAAAACAATATCCATAAATTTTCCGTCAAAGCACGCAGTAATCGACCGGGCCGCGCGTAAAAATGACGTCCAGGTACCAGGACAACATAAATGCGAAGAGGTAAACGTTGAACGGTTCGTAGTAGGATAGTCCCGCCCACGCCCGGTGCCCCTCTCCTCGCCTTTTGTTGCGTGCCGGGCGCGAAGGGACTACTGGCATCGCTCAAAATTAGGTATCTACTGCGAGAATAATAATAATAATAATAACATTAAAAGCGATTAATGTCAGTAAAGAAATTTTCAAGGTTCATTTTATTGAAGAATTTTTTAGTGAAATGTATTTTTTTATTTTACTCTAAACGAGTTCACGGCCTGTCCAGTCTTAAGCGTTGACTGGAAACCGGGGACATATTCCAACGTGATAATCGAGGTTCGTTCTACGTTCGAATAAAGGTTAAGTTGCCGCGCTGTTGATGATTATTTTGCGGCAGAAAAAGACAAAATTGTACTAGTGATTATTGTCCTCCGGGAGAAGGTGCCGCGGGGCGCCATTAAGACGGGCTCTCGACCCGCCGACCGAGGGAACCGGCGGTCGTGTCGTCGGCGGTGGCCGGTCCAGCGTCTAAAACGGCGGGATGGATGTAATATGCTTTGCATCAACCCTGTCCCGCCGTCTCAATAACTCCGACTGGGCTCCGGCCCGGTCCAGGGAGTTTTTAGTGAGGTTCACATCTTCTCAGTGGGTCGCGTTTCCGATCCGGTGGTAGATTTTGCGAAGCACGGCTCTTGCTAGGGTTCGTGTTAGCAACGTCGTCAGGTTTGAGCCCCGTGAGCTCACCTACTAGTTAAGGTTACGCTGATATAGCCTCTCAAGGCTCTCAGCTTACGTAGGAAAAATTAAAATTAAAGAAGCATTTTCTTCGAATTTCGTTTGTGACCTCAAGAACTGAAACGTTGAAAATCGTGAACTGTACAGAAAAAAACGTTTCATCCTGAAAGTGAGTTCGTATATGCGAAAATTACGATGACAAAATCCTTCGAATTGTTTTTTGACAAAGTTTTAATAAAATTGACTAATTTTTTTTTGCTGCAAAAGAAAGACTATCAATCCGGTCACCGTCCTCGTCGAACCCGTCGCTTGCGACGAAGGGCTCGACGAGCGAACTAACCCATAAACACAGCCCACTGAGTTTCTCGCTGGATCTTCTCAGCGGGTCGCGTTTCCGATCCGGTGGTAGATTCTGCGAAGCACTGCGCTTGCTGCTTGCTTGCACTATTAATCTTTTCGCGATCATGACTGATCACTGATACGTACCTAGCCCGTGTCTGATTTGCGGTAAAAAGTAAGGAGGCTGGTGGTACCTACCTGAGCGGGCTCAAAATATCTATATTAGGCAGTAAAGACAAAGAAAAGTTTTTCCTTCGAGCCGGTGATATTGCTCGGTAGACGGACAGTCCGAATCTTATTTTTCGGACTGTTGTTGTAGGTATATATTATTATATTTTTTATTGCCCTTGTAGACAGACGAGCAGAGGAAGTGTGAAAGTAGCCCTGGTAATTAACAAATCAAAGAGCGCACGGTTACCGTGGTATGGACATGTGATGCATAGAGAAGGTCAAGTGACTAGGAGACGTATGGAAATGGTAGTGCAAGGTGGAGGGGGAAGAGGTCGACCGAAGAAGAAATGGATGGAGTGTGTGAATGGCGATATGAGAGAGAGAGAGAGGAGTGAGTGTTGAACTGACGGCTGATAGAAGAGAATGAAAGAGATAAATTAGCTGTGCCGACCCCACCTAGTGGTATAAGGTGGAGAAAAAGAAGAAGAAGAAGTAGGTAGACGAGCATACGGCTTACCTGATAGTGAATGGTTACCGTCACTCATAGACGTCAACAGGCCAGAGTCAACCCGCTGCGGACCGTTTAATATCTACTCTCCACAAGCCTCGTTTTGAAGAAGGACATGACATAGCGCTCGGGAAACACAGTGGAGGGGAGATACAAACTTATCTTGAAAAAGTCGTTAGCGAGTTTCAGACATCTGTCAAATACCTTGTAGGTATTCTATGATAGATAGGTACCCGCTACATTATATATATTAGTATCATTTACGATATTTTTCCAATGAACGACACGATAACGATATACCGCCGTCGTATAACTGTAAAAACCGAATAAAATAACTCAAGGTACCTATTGACATCGTAGTCATCAGTTATATAAACAGCAAAATCATGATAAATTAGGTTTCAATTAGCTATCATAGAACGGAATTTGGTGGTGAACACCGTCGATCGTGGACATTAGCGATGCCATGAGTATAGTGTGTAGGTATATAGCCACGCCGCTAACTCCCGCTGAGGACTCCACTCAAACCTCCTGTAAAGCGGAACATATCATGGGGAATATGGAAATACCCGTCAATGAAGTCGTCGTGGCCTAAAAGATAAGACGTCCGGTGCACTCGTGTTGAAGCGATGCACCGGTGTTCGAATCTCACAGGCGGGTACCAATTTTTCTATTGAAATACGTACTCAACAAATGTTCACGATTGACTTCCACGGTGAAGGAATAACATCGTGTAATAAAAGTGAAACCCGCAAAATTATAATTTGCGTAATTACTGGTGGTAGGACCTGTTGTGAGTCCGCGCGGGTAGGTACCACCGCCCTGCCTATTTCTGCCGTGAAGCAGTAATGCGTTTCGGTTTGAAGGGTGGGGCAGCCGTTGTAACTATACTGAGACCTTACAACTTATATCTCAAGGTGGGTGGCGCATTTACGTTGTAGATGTCTATGGGCTCCAGTAACCACTTAACACCAGGTGGGCTGTGAGCTCGTCCAACCATCTAAGCAATAAAAATAAAATAAAAAAAAAACAGTGCAGTTTATCTCAGAACCGGAGCGTAATCGTTAATTGTAATAACGATTGAGCTTTGTATGACGGTAAAATGAAGATAACCACAAAATTAGCTCAGCTATGGAGCACATTGTGAAAACTCGGATGTCTACCGCACAATATACAAATTTCTTCCACGAAGCAGACTTGCGTTTCGATGTCAGCCGATATACACGATACAAGGATATATCGACTTGACGTCTCGACGACGATTTTTATCCGATGATAAATTTTTTTATTTGTATTTGAGACCAGCTCTTGGCCCTCCTGGTGTTAAGTTCCGGAGTCTATAGACGTCGTAAGACAAACTTTCTAAGCGTCAGTTTGATAGTACAACGCCCCAGCTTTGAAACTGAAACGCATTACTCTTTAGCGCAGATATTAACAGGGTGGTGGAACTTATCCGTGTGGGCTAAAAAAACAACCTTAGATCGGAAATGCAACTGAGTTGAGATATTTATCATCCAATTCAACATAATAATAAAAACTTGTTTTACATAATAGAGGCATCACTCATATTTTAGTTACAACGGCTACCCCACCCTTCAAACCGAAACGCATTACTGCTTCACGGCAGAAATAGGCAGGGCGGTGGTACCCACCCGCGCGGATTCACAAGAGGTCCTACCACCAGTAATTACGCAAATTATAATTTTGCGGGTTTGATTTTTATTACACGATGTTATTCATTCACCGTGGAAGTCAATCGTGAACATTTGTTGAGTACGTATTTCATTAGAAAAATAGGTACACGCCTGAGATTCGAACACCGGTGCATCGCTCAGCACGAATGCATCGGACGTCTTATCCGTTAGGCCACGACGACTTCAATTGACATAGAATCTCCGTGCTCTCGCTAGTCACGGTTTTTATGGACATTGTCAATGTAAGTGAAGTAACAAAACGTTGTCCGTTGCTAAAAACTGTTTTATTCAGACCCACTCGATGAGCAGTCAAAGCTTTAATGTATTAAATTTGTAGACAGAAAATTATAAGAACTCAAACACGTACAAACTGATACAATTAAAAAACTATAAAATTAAATAAGAAATATTTAGTTTTTTAGTTCCAAATCACTTCTGTCACTAAAACTTTCTACTGATTTTGTTAATAGCAAACAGTTAGTACCTGAAAATGCCGCCGCCCATCTTAAGACATGATTGATTCGCGGCAGAAATATGTGGGCATGGTCTCGTACCCATTCGGGCAACACGCCCTATTAACTAAATCACGACCAGCGACTCAAGTCGCTTACGTCACCAACAAAGACTATTAACTCGAATTAAACTCGAAACTCGAGTGAAATTTATATATTTAGTACTATTTAATGCTTAATTTACATGGTGTAGTCGGTTTTCTAGAACAAGTTAGGTTCGTTAAGGTGTTCGAAGGGCCGCAAAGGGCGGGTCTGGAGGCGGAGCGAAACGCCCGCGCCCGCCCTTGGGAGTGGCCCTGCGTCTGCGCGCACGCCTGCCAGTCAGACCTTGAACCTCTTCTTATTTTTTATGCCCTTTTTTTCGTCTTTATATACTAATTATTTTTACGTTCTGTTTGAGTGTTGTTTAACTGGATGCCGATTTAATTACGGATGTATAAGTGTTTATCTGGGTAATTAAAACACGAAGCACAAGCAGCGATCATAGTTTAAGGCCTATTTTAGTTGTGTCTACATTGAATACTACTGTTGAATACGGTTTAATCTCACGTTTTTTATTGTTATTTCATACTAGTTGTCCCGCAGTAGTCGAAATTCGACTATAATTAATTGGAATTGTAAGTTTGTACACTATTATGATTGTATTTTATACTTCTATAATTACAAATTTCGCCAAGACTACACTATAAAAAATATTAACAAAGATAAACAATATTTAATCTCAATTTGACAACAGACGTCAAGAACAAAAGTTTGACAATAAATAGTATGCATGCGTGTGTGCGTCAAATACATGGTATGTAGTGTGTGTAATGTTTTCTTTATTGATTCAATGTATCTTTTATGAATAATTTTAAAAAAATATTAGCATTGTGCACTTCTTCTCTATATTCTTTATAAGTGTGGAAAATTTCATACTCCTCCGACCGCGCAATTTTCGTAAAAAGGGATACAAAGTTTTTGCTTCACGTATTAATTATATAGATTATTTCCGTCTTTTCGGATACTTTACAATTTATCGTAGACAAGGACGACGACTAAGGCATTATTCTCAGAGATTTGAATATTTTTTTCTACTACCGTCTAAAAATTAGCTTTATTTAAGTATATCTAGGAATCGTGAATACCGAAAAAAATATTATACTTATACTGTCAGACTACGTGTACTGATTATCGAAATAAATGTATTGAGCCTGTAACAAAACTGAGAGCTTGATATTTTTTATTTAAGTTTTTTTTTATTGCTTTTATGGGTGGACGAGCTCACAGCCCACCTTGTGTTAAATGGTTATTACAATGGTTACTAGACATCTACAACGTAAATGCGCCACACACCTTGAGATATAAGCTCTAAGGTCTCAGTATAGTGACAACGGCTGCCCCACCCTTCAAACTGAAACGCATTACTGTTTCGCGGCAGAAATGGGCAGGGTGGTGGTACTTACCCGTGCGGACTAACAAGAGGCCCTACCACCAGTAAATTAAATTAAGTAACCAGTAAAGTTTATAATTGGTGTGCCTGAATGGTTTTAACCATCTGCTGTTAAGATTTTACTAGAATCCATAGCTATGTATCAATAACCGTTGTCTTTGAGACACGCGGTTAAAGCGTCAATTGTATTGTGTAAAGTTACACGCCGGTAAGTAGATTGTTTCAAATTTGTGCTAAAAAACAATTTTGGCTCCATAGTGAAATGCAAATACATAGTTTACCTATTTATGCAGAGTCCCTGATTGACCGCATTAAAAAGCTTCTCGTCGGACTCGTTAAATCCGAAAAGTCACCTACCCCACAGACATAAGCGAGTTTCTCGCCGGATCTTCTCAGTGGGTCGCGATTCCGATCCGGTGGTAGATTCAGCGAAGCACTGCTCTTGCTAGGGCTCTTGTTAGCAAATTTTCTCAACTTGAATCCGTGAGCTCACCTATCCGTCCGGTCGTATGTGGAATAGCCCCCAGGATTCCAACAAATACCGGGTAGGGAGAAAACTATATATATTTTGTACTTCGACTATATTTGATTATGTTAGGCGGCTAAAGGGAAGCTTAGAGCCATTTTATGAAATAAGATATAACTTTTTCTCATGTAAAATTTTTATGCGCGCTCTAGAAACCACCGCGCTTCTATTCTTGCCAGAATAGAGGTATATTCGTTAGGTAATCACTACATATAGGTAGTATAAAACAAAGTCGCTTTCTCTGTCCCTATATCTGTCTGTCCCTATGTATGCTTAAATCTTTAAAACTACGCAACGGATTTTGATGCGGTTTTTTTTTAATAGATAGAGTGATTGAAGAGGAAGGTTTATATGTATAATAACATCCATGAAATAGTGAAGAAATCAATAATAAATTACAGTTTCTGAAGAGAGGCGAGCGCGGGTCGCTAGTAAAGATAATATTTTTGAAAGTTTCTGAGTATCAATAACCAACATTTTTTTCGCGGCCTGGAACTGAACTCTGATGGTCTGCAGATGTAAGGAGACTGTAAGGAGCGGACCGCGGGCCCAAGAATGTTTTTAGAGTCCCACCAAACGGCTACCCTTACACTCTCCCACCCGACATCTCATCTCTGCCCGGGGTCAGTCGATAACCACTTAACAGACGAAAAGTCGAGGGCAGGTTGCATGAAATATAATAAAAAAGATTAAGTTGAAACAATAGCTTCATAACATACTGCTTAATTCTAGTATTCATAAAATGCAAAGTGGAAAGTTAGGTACGAAAACAAAGTGGAGAAACAATGAACGGACGATAATTATGCAGGCATAATAGTCTAGTAGGGTATAATCAATGAAAACTCAAACCCGCTTACAAGCCTTATTCGACGAAATTGCGAAGGCGTTCGACAAAGTTTGACGCTACAATCTGATTTAATAACATTAGATACAGGATGTTCGTTCCCATAGTCTAGGGCTCAGCTCGTAAGATCACTTCGTGAACGGTTCGTTTCTGCAACTCAGTAGGTATCAGTATCGGCCGAGATACCACGAGGCTCCGTTCCGACCAGGTCTTGTTCAATATCTTCCATATACGATATCCCTTAGTCAGTTAGCCCTCTTCAGCGATGATACGGCTGTTTGAGGCAAATCCTTTGTCGCCAAGAAATTTCAGACCGCAGCCGGAATTTTGATAGGACTGCGAACGGAATATAATGGATTAGCATGGCACATCGAAATTAAGTCTGCGAAAAGCACAGCTTTCCTCCTTCATAGAGAAAACTCAGAAGCACAACCTATTCCCCGTTCATTGAATTCGGCTGAGTCCATTTCCCGGTACGGGTAGGTACCCCTGTCAGGAATTTATTTTATTGCTTAGATGGGTGGACGAGCTCATAGCCCACCTGATGTTAAGTGGCTACCCATAGACATCTACAACGTAAATACGCCACCCACCTTAAGATATAAATTCTAAGGTCTCAGTATAGTTACAACGGTTACCCCACCCTTCAAACCGAAATGCTTTACTGATTCACACCAAAATAGGCAGGGCGGTGGTACCTACCCGTGCGGACTTACAAGAGGTCCTATCCCCAGTAATTACGCAAATTATAATTTTACTGGTTTGATTTTTATTACACGATACTATACCTTCACCGTGAAAATCAATCGTGAATATTTGTTATACGTATTTCATTAGAAAAATTGGTACGCCACGTCGACTTCAATCTTGCTAATCTATCTTGCCTAATTATGCCGCGAAGTAGTAGTGGCGTGGTGTTTGAAAGGTGAGGGATTCGTTATACTATACAAACCTATGTCTCAACTAATACGTTGCCGATATTTATGGTCTCCAGTATAATTATATAACACCAGCTCGATCGTGAGCTCGTTCACCAATGATCACAATTCTCTTATCTTCGGCAGGCTCTAGCCCTTGATCTGCAAACGCAAACAACTGTCATTTTATAAGAAGGCAACAGTTTTTATAGTTCCCAAACGTCCGAACATAGCTACTTTGGAGTGAAAAGGCCGTCGCGCTCAAGTTGGCTCCCTCCAATCCTTAGGTTAGCCGTCGGAACACCGTGGTCCTTGCGTCGATAATCCTCAATCCTGAGGGTCGTGGCCTCATGAGGCTTTCTTGGGAAAATACACATGGTGGGTTCCCGCGTCCTTTCACGGCAGTGCTTTTGGAAGAGGTTTAGCTCTTCAAGGCCGCTGAAGCCTTATTTGGGTCTGGCTAATTAATCGCCGCCAGACATTCGGCGTTGACTGTTTTACGGTGGAAAGGTCGACTCCAACACAACCATCCTATTTTCTCATCCGGGCTTGGGACCGGCATTGGCAGAGTTACCGAGCACCGTGGTATATAGGTATATTTTCGTAACAACCTAGGTATGTTCCTCTTCATAAGTGTAAAAAAACCGATCTCGTAGTCGGCTGAGAGCCCGAGCCCGCCCACCAGTCCTGATGTTGCTGGTAAACCCCCGGGCCACAAGAAATAGCTGCGTCTCAAAAATAAAACAATGTAGAACAAATGGTAGGCATAAAGGCTAGTCTTTCTTTTGCAGCAAAAAAAATTTAGTCAATTTTAGTAAAACTTTGTCAAAGAACAATTCGAAAGATTTTGTCATCGTAATTTTCGCATACACGAACTCACTTTCAGGATGAAACGTTTTTTTCTGCACAGCTCATGATTTTTAATGTCTCTGTTTTTGAGGTCACAAACGAAATTCGAAGAAAATGCTTCTTTAATTTTAATTTTTCCTACGTAAGCTGAGAGCCTTGAGAGGCTATATCAGCGTAGCCTTAACTAGTAAGTGATCTCACGGCGCTCAAACCTGACGAAGTACCTAACACGAACCCTAGCAAGAGCCGTGCTTCGCAGAATCTACCACCGGATCGGAAACGCGACCCACTGAGAAGATCCAGCGAGAAACTCAGTGGGCTGAGTTTGTGGGTTAATTTAGTCGTCGAGCCTTTCGTCGCATGCGACGGGTTCGACGAGAACGGTGACCGGTGCTTGAGGTACCTAAAAGCACCGTTAGTGGATCGGGAGGAGAAAATGCTTCATTAATATATCTGGTATAAATAGTATCTACTGTTTAGATTCATGTAGCGCCATCTACATTTCATTTTTTGAATCAACTTTGTTTAGTTGCTCCGTCACGAAAGACAAACGAATTCTTATCTTGCAATGATTGTTTTGTTGTTACTATGTGATGGAATTTCAAGGGTAACCACCATTATGATATTTTTTCAAACGGTTATTAGCAATTAGTAATAAATTTTAAGTAAATCCAATTTCTTGATACAGCTTTTAAAGTTCTAAATTCACTTAACAATAATAACCTCTTAGGATTATGTATCTCGTGCCTTTTATTTTTCTATCAGAAATATCATATTAGCCTCAAATAACACAATAGCTTCACGTTAATTATTTAAAACTAAATTTAATAAACACCCATTTGTTATTAGATAGATAGGTACATTTACTTTATCTGTTTCTCAGTTTCGAAGACTAAAAACGTCAATAAAGAATCTCTTATTAATATATCTATATATTATTACTACGTGAAGCAAAAACTTTGTGTAGCCCTTTTTAAGAAAATTGCGCACACGGAAGCCAGCGCTTAAAGAGAATATAGAGAAGGAGTGCAGGATGCTAATATTTAATTAAAGTCGTGCATATAAAAATACATTAAACCAATAAAAAGAACATTACCCACACAACCGTGTATTTGACACACACACGCATTTATACTCTTTTGTTTATTGTTTATCAATCTGTGGTCAAATTGAGAATAGATTATTATTGTTTGTCTTTAATATCATTTGTCTATAGCGTAGTCTTGGCGAAATCTGTGATTAGAAGTATAATAGGCTTTGATAATAGAACCATAATAATGTTCAAACTTATAATTACAATTAATTATAGTCGAATTTCTACTACAGTACTCATCAAAACAAGAATTATCGTGTCCTCCCGTGATAGAACATCGAAGAATTTTTGTATTATCGTTTCATTTTAAATGCGGACTGCATATCGGTGTCCGGTAGGGCGTCGGCTGGTAGGGAGCTCGGAAGGGCGTTGGCTTGGGGAGGTGGGTGGCCGCCGCGTGTTCCGTATCGACCGCTCGGATTATTACCCACCCTATACTAGGGATTAAGCGTGACCTTTACAATAGAAGATACGATTTGTCGTGTCGAATATTTCGTAGAACTTGAGGCATTAAAAAAAATGCTCATATTTTTTTCGTCTGTAGTGTTCTTTGCGTAGATGTGTAGACATGGATGGCTATGGTCTCTACAACCATGAACCTCGAGACCCAAACTGAGACATTTCATGGACGTCTCGATTAGATTGAAATGACAGTTATATACCTACTCATCAAAACGTCCTTTATACTTTTTTATTTTGCTGAAGTTGGCAGAGAAATCGACACAGCTGTAAATTAACCAGATTAATAAGTGGTTAATGTTACTTAATAATTTCAACGATGCGACTACCGCAACCAAGCCACTTCCTCCAGCTCTGAATTACTTTCAAACGTACTTTTTTTTATTCCTGTGCAATTATACTTAGCACAACATTCTCACCTGTATGTAACAGGTAAATACATGCAAACGACTTCCTTTTTTTATATCTCTTTATTTATCGTATCGTTCCGGGTGCTATGAAAAAATCGTGTCGTTAAATATAAACGGACAAGGAATTTAGTTCGTCGTATTTACATAAACAATTTGTTTGTCTTTATTCAATGCAGTTCATTATGAGTTTTACATATAACTGTAATGTGATACATTTAATTGTCTGTAATGCATGTAAATATGAGATTTGACGTGAAAATTATAATAATTGTCTCCTGATTATATTAGTTTGGGGTCCAAAGATAAAACAGTGTTTTGTTTGAGGGATGAGTTTAAAGTGTCAGTTGCTTTTGGTATAGTAACTGTCTTCTATTTTCTGTTTCAGGTATTATTGCTCCAAATTGAATTCGTTTGGACGGAATCGGGATGCCCAACCATACTTGTCCACAATCTACTTTACCATTAATAAGAACTATGGTACATTCTAGGAGGTTTCTTTTTAATTATTATTACGTAGATGGATAAGCGAGCTGACGGCGTAACTGCTGATAAACGATTACCGGATACTGTATACATGGCAAAAATATTGCCGAAACGTATCTCGAGACACGAGATCAAAGTTGCGGCGTATTTTGTAGGTACATGTAACCTATGGCTGCTTCGCGGCAGAATAGTGATACGCAAGTCTTTATATATAATATAATTATGTATATTATTCTCGATTTGTATTTAATGGTGTAGTCCGTGCGTGCATAGTCGCAAAAGGAGCTTGCAGGCTTACAACTGGACAAGTTTTTTTTTTTTAATTATCTGAAAGCATTTAACAAAAAAAGTTTTCTAAATGACGCTTGTAATATGTTTATTACAACCTCTTTAAGCTATATATTCTAGCCTAATGAGTTTCTTGCCGGATCTTCTCAGTGGGTCGCGTTTCCGATTCGATGCTAGATTCTGCGAAGTAGCTACTCTTGCCAAGGTAAGTGTCAGCAACGACGTCAGGTTTGAGCCCCATGATCTCACCTACTAGTTAAGGTTACGCTGAAATGGTCTCTCAAGACTATCAGCTAAGGTAGGAAAAAAATTAAGCTACATATTCCAAATCCAAACCGTAATTAAAACCGAATTTGACTGTTTCAATAAGCTGCCGAATGAATCGTGAAGTCGTCGTGGCCTAAAGGATAATACGTCCGTTGCAATCGTATCTAGCGATGCACCGACGTTCGAATCCCGCAGGCGGGTACCAATTTTTCTAATGAAATACGTACTCAACAAATGTTCACGATTGACTTCCACGGTGAAGGAATAACATCGTGTAATAAAAACCAAACCCGCAAAATTATAATTTGCGTAATCACTGGTGGTAGGACCTCTTGTGAGTCCGCACGGGTAGGTACCACCACCCCGCCTATTTCCGCCGTGAAGCAGTAATGCGTTTCGGTTCGAAGGGTGGGGTAGCCGTTGTAACTATACTGAGACCTTAGAACTTATATCTCGAGGTGGGTGGCGCATTTACGTTGTAGATGTCTATGGGCTCCAGTAACCACTTAACACCAGGTGGGCTGTGAGCTCGTCCATCCATCTAAGCAATAAAAAAAAAAAAAGAATCGTAACTATTTGATTTTTGATACACGTCGGAAACGTGCAGTAGACATATAAACATATACTTATAAGTAGTGCCATCAGCAATTATGCGAGAGGGTTAAACCGCCCTCGCGATACTCAGGGGTAGAATTTAGGCATAGAGCTTAATAACGGAATAAATAATTTATCTCAATAACGAAATATACGGAGAATATTTTTCTGATTTCGCTAAGAATGCAAAATGACCGTTATGCGCTAGGTATTAAATAAGTTAATTGAGTGCTGCTTAAAAGAAAAGTTTCGTTAAGAAAAACACTTTATTGGATTTCAAAGTTAAGAGTAAACAAAAAGGCTCTACGAAGTCTTGTTTCTACTTGTAAAAATAACTTTAATAAGAAAGTATTAATTATTGTAATAATTAAACACGGAAAGACGTAAATAGATATAAATTTACAAGTAATTTAGCCCTTATGTCGCGCTAATAGAGACATTTTTACAAGAACACTCCCTCGTCACTTCGATTCCGAAGCATTCGCGCGTTAGCTACATTCTTTTTTTTAATTGGTGTCGTGTAAGATTATTTACAATTAGATCTGTCGTCTACTGTCAAATAACAAAGAAAAATGAATACTGGCTTGTGACGTCACAATGTCTGGCGCGTGTGTCTAGAAAAATGACCCACAACATCCCCACTTTACCTTTTCTTAACTTTATAACTGATTTCTAATAACGCTGTGTTACGCGGTAAGCAGTTTTGTAGTTTTAAAAAGAAACTTTATTTTAATACACACTGAATTTATTTATCCTTTACCAAAATCTGATGTTACACGGACAGAGTTAGGATGTTATGAGCTTGAAGATTGACGTCGAACTCCTAAGTTTCAAGAAGAAAGAGAATTTATACATGAATAGTATTTACTAAGCAATTAATTAATGAATCGTTTAGACTATGAACCTTATTGGTAAGCATATTTAGAATCCATAACGACACAATTAGTAAATGACATGATATTACTAATGTGAAATGAAAACAATATTAACTAATGTTCTAATTACAAATGAAGATTTGATGTAAAGTAAACAATATACATATGATTTAGTAACATAAGGAAATAAGTATGTTTTATAGTTACAATGATTTAGAACTTAAAAACTAAGAGTTTCAGTACATTATGTGTTTATAAGAATTGATATATGACTACACTAATACCTACCTAGGTATTAGTGTGAGGGGCTTAACATAACAGCTGCTTTTTATTAATCGCTGCATCTCTACGTGAATTCATTTTAAGAACGCAAGAATTCATTTATTAAAAATTACCGAACCAAGCTTTTAAAATCGAATTGAATAGTAGGTACCTAATTATTTTTACTTAAAATATTTCCTGGCATAGCAAAAACATTTCTAGCTTCATTAAGAAAATAATTTTAAAAGCAGGTTCTTAATTATATCTCGTTCAGACATTGTCCGAAGCCACCACTAACGTGGTAAAAATACTAGAATTGAGTATGAAGAATAGAAAAATTCAAGGATACAAATCGCTTCCGAGCAATATTTAAATTTATGCACCCTGACGGTCGTGATGTCTAGGCATTACAGATGCAAACACAACGAGAATACGCGACTGAGAAGCAAATTTGGTTTGGCTTGTGTCTGCGTAAATTTACTAGATTTTAATTTGAAAAACGTTAGGAAACTCCACAACTTCTTTTTTTAAATTTCAGTTGAAATTCGTCATAAGAGATAAACTGCAAATAGATCTGCTAACTACGTAAATCAATAACAAGAAATACATCTAAGTTTACTACTTGTGTTAGTATTGTATTGTGTATATTGTAAGGCATAGGCATAGGGAGGGATGGGATTAGATACCAGATGCATTCGATGCTCGGTAAGGGACGCCTAAGAAGTCGACGTGCAAGCTACTCTGCACGCGTTTTACGCAAGAGCATCCGGGTGATGGAGGGCCGGCTATCCTCGACCCACACTGGCTCTGACCCAGTGGGGTATTTCGTGGGATAGCCTATTCTAAACGGCGCCGGCGCCATCTAGGCAGGCTTCGGATAGCCTACCGACCGAGAGGGATGGTGGTCGTGGCGCCGACGACCGTCGGTCCGGCGTCTCGAGGTGGAGGGCGATGGAAGAGATGTGTTCCGCACTAAACTTTAATCGGTTCGACTCCGAAATGCCCCGCCCGTCATCCCCAGTGGAGGGCGGAATTCCGGCGATTTCCTCCTGACCAAAAAAAAAGATACCAGATGCATATTGATCTTATTTCTGTGTTATGGTAGTTGTATTATCTATGATAATGTCTATCATGATCCTAGAGAATTTGTAATAATAATTTTAATTGTCACCATATCAATGTTAAAAGCAGGAAAAAACAGCTTCCACAAAAAAATGAAAATATCATCAATGTAGTCAATTAAATATGCATCACTAATAATAACTTAAAAACTAGCCAGCTTTCAGATTTAAAAAGAACCATCAAAATTTATTCACCTAGAAAAAAGTTCTGATTTGTTATTAACTCAGAGAAACGAATATAATCGAATTGAGAACCTTTTCTCTTCTTCAAGTAGATTAAAAATAGTTCATTTGTTGAATATAGAACTATGCAAAGCAAGAGTCTCCCTCCCTCCTCGGGTGTTCAACACCAGAAAGCTTAAAATGAATTTCAGCTCTTCGCAACAGTATAACATGGATTATTACAACATTTATGGATAAACTTTTTAAATTCGAGAAATTAGGTATAAGTAGGCTTCTTTCTTTCTCTTTCTACCTATAAATGACCACTGCTGAAAATAGGCCTCACCCAAGGCGCGCTATAATGACCGTAGCCATTAATTAGTAGAGTTAATGCGACGTAATTAGGACTGAATGGATTTTATACGTATTTTCCGAACATTTGAACGCACGCGTTCGAACCGTCGGTCTACTGAGCAACCGCTTGGTAGGAGAGTAGGAGGTAGGAGAGTAGCTAGGAGCTTGCCTTTAGTGCTAACCCAAAAAACTTAAGTTCTTATTATATGGCAACTGTAATTGTCTCGTGTATTTTTACATTTTAACTAACATAAAAAATCATAATTAATCAGTTTAGTAGGTTTTTCTTATACTTAGAATGTTGAAACTTAGATCCTTTCCCACCCTCTTGTACGTTTACGCAATTTCTGGCATGAGGTTCATATGTCAAACGTCAATTTCGGTCGTGTCCAAACGGGCAGACCCTACCCATTTTGCCATTCTAGATTGTTATATTCTCGTTGTGTTTGCATCTGTAATGCCTAGACACCACGACCGTCAGGGTGCATAAATTTAAATATTGCACCGAAGCGATTTGTATCCTTGAATGTTTCTATTCCTCATACTCAATTTTAGTATTTTCACCACGTTTCCATTGGCTTCGGATAATGTCTGAACGAGATATAATTAAGAACCTGCTTTTAAAATTATTTTCTTGATGAAACTAGAAATGTTTTTGCTACGCCACAAAAAGATAAGTAAAAATAATTACTATTCAATTCGATTTTTAAAACTTGGTGTTAAATATTTTAAATGAATTAATTCTGAACTTGGCTGGCCATCTGAATGACACTCCGGCACATCCAAGACCACTACATCATTGGCGGAGCTCGGACACTTGGACCGATAGAACCTAAATAACTAGATCGCATACTGTTTGCGCCGTGTTCTAAATACAACTGCCCTCAAGCTGTTATTTTCTCGTCTGTTATTAATGACATTAATATGAGATAAGAAACGGTACATTCAGAGCCCAAACATCTAGATTTAAAACGTCAATTATGATGACGTTACGGCTTATGAGCCCTAAGCTTGTGTGCTATTGGAAACAATGAAAACCAAATCAAATAGAATTTCGCGTTTGTCATTATTAAAGTATCTATTGGGTGTAACAGTACACATATAGCTGTAGTAATTCCGTTATTAGAGTGAACTTTAGGGTTGTCCGGATGACAAATTCGATTTTTTTAAACTTAAACTTTTTTTTAAAATAAGTGTTTAAGTTAACAGAATTTCATAACGGGTTTATGTCGTTATATTTTGTACAAAAGTTTTCGGTTTGTTTGTCATAGAGGACAAAATTAAACGCAATAAATATAAACACTTACGAGGGCTGCACTAAAAGTATCGGGAATGGAATATTTCCACTGTTCCTGTCATATTAAAATCTTTTTAATTGAAAACTCCTTGGTTTTAAAAATCGAATACCATTTATTTATTTAAAAAAAGATTCTCGGTCTTGTCACGAGGTTTTGTCAAATTTGTTTAGTCGTTGAGAAAATGGAATTGACTCGAGAAAATTCAAGAGCGATGATTTATTCGAAGTGGTTTAACACAAAAACAGTGTGTTGACCGGATGATTTCTGCATTTGGTGATGAAGCCCCATCTAAAACCACAATTTATCGCTGGTTTGCTGACTTTCAACGTGGACGTGTCAAGCTCAGTGATGATCCCCGTCAAGGTCATCCAAAAACTGCAGTCACCCAAGAAAACGTTGATGCTGTGCGTAAGCTGATTGAGGAAGATCGACATGTGACATACTGCGAAATTCAGGCAACTTTAGACATTGGCATGAGTCAAATACAAATAATCTTGCATGAACAATTAGGTGTAAAAAAGTTGTTTTCCCGATGGATACCGCATTCGCTCTGTGAAGAGCAAAAAGCGGCTCGCGTTACTTGGTGCGTCAGAACTCTCGAAAGATTCCACGCAGGATCCTCAAATGCTGTAGGTATACAACATTGTATCAGGTGATGAATCCTGGATATACGCGTACGAACCCGAAACAAAAAACCAGTCACGAGTTTGGGTGTTCGAAAATGAGTTAAAGCCAACAAAAATTGTTCGTTCACGGAGTGTTGCAAAAAAAATGGTGGCCACGTTTGTCTCCAAAACCGGCCATGTTACGAGTATTCCTCTTGAGGGACAAAGAACGGTTAATGCAGAATGGTATGCTAGCATTTGTTTGCCACTGGTCGTTTCTGAACTCCGTAAAGAGAACTGCAACCGCCGCATCATCCTCCATCACGACAATGCAAGTTCTCACACCGCGCACAGAACAAAAGAGTTCCGAATGGAATGGTTGCTTCAATGATTGGTTCCATCGTATGGAAAAATGTGTCAAATTTCGCGGAGAATACTTCGAAAAGCAATAAATACATTTTTAAATAGTAATGTTGTGTCACTTCGTTAATTCCCGAAATTTTCAGTGCCGCCTCTGTACCTACACGATAATAAAATTATGTTTATTATTATGTCCGTTCAGATAATTATGCGTACATGAGTATACGCACGATATCCAGCAATTATAAATGAATGGCTCAAAAGAACTCGCATACAGGGCTGTAAAACATTCTCAAAAAAATAATAATGATATATTAAGTTTTTTTTTGCTTAGATAGATGGACGAGCTCACAGCCCATCTGGTGTTAAGTGGTTACTGGAGCCCATAGACAACGTAAATGCGCCACCCACCTTGAAATATAAGTTCCAGGGTCTCAAGTATAGTTACAACGGCTGCCCCACCCTCCAAACCGAAACGCATTACTGCTTCACGGCAGAAATAGGTAGGGTGATGGTACATACCCGCGCGGACACACAAGAGGTCCTACCACCAGTAATTACGCAAATTATAATTTTGCGGGTTTGATTTTTTATTACACGATGTTATATTCCTTCACCGTGGAAGTCAATCGTGAACATTTGTTAAGTACGTATTTCATTAGAAAAATTGAAAAATGATTGATGATAATTATAAATTTGACAGATAACAAACCTCTCAATTTTCAGTACAATTCTTTGAGAAACGGCCCTAATTGTGGACATATCAGACCCCTTGGATCGGGAACATCCTGCAAAGTAAAAAAAAATTTGAATGTTTTTAACATTCTCTTCACAATTTATTACCAAGCGTGCTAGCCCTATCGATGGCGAGTCGCAGCAAGGGTGTCCACGCGATTGTTAACATCAAGTGTGACGCTAATCCTATTTTGAGTTATTAAAATTGCTCAATACATTTTGTCGCTTATTTTCAAGAGGGTTATTATTGAAAGTTACTTATGAAATGGAAAAAGTTAACGTATTTTTGAATCTCCTACGAGGAAGACATTTATTAATCCACAAATGAACGAACAAGCTCGCTCAAAGCCCATCTGATGTTAAGTTTCTCACCACTGACATAAGACACAGCGTGAATGCCGTTCAGCATTAGAAAGTGGAAATTTATTGTATATCCAAATATATAGTTATAAACGTAAAAACAAATCAATCCATTAATCCTATTCCCATTTGGACTCCTGAAGCTGATGCTGCCATCGACCTTGAAATGAGATTACAGTTTCAACTGTATTTCAAAAATGACTACTCTATCATTCTGGGAAAAACGCGCGTCTAATCTTAAGTTGTCATTATCATAAATACAATTAGTACTATTATGACTTTTTTATTGCCCTTGTAGGCAGACGAGCATACGGCCCCCCAGACGGTGAGTGGTAACCGTCGTCCATGGACTTCAGCAATGCCAATGGGCAGAGCTAATCCGCGCGCACCATTAAGTACTCTCCACAAGCCTCGTTTGAAGAAGAACACGTCATAGCGCTCGGGAAACACCGTAAAGGGGAGCTCATTCCAAAGCCGGATAGTACGTGGCAAAAAAGATCTCTGGAAACGCACTGTGGTTGAACGCAATGGCTCCAGGTAGTATGGATGAACTCTATTCCGGTGACGGGCGGTGCGATGGTAGAAAAACGAGATGGTGGGATCATATCAAACAATTCCTCAGGGCATACATTAGCACACATATAGTCAAAGTCTCAATTGGGATAACGACTGTAGTAGGTGCTTACTACTCTTCGGACCGGAACATATAATTGCTCGTATTTTAAGGTAGGAATTAAAAAGCCTACTTTACTGCTCTCCCTGTAACCAAATTTTGCTTTTATGTTATATTTTCTAAACAAGTTTGATTCGATGTGGAAAAAATTCATCAATAAAATGTTATTAACATAACCTACATACAACCTACTGCTTCAGGGCAGAAATAGGCGCGGTGGTATATCTACCCGCACGGGCTCATAAGACGTCCTGCCGCTAGTTTCACTAGAAAATAGCAGACCGCGTTTTTTGACTATATTGATCAGCCCGTATTTGCTGCGATGCAATCATGCCTTCTGTTTTTAGAACAATCAAAAACGCATATTTGCAATAAAAAGATGATTTTAATAAATAAATGTAAAAATGATAAGGTCAATGAAAGGGTCATTAAAGCTAATCAAAAAGAATTTTCATTATAGAACAATATAATTTTACCGGTATAAATTAATTGTTTTTTTTTACGTATTTGCTGGTTCCTTAAGGGGCTATTTCAGCTACGAAGGGACGGGTAGACGAGCTCACAGGCTCAGTTTGAGAGAATTTATTAACACTGACCTTAGTAAGAGCAGTATTACACAGAACCTAACACCGGATCGGAATCGCGAAAGATCCGGCGAGAAACTCAATGGGCTGTGTCTATTGGTATTTGAGTCGTGACTATGACTTCCTAATACACTTCCTTCTGCCTTTACTTAGAGACCTTTTAATACAACACGATTTTATTCTAATAGATGAAAGAAGCGATTTCTCTTCACTTTACTACCCGTCACGTGATTGTATGTTCACAAGTGCTCACAGTCGTTAACGTGTTAACATTGCATAGTTAATGCAGCGACGGCTCAAATTGCGCTGTTCGTCGTCTAAGAGTGTAAGTTATTATAAATCTATAATTAGTACAAAGTTGATTATTACATTTATTTATGTGATAAACCTCAACCACCGGTCATCATCGAACCCGTCGCTTGCGACGAAGGGCTCGACGAGTAAATTAACCCTCAGACACAGCCCACTGAGTTTCTCGCCGGATCTACTCAGTGGGTCGCGCTTCCGATCCGGTGGTAGATTCTGCGAAGCAGGGCTCTTGCTAGGGTTCGTGTTAGCAACGTCGTCAGGTTTGAGCCCCGTGAGCTCACCTACTAGTTAAGGTTACGCTGAAATAGCCTCACAAGGCTCTCAGCTTAGGTAGAAAAAAAAATGTGATAATTATTCTACCGATTAACTATAGGAAAAAAAAACATATTATACTATTTTATACTTCTATATTAAATATAAAAGAAAAGAAACTACATTTCCATTGACACTACACGGCTAGTTAATTTAAGTAAAAACAGATTTGTAAAATAGTCACTGTGAGATAAGATTTATTCACGTCGCGTCATTTTTTGCCATTCTTACGAAAATTACGCTCAAAATATTTTGTCCTGATTCGTTTGGATTTAATCAATAATAATTGTGGTATGAAATAATAAATTTCGTCATATTCGGGTTTCGGTTGGAAGCCATAGCGCGTGGTGTCGCATAGCAAACTCCGCGTGCATTTAGGCCTAAATAGTCGGAGTGTTGTTAAAACTTATGCGCGCCTAGTACGCAATGGCTTACATTTAATTTTTATACACCTATAGACACGATTATTAATTATATTTATTACAACACTTTTTTGAACAAAATTCAGTGTTCACCATAAAATTTTAAATTACAAAAAGTTTGATGGGATGTTGAATAGTTTGGCTGGAATATAATTCGGAGAAGGAACATCACTTCTCACTTCTCCATTACGTGAATTTGTTTCTATGCAAGCTTCGATATGCAAGTCAATATTGTAATTAAGATTTCATAGTGCTAGAAAATCATATCGTTGTTTATAAAATTTAAACGCAAATCCAATAATCTCAATAATAAAAAAAAGTTAGATTTACGAAAAACCATTCTCTATTTCGTCTAGGCCTAAATATCGACAAGACTGAGTAGGTACGTTAATAACGTAATATCATTAAAACATACAAAAAGTTGACTGATTAACAACTTCTTTCGGTTCGAAGTTGGGCTGCCTTTCTAATTTATTCTTTACAAATTCAGTTGGTAGAGGCCGCTTTCTCGCGCACGCTGTGAGTTGCACGCCGCATCCGTTCTCCTCTGAATGCACAATACAAATATCGCCCTCTCTGTCTAACTCACGGCGAATTCGTGCAGCCGTCTCTTTTTAAAGTGCGACGTTGTCGATTCTACGTGCTAGCAACGTGTGACCTTGCTTGTAGCTGCGTTTGGATTGCGTCGGACAAACACTATAGGTATAATTATAATAGATTAATGGCCTTATTTACCACAGTTCTTTTTTCATTTAAACAAGTATTTGTTTTGGTGTTATTAACGTTAACGAACCACATCATTTATTTCGGATGCGGCAAAAAGTGTTAATGTTCTATAATGACATTACATAAATCAATTGAGCGGTATTTTAATATTAATCGAGCGTTAAACATAATATAATAANACTATAGGTATAATTATAATAGATTAATGGCCTTATTTACCACAGTTCTTTTTTCATTTAAACAAGTATTTGTTTTGGTGTTATTAACGTTAACGAACCACATCATTTATTTCGGATGCGGCAAAAAGTGTTAATGTTCTATAATGACATTACATAAATCAATTGAGCGGTATTTTAATATTAATCGAGCGTTAAACATAATATAATAAATGTCATTTGATGTCAGTTTTGCATATTGCAGTTATATTACATTAATAATAAACCGTATAGTTGAATAGAATAATTGAGACATTCGTGGCTAATTAATCATTTGGAAGTGACTTATCCTTTTGGTGTGTTTGTTTAATATTTACATACCGAAATAAATATAGCAATACAATATTAAGATTTAGTACTAAAAGCAGCATATTCCGACCACTCTTATAAATAAACCACTAAAACTGTTTCCCGATATTGGCGAAACAAATGTGTGAGAATAACCAATAACTATGGATGATAACGAGGAGAAAAAACAAAAAAAGGATTTTTTAATTACCCCAACTACTGATATATGCAGCTTACTATTAAACTCAGCCCAAAACACGTCATTACGGATCCTCCTGATCCATTAACGGTGCTTTGACAAGCACCGGTCACCGTCCTCGTCGAACCCACGGAATAGTTAAATAAGGTTTATTTATCTATTCCGTGGTCGAACCCATCGCTTGCGACGAAGGGCTCGACGAGCGAATTAACCCACAGACACAGTCCACTGAGTTTCTCGCCGGATCTTCTCAGTGGATCGCGTTTCCGATCCGGTGGTAGATCCTGCGAAGCACTGCTCTTGCTATGGCCAGTGTTAGCACCACGCCGGTTTGCGCCCTGTGAGCTCACCTACCATACGTAAGGGTGAAGCTAAAATAGCCTCTCAAGGCTATCAGCATAGGTAGGGGAAAAAAACTCAGAAATGTTACCGACACAAGAAGTTAAGTCAATGCAATTTTTGATTTGTGAGTTTTATCATCCTATCCTACCCTATCAGTCAGATATTAATTTTTTTATTTAAGCATTCGTATTGCCTGCAACAGTACTATATGGTCAAACAGGTCAAACTTATCTTCTGGACCGACAGTCGTGGGTTCGACCTCTACTTTGAGCAAACAGTCGTGCGGCAAATAATTTTGTTTCTTCTTTATGTATATACCTAAGTATTTAATATGTAAATGTGTATATATTTAAACGTCTCTGATCTCTCCACAGTACAGGTAAACATATTTTGAAGCCAGCCAATTTTTCTAATGAAATACGTACTTAACAAATGTTCACGATTGATTTTCACGGTGAAGGAATAACATCGTATAATAAAAATCAAACCCTCAAAATTAGGTACCACCGCCCTGCCTATTTCTGCCGTAAAGCAGTTATGCGTTTCGGTTTGAAGGGTGGGGCAGCCGTTGTAACTACTTGAGACCTTAGAACTTATATCTCAAGGTGGCGTATTTACGTTAGATGTATATGGGCTCCGGTAACCGCTTAATACCTTATGGGCTTTGAGCTTGTCCACGCATCAAAGCAATATAAAAAAGGTGATCGCGTGTGATTATTTGCTATTTAATATGTGATTATACAATTTTTGTGATCGTAAAAGCGTTTCGTAAAAAATTGATTTTGTTTTTGGAAGGAGGAATTACTGATGGCCCAGAGGACCTTTCTAGCTTCACCAGGATGGGTAGGCGAGCACGGGCTCAGCCAGGAGAAATAGTATTTTCTAACAGCTACCCGAGCGCCTCCGAAGGAGACCTAACAGGTCAAGAGCGCTGCTTCGCGAATGAATCTACTACCGGATCGGAATCGCAACCCGCTAAAAAGATCCGGCCAGAGCTTGGCTGGTTTCCTGGGAACCGGTGCTTAGAATGCCTAAAAGCTCCGAGACTGGAGCGAGGGTATCCGAAATGACATGTTTATTTATGGCGCGAATGTTCGCTGCCCCGTCGTCTGTGTCGAGAAAGCAACTCAAGCCGGTCACGATAAGAGGGTTGCGTTGCTACCGCGATTTTGTGGTACAACACAAATGAAAGTTCCAACTCAAGTCTCAAGAGCAAAAAATTAATTACACTAAGCGATCAAATATTCACGGTAAGTTGTGAATATATTGTTTTTCGGTTTCGTGAGGGTAGTAGGTAATCTGTACCGTTTTTCCTTTCGGGATAATATAGGATATTTTATAGCCGCATATTTTATAGCCTGAAGTGGTCGTAGCCTAAAGGATAAGACGTCCGGTGCATTCGTATTCGAATTATTCGTGTTCGAATCCCGCCGGCAAGTACCAATTTTTTTAATGAAATACGTACTTAACAAATATTCACGATTGACTTCCACGGTGAAGGAATAACATCGTGTAATAAAAATCGAACCCGCAAAATTATAATTTGCGTAATCACTGGTGGTTGGACCTATTGAGTCCGCACGGGTGGGTATCACCGCCCTGCCTATTACTACCGTGAAGCAATAATGCGTTTCGGTTTGAAGGGTGAGGTAGCTGTTGTAACTTTACTGAGATCTTAGAAATTATATCTCAAGATGAGTGGCTCATTTTCCTTGTATATGTCTATGGGCTCCAGTAACCACTTAACACCAGATGGGCTGTAAGTTAAGTAATAAAAAAATAAAATAAAAATTGTTCGCTTATATGTATGGATCATCGTTTTCCTCTCATTGGGACTGTCAGTATAACAGTTTCAATGTTTAACAAGAAATATGTATATGCGTCTAGATTGAGGAATGTCGTACCACGGGATAATCAAAATGAGGGTGGTGATGAGGAGATCCAGTATTTTAAAAAATCAGCGGTCTTGTTTTGGAAGAAATGGTATTTGATAGAGTGAGGAAGGAGAAAACATTTTGCGCCGACCCCAGGTGACTGGGAGAAGGGAAAGAGAATGATGATTTGATAACAAAAAATATTCTTTCATAATTACGATATTTCAAATAACATTAATTGCTGGAAGCGAACGTCATGTAGGAAACAATGATTACCTTCATCATAATAATGCCTTCATAGACAGTATTTTCTCTCTCTCTCACACACACACACACTCTCACTCTCTCTCTCTCTCACACACACACACACTCTCTCTCTCTGTCTTTCTCTCTCACTCTCTTTCTCTCGTCGCGGCCTAGATGATGAGGCGCCTGGTATACTCCTATCGAGTGATGCAACTGTGCCGGTGTTCAAATCCCGCAGGCAGCTACAATTTTTTCCAAAGAAATACGTACTTATGCTATACGAATTTTTTCTCTGATCATAAGAAGACATCATATATTGAAAATTAAGCCGGCAAAAGTTATGATTTGCATAATGACTGGTGGTAGGTTGTCCTGTGGGTCCGCACGAGTATCACCACTTCGCCTATTTCTGCCGCGAAGTGGTAATTCGTTTCGGATTGAAGGGTGGGGCAGCTGTTGTACTACGTTGGGATGTAGGCCGCTTATCTCAAGGTGCTACATTCTGAATTCTATGGATTTATGGCTTCATTCTGATGTAAATGGATTTATGTAACCACTGAAGACGAAGTCGATCATAAGCTGACTTGCCCGTCTATGTCTACAATAAAATAAAAACAAAAAAAAAAAACATAAGAAAAGTGGAAACCTAATTTGTCTCGAATTTACACAAGAAAAACAAATCTTCAGATTGGCTTTTAATGTGAAGATTTTCTAAACAGTTTATCGATATAATGCACTATCGACTTTTATATACGCATGTGGATTATTTTGTCTTTACTTAGCTTCCATATTAATTAGATATATGGTTCATTATTTCCCACCGTTCCTCAGAGAATTTACAGCCTAAGCTATTAATCGTCATTAGCAAAAGGTTAAAAGCTTACTCAGTACTAATTATAAATTTAATTTCTGTTAAATTTCGGCTATTCTTAGCGTCTTGGCTCGTTCTCGATGCATCAGGAATTTGTATTCGCTTATTTTCCCTACGTATTCTCTGATAGCCTATGGGGTTATTCCAGTAACGCCCGGACGGGTAATAAAGCATTTAACCAGTCGCCTTTTTTGCTATTTGTCCAATTTCATTAACTTTTAATTGAATCACGCAAATTTTTTTAACTCCAAAAAGAAAACTAATATCCATTAATAATAACCAGAGGTCCCTCAGTAGTCGAAATTCGACTATAATTAATTAAAATTATAAGTTTGGACATTATTATGGTTCTATTGTCAAAGACTTATATTTCTATAGTCACAGATTTCGCCAAGACTATAGACAATTANGTCCAATTTCATTAACTTTTAATTGAATCACGCAAATTTTTTTAACTCCAAAAAGAAAACTAATATCCATTAATAATAACCAGAGGTCCCTCAGTAGTCGAAATTCGACTATAATTAATTAAAATTATAAGTTTGGACATTATTATGGTTCTATTGTCAAAGACTTATATTTCTATAGTCACAGATTTCGCCAAGACTACACTATAGACAAATACTCGTAATATTAAAGATAAAGAATGTTAACCTATTCTCAATTTGACTACAGACTTTAAGCAATAACAAAAGTTTGACAATAAACAAAGAGTACCTATATGTGTGTATGTTAAATACATGGTAGGTAGTGTGTGTAATGTTTTCTTTATTGATTTAATGTATTTTTAATGCATATATTTTTTTAAATATTAGCATTCTGCACTTCTTCTCTAAATTCTCTATAAGTGTGGGAAATTTTATACTCCTCCGTCCGCACAATTTTCGTAAAAAGGGGTACAAAGTTTTTGCTTTACCTATTAATATATAGATTCAATTATCAATTTCTCGTTGAGCTAGACCGCTAGTGTTGTCCATGTCAATGTCTTAAAAAAGATCGCGTGCGCTGCGTTATTTAAAACTCCTCTCAAAAGAAAACATCCAGGGAATAATTTCTACTGCCAACATGTAAACACAGATGCCTGGTTTCGAAAAACAAAACGACGTAACTAGCGATCGAGCCGAAAACGCTATAAACTTTATATCGGAGTAGCAAAGAATAAAGTCGGTGGTTGGACTGTTTGGTGTTTGTGGTTATTTTCGTGATTTATTCCTTTGTTCGTGGTCTATTTTTGGCTGCGGTAGGCGGTCGCTCGGATGCATAGTGATTTTTTATGTCTTTTTAAGGGCTTTTTTGTTACCCGAGGCAACGTCTGGATCCAGCACCGTGTTTCCGGCTATTGTTACTGAATAATATTGCAATCAATAATTTCTTAGTAGCGAATTAAATCGATTTTATTAGCGTTTATTTGAAATGCGTTTTTATTCATTACGAGAAAGATTCAATGTTTAATACCGTGTTTTTTATCCTTTTGTGTTCTTAAAAATATCAAATATTTTAAAACATTCGTTACGGAGATATTAAAAACCTATGTATTTGGGAAAACAACAAACATTACATCGCATATTTCAATATTTTAATCAAAGCGACATTTAATAAAAAAACATAACGAAAGTTTCTTTTAAAATTATCTAAGCATGAAGTTTTTTTTTTACATTTTTTTCTTTATCCCACAGTGCGATATTTAAATTTGAATTAAACAAGTAGATAAATACACAATGTTAATTGTTAATGATAATGCTATACGAAGCCTAAATTAACCGACTATGTCTTTCTAAAGATCGATCGATATACCTACAATATTTATCGGCGGGTGCTGTTACAGTCGAGCGTTTATGCACTTAAAATGCACTTATAGTGCGCAATAGATTCCGAAACAATAACAACAAGGCCATTGCTTCGGAGCGGAGGTAATCCTTAGCTATAATGAAACGTTGCCAGAAGTATTTAGAACTCAAACGAACTGTATGCTTAGTGTGAATTTTTTTAATGTTCTCGACAGCGTATAAGTTAACTCAAATTTGTATGGAGTCGGAACGCTTGCCTACGTTTGCCGCTAGGGGCGCTGTTCCAACTGCATACAAATTTAGTTAACTTTTACGCTGTCGAGAACGTTAAAAAACTCGCACTAAGTACACTGGACGAAATAGTGTTAGAGAAAATAAATACTGCAAATATGAAAAAAATATTATTTCAAATAGATAACCTTTAAATGTTATTCGGTTACAACTTAACGCGTTATTGTAGAAGTATACCTAGTCAGGTCATAAATTCTGTCACATGTTTAATGTAAAATAATTGAAACAAGTTTATTCATTATGTAACCATTCATATACCAAAATGAACTTAACAAAACATAGATTCTTATGATACTAAAGTTTATTCAAAATCACCTCCGTGATTTTGAATACAGGCCTTCAATCTGCGCGGCCAGTCGTCTATCGCAACACGAACGAGGTCCATGTCAATATCGGCGGCTGCCTTAATCAAGGATGTCTTGAGTGACTCCAAATTGGGATGAGGCTTTGAGCACGACTTTTCCTCCAAGTGTTGCCATATCTTGTAATCTAACGGATTCAAATCTGGACTGGAGGGGGGCCAGTCTTCGTGCCGGATGAAGTCGATTTCACGCGCCGCTAGCCAGTCTTGTGTGCTCTTTGCTCTATGAGCTGGCGCCGAATCTTGTTGGAATACCCAGTGCCTGTTATTGAACATGGTATGAGAAACAGGTTCCAGAAGGTTCGTCAGGACTATATTTTGATACACAACTGCATTCGTTTTTACACCTTTCTCACAAAAATGTACCTCTGTTAAGCCCCAATAAGAAACTTCCAACCATACCATGAGCGAGGATGGAAAATGACCTCGTTGGACACGCGGAATACGGTTGCTCGCTTCTTCACTACTGTGTGCGTACACCTTATCATTTTGTTTATTGTAGCTCTCTTCTACGGTAAAAAATTTTTCATCCGATAAAAGAATTTCCCGATATTTTTTCCCGCGTACCGCTTCAACACAGCACGGCATCTCTTCAGTCTCAGGTCCATTAGACGAGCATTCAAACGATGTCCTGTTTTTCTTCGATATGCCCGAAGCCCTAAGTCTTCATTTAACACCCTTTTCACCGTGGTTCTGCTTAACCCCATCTGAAGGGCCAACAGTTTCTGCTTACGTTTGGGATTTTTTTGAATTCGCGCCTTCACAGCTTTTATCACTGCTGGAGTCNTTAGACGAGCATTCAAACGATGTCCTGTTTTTCTTCGATATGCCCGAAGCCCTAAGTCTTCATTTAACACCCTTTTCACCGTGGTTCTGCTTAACCCCATCTGAAGGGCCAACAGTTTCTGCTTACGTTTGGGATTTTTTTGAATTCGCGCCTTCACAGCTTTTATCACTGCTGGAGTCCTAACAGACCGAGGGCGACCAATTCTTGACCTGTCATCTACACTAGAGTCTTCATTGTATCGTTTGATGGTACGATAAACGAATCTACTGGTTAGGTATATTCAAATTTTTCGGTATGTTAAAAATTTGAATTGGCGCGTAACCGCAACGATGCAACGCAATAACTGCAACACGGTCTTCTTTAAGCGTCCACTCCATAAATAACTAATGAGTAAAATTCTAAAAGTATACATTTTTATTTTCATGAACAATTCGAAATTCGAATTCAATAAACTTTTTTGTGGCCAGCATTCTAAAAGAAAAGTTTTTACTGTGTGACAATACTTATGACCTGACTAGGTAGATATTCATATGTTCTGACCAGTCACTATTAGATGGGTTGGTAGGAAAGTGACCATTTGGAAAAAATAAAAAAAAATATTGTGTTCAATAACGCAGAAATACTGTTCTCTGTATAAACTGCAGCCTATTGAGTTTCTCGCCGGTTATTCTCAGTGGGTCGCGTTTCCGATCCGGTGGTACGTTCTGCAAAGCACTGCTCTTTCTAGGGCCAGTGCTAGCAACACCTCCTGGTTTGAGCCCCGAGAGCACATACACGCTAGGGTAGCGCTGATATAGCCTCTCAAGGCTATCAGTATAGGTAGAAAAAAAAACTGCGTTCGTCTTAAATCCTTTGTCATCATCTAAATTTGCTAATTTTAGTTAACTCCACAGTACTTATTTTATTTTCACCACATTTTCATTTGTATACACAAATGTAGTTTGTTTACCGCTCTTTATTTAAGTTAAAAAAACCGTTTCAAAATCGATTGCGTCGTTGAGAAGAATTGGACGTAAGTCAACAGACAAAGAGCGATTTTGTTTTATACTATTCAGAGACAGCGAAGACATTAACCGCTGACTTTTTTTTTTGGAACGAAGTTCCATACGGGACTCCGGAGGGATATTCTAACCGGGAAAAAACGTCCGTAACGTAAGATTTTTATTAGTAACGCACACAGTGTACGACTTAACTTTGTAATAACGTACAAAAAATAACATATTTTTTTATCATTCATTGACCACGATCTCAGAGCGTTCGTTTGCGCAATACACTAACTCTTACACAAGCAACCGGAATGAAGTGTACCGCAATAAGTTCGCACGTTACCGAATGACCGTGGGTTGTTGCGAAACCTCCAGTTTAATTTTCTTTATACCTCGAATAGATACTTAAAATTAATATTTTCATAATAAGGAACTTCGTTCCTATCCGGTGTCCCACGACACCACACATCTTTTTTTGCTACCTATGCTGATAACCTTGAGAGGCTATTTCAGCTTCGCCCTAACATGTAGCTCACGGGGCTCAAATTGGAGTGTTGCTAACACTGGCCCTAGCAAGAGCAGTGCTTCGCAGAACTTACCACCGGATCGGAAACGCGACCCACTAAGAAGATCCGGCGAGAAATTCAATGGGCGGTCATCGCTGACTGCTGAACATGTTTGTTACAGGTACGCACAGCAGATATACTGTACGTAATTAGCCAGCTCGGGTAATTCATATCTCTGTGGTCAAACAAAGACATTAAAATATAAACTCTTTTGTGTATACTGGAAACTCGAATCTTAGTAGCGATGTTTTTTTTTTTATTGCTTATATATATAGACATCTTCAACGTAAATGCGCCGCCCACCTTAAGATATAAGTTCTAAGATCTCAGTATAGTTACAACGGCTGACCCACCCTTCAAACCGAAACGCATTACTGCTTCACGGCAGCAATAGGCAGGGCGGTGGTACCTACCCGCGCGAACTCACAAGAGGTCCTACCACCAGTAGATGTGAAATATCCCTAGATTTTCTAGTGTTTCTATGAAGCGTGAATCGAAATCAACGCGGTTCGATGGAATGTCAATTATGAAAATTCCATTAAAGCCCGAACGCATTCGGTATTGTGTTTCAAGCGACCCCAAAGAAAGGTTGTGCGTCTACATATTTACGTTGAAAAACAACTGAAATAATTAGCTTTAGTATTTAACATCTGGTATTTAAGGTATTCTATGTCAGTAACCAGCATTCGAAAGTCGTGGAGGTGACGTGTATACAACGGACATTAATGAGCAGCCAATCATGGAATATAAAATGTTTTCGTATTTAGTTCGAATTATTCAAAATCAAATATCACAGCGATTTTTTATGACGCATACGAGATTTTTCTTTTTCGAAGAGTTTCTTGACTATTTCTGCGTCACCTTTGCTTGAGTGGGGGCGTGATGAGAGAATGTTTTAGGAATTGGGGCCGTTAATATATCGATTACAATAGGTAGCATTCTCTAATGATTATAGCTTCTTATCTAGCCACATAAGTCCGTAGTACCGGCCCATTGTGTGCCCCGTGCGGCGCGCTTTGGTTTCGCTTTGAAACTCTTATTCACAACTTAGAATTTAAGTATTAATCTATCTTAAATACTATAACCAGACGAGCGAGAGAATTGTTGCTAATCCGTAGTAATGTCATAAATAGGAAAGTCATTTTCTTTCTGTTTCATTTCCGCGCTCAAACGACCGAACTGATTTCGACGATTTTTTTTATTTTTTTTTATAGCTTAGATGGGTGAACAGCTCACAGCCTACCTGATGTTAAGTGGTTACTGGAGCCCATAGACATCTACAACGTAAATGCGCCACCCACCTGGAGATATAAGTTCTAAGGTATAGTTACCACGGCTGCGCCGCCCTTCAAACCGAAACGCATTACTACTTCACGGCAGAAATAGGCAAATTCGGTGCGTAAATATGCAGTTTGAACCACAGGAAAGTATATATGTATAAGTTTAGGTACAATAATAGCTTTTTAATGCATACGATATGAAGGGGTGAAATCGTGGGCGAAAAGCGTCAGCATCTATAAATGAACTGGCTGGTTGAAAAAAAAACATTTGCGAAAACTTTTTTGTTACCATCTACCTAAAATAAATCGAGAAATCGTCCACCTGGTGCTCATTACTGTCGCTTGAAGTCACCAGTACCTAATGCTGTTTACAGCCGAGGACCTTCTTTGAAGAAGCATCAGCTTTAAACTTTTAGGAACTAGCGATAAAGGTTTTTAATCTTGGTCCATTTTGTTGTTCTTCAATTAATGCTCAACTAAATTTGCTTTCTGTCAAACCCCTTTATTCTCAATTATTCAGTTAAGTAATAACATTTTGATCATGACATCTACATCTGCTACTTATTCAATTTAAAATATTTTAAGGTGATTTTCATGTAATTCTTTGATTTTACTTTTCGATTCGCTCAAATTGAAAACGGTTAACGCCATCTATTAGGAAACACGCTAACTATTTGTTCCACGCGTCACGCATGTGATTGGTCAGATGACGCAACTGTCACATCAACAACGGAGACAGCTAGATACGATTCGGTATTGATCTGAGAGAGATGCAACACAAACAAACGCTGTTCCCATCGATTCTGAGGTCACGTAGCGCGCATGTCAAGTGCACTTGATAAAAATAAATAGTTCTGCAAATGGACACTGCGCGGTTTCGTTTCATTTTAACACTTGAGATAAGAGAAACGGGTTTTTAAAGTACGCTATGATTAAAGCTACTTTGTGCTATCATTGTTTACGCTTTGCTAGTTGCCTAGGTTTATTTTAGCTACCTTATTGATAACGGTCTTTTTGACTGTTTATAATATACGGGTATCTGAACCCGGTCCTTTTGTTCAACTGGTTACACTCTAGGGCTCCTAGATCTTTGGCGAAACTACTAACGACAAAAGAGTCTTTATTTATGACTATTTTTGCACGATATGTTTTAATGACCTATATTTTCTTCCTAGCTAATCGCCGGTCGATTCGAGGATCTATTCTGACTTCTAACTGGCAGGCAAACTCATCATCTCAGTCTAAGAGGGTTGACTAACATCTGCTTTGACAAGAGCAGTGCTTCGCTAAATCTACTACCGGATCGGAATCGCGATCCACTTAAAAGATCCGGCGAGAAATTTAGTGAGTTGTGCCGATGGGTAGCCTTAATAACCTGATGGCTAACGGCCCACCAGGTGGTAAGTGGTTACCATCGCTCATCAAGTACTACCAGGGACACATACAAATCACTGCGTACCGCTGAACTTTTTCAAAAGCTCTTCAAGCTCGTACATGACAGCGACGCGGCGGAGGGAAAGCTCATTATAAAGTGGGATGGCAGCCTCTTTTGCGTGAAAGAGTAAAAAGTCTATTTTCTTTGTCTGCCGAAGAATAATTATGCGTTCGGGCTTGGTGTGTGGGAACAACGCGACTGATCTTGAGTCCTTGATGTGTATAAGTTCTGGCAACAACACCAGATACGCTAAATCACCGTTTTTCCCGGGTATTTGCTCACTAAGAACTAGGAGCAAGCTATGGAGGGTAGAGGTAATGAGAACCGTCTCTGTTGTGAAAAAGGGTCCGTTAAAATCTGCTAAATAAAGGTGGCGCTACAGTAGCAACCGGGTAAATTTAAAAAAAGGCTCTGAAAGTTATTTATTTATTTATTTTTTATTTAAAAAATTACAATTATTACAATAAGATAGAGAAATAAAAAAGGACAAAAGATCTGTAAGCACTACAAAATCACAAAAAGTATTTTATTTAAAGCTGACAAGAAAATGCAATCGATGTCTCTACGTTTTACCACAGCAATAATTTTAGGTTATATTGACGAACTTAGTTTGGACTACGTAAACATGTGAGGTATTGTATACTACACTGTCACTAACTACTCTAGTCATTAAATATATTAAATTTCCTAACTCAGCATACTTCAATCAGTTAACAACTGCTCAATTCATATCATACCCTGTGCCTAAGCTAGCGCCATTCTGGAGGATTTTTGAACTGTTATTTAGTGTTGAAAGTGGAACACTTTTTCAAGTTTCTCTCATAAGAGACGATTCTCCTTACCTCTACCCTCCATAGAGCAAGCTAAGAGACCCGCTGAGTTTCTCGCCGGATCTTCTCAGTGGGACGCGATTGAGACCCGGTAGTAGATTCATGCGCGGAGCAGTGCTCTTGAGCTGTTAGATCTCCGAAGGCGCTCGAGCAGCTGTTAGCAAATCCCACTCCTCCTAGCCAAGCTATAGCTCGCCCATCAGTGAAACCGGAATGATTTTGGGCGACTACCTAGTAACTCTTTCTTCTAAAAAAAAATATAGGTAGTTTCACATTTCAGATTAAAAGACTTGGTTATAGTTAATTTGTCAATAAAAAACATTGAAACGGTAATTAAGATTTAGAATAGGATGTAGAATTAATGAAGAACCTTCATAAACGGCAGTAATGTTGTAGGCCGGTACAATGTTAGTCCACAAATTAATTCGACGTGGGCTCAGTTCTTAGATTTAATCGTCCTATAAAATGTTTCAAACAACCGAAGATAAGTCACGTCACTTTACGTAGCACAACACATAAATAAATGTCATCTCGCTCTAACACTAAGCACTTGCATGTATACGTCTCTCTCGCGCAATTTTCAGTCATCCCTTAAAACTGCGTTCACGATGAAATTTCCCTCAAGCGAATTCCAGCTGTATTTCTTGTTGTCTACGTTCATTTCCAAATGACTCGAATAATCTGTGTCAATGTGTGTGTGTTTAATTTAACAACACAAACAAGACATTTTTATTACTAATGTTATAGTTCTCACTCGAATTAGGAATAATTAAAAAAAGTGAGAATTGCGATATTATGTGTAAAACAGTCTAAAGTACATTTCATTGTACAATTCCTTTGAAGGCATGTCGTAACGTACCTAACCTAAGAGAGGAGGGAGCGGTTTCTTCGATTATCAGTATGTACTCAGCAAAAATTGCATTTAATACTGTAGATGAAGACAAAGTTACTTATTTGTAACTATGTTCGAAACACCAATATCTTGAAAGGCAATCAAAGGGATTGCGGGCAGCTAAGTATTATCTACAATAATCTACTAATATAGTGACTAACTTTGTAAAAAACATAAATGGGCCGTGTCTTTTTCAATGTTTATTTATTTATTAAGTTACACCAAAAAAGTGATCATCAACACAAAACTTTGACAAACTGACAAAAGTTCATGGCAAATGTCACCTCAATTATAGGTGCAATATACAGTGCATTTAACAACAAAAAAAATTATATAAGTAAGATTTGATTACATTTGATTGATTCGAAAACAATAAAGTGTAAATTCTATAATTTAATGGTAGTGTTAAAAGGAAAATTTAACTTAACTATCTTTGAATTATACTCAATTAGATTAAGGACAATGTGTAGTTTTGTATACCTATATTATTTCCCAAATAATGGTTCGAATTAAAATAGTATGAGAATTCGTAGTAGAGGATTTTCCCAGAAGAATCGCAATCGATCTGAAAGTGTGACAGAGACAGTGTGGATCAGATATTTAACGATCAATCTGGTGACAATATTTTAAATCTTTTTATTTTGACCATTTATAAATTGTATTGAAATGAACAAATTTTTTAGAAAGTTTTATATGTGTATCGTTTTATGTAGGTATTATACTATTGAAACTCGATGACTATCAGCTGTATTTGTCTATCGGTATTATACGAAAAAACTGATGAGAGGAGGTTTTCTGAGCTTGCACGGGTTGGTATCACCACTCAACCTATTTCTGCCGTGAAGCAATAATAAGCAAGGGTGGAGTAGTCGTTGTACTGTAGAATAGAACTCATGCCTCAAGATTGGTGGCGGCATTTACTACTTTGGTCTATGGATTCCGGTTACCACTTAAGATCAGATGGGTCAAAAAAACATTCAAAATTTGTATTGAAAATTACGAGTTTAATTTAATACGATCCAATGCTTTTTAACTAATTCTTCCTCATTCATATTGCATAGATCTATTTACTGCGAAATTAACTCAATAACTGTACGATTTTAACCGATCGCCCCTATCATCTATTTACAATGCAAAGAACGTTTTTGGCGTCACAAAACCAAACTTCAGTTATCATGAAACCGATCGTGGAAAACATGTTATCTCGTGTAGCTTGACGCACGAACACATGCGCACAACCCACCCCGAGCTCACCCAGTCGCGTCGCTACACAGCCGCGCACACAACGACACGAGCGCATGCAATTTTGGGCCTTACAGCACACTCGCTCCCAATATGCCCTACCGATCCGAAATATAACCTCAAATTCTTAGTTTTTAACCCGATCTCTGTTCGAATCTAATATTAGAATAAAAGAGTGGCCTATTAAGTGTCAACTGTTATATAGTCACGTGTACAAGTGTGCGTTTATCTGTGTTCGTTCCGAGGATGTGGCATGTAAGCAACGGGCTGTCAATTTGTTTATGAGTGTTGTGATTATACGTGAGTAAATGAGTGCGTGCCTCGACAGAAGATGAGCGTAAGTAACTTAGAATCGTTTGTCTAATACATTTATTTGTGGACTATGTAAAGGGAATGTGTATTTGACGTCTGGAAGTCATTGACCTTAGGTTGACTGTCAAAATTTTTCATTCACTTTACGTAGCTTCCCGAGTTGTTACTAGATCAATAATGTATACTTTTTTTAAGATTACATTCTCGAAAACACGATCTAGATTTTCATTGATCTACAACGACTGATTCACACGAAATTATTAAGAAAAACTTAAAATTAAACACCTTAAAAAAGAATATTCTTTAAAATTGAATGTCAAGTCCCATAATACATATGGATTTCATTTTTCTCGTAGCAAGGAAAACGTGTTCATAACACACTCGATATAAAGCGGTTGTCGAAGCTCATTGATGGCGTAACGTGAATGGTACCTTCCCACATTACGCCCGGACTTAAACAGCAGCTTTTTGGATATATCTTTTAGCATTCGTAAAAACAAGTATTTAATGGGACATCCAACGATAGAAGTAGTTGTAGCGTATGCTAAAAAACGAATCTAATACGTAACGAAGCCTAAATATCATAATCAACATAGTACATGATCTAATTAAAAATTGTATAATAAAATAAAAGATAAATATAGTTATTTATAGATATATGATAGATAAAGTTGGTATACATTTGTTCATAATCATTTGCATTAATTCTGCATTGCATTTACATACAATCGAGATTACGACATGTCTAAGGGCGTGTGGTGTCATTCCAACACCGGTCACCGTTGACCCCTGGATGAGTCGACACGAGGCCCAAATCGAAGTTCAAGGTTCATCGGTAGCGCTACGAGTGCAGTGCCTGCGGTATAATTAATGTTATCACAACGCTTCCACGCCGATAGCGGACAAGTGCCGCGATAAAATATATAGCTTCATCGCTCTCGTGTGTAACGGCGACGTGACGTTTAATTACGATGAGAATGTTATGCGAATGCGATTGTATTATCTGTTTTAATTAAAGTCTGTGTTTGTCCGATTTTGATGAAGCTTGGTTGAGTTGATGATGGAGATCCAAGGAAGGTTTCTGATATGATATAAGTACCATCAATGGTGGTAGGACCTCTCGTGAGTCCGCACGGGTAGGTGCCACCACCCTGCCTATTTCTGCCGTGAAGCAGTAATGCGTTTCGGTTCGAAGGGTGGGGCAGCCGTTGTAACTATACTTGAGACCTTAGAGCTTAAAACTCAAGGTGGGTGGCGCATTTACGTCGTGGATATATATGGGCTCCAGTAACCACTTAACTAGTGGGCTGTGAGCTCGTCCACCCAGCTAAGTAATAAAAAAGGTGGAATAAGTGAAGCGCGACCACTTAAAAAAAAACAGTGTTTATTTTTTTTTAATTTTTGTATTGTCGCAGCGCAGCATGACTGGATTTCATTAGGGATGGATTTACGCCTAGGGTCGTCAGGCCCGGGTCTAGGAGGGCATGATTTGAGGGGCGGCAAAATTTATAAAATGCCACAATATTTCAGAGACGAATAAATTTAAAGACATTCTTTGAAAATGAGGTCAGATTAATAATTATAAAAAAAATTGAAACAAAGTTATTTTAAATTTAAAATACAAATATTGGATCAAAATTAATAAAATTTATTCTAGCATTAAGGACAGCGCGGTACACAGAGCCTATGGCGCAATCAAGCCTAAATCCATCACTGGACTTCACTGTAGTGGAATTATATTTTGAAACTTAAAATATCATAACCGTACCGTGACTTCATATCGATTCTTTAATTCGATTAACCGCCTCGATTATTCTGCAGATTCTAAATTGTAATAAACGGATCCATTAACACAGCAATGATAATTCTGAAAACGGATGTTTAAAAGCGATAAGCTACCCTCACTGCATCGCACTGCGAGAGAGATAATACGTATATTTATTAAAACTAGTGGTCGCCTGGTAGTCGAAATTCGACTATAATTAATTGAAATTATAAGTTTGCACACTATTATGATTCTATTTTCAAAGACTATTATACTTCTATAATCACAAATTTCGCCAAGACTACCTACAGAAAAATATTAATAAAGACAAACAATATTTATAATTTGACTACAAACGTCAAGAACAAAAGTTTAACAATAAATAGTATGTATGCGTGTGTGCGTCAAATACATGGTGTGTAGTGTGTGTAATGTTGTCTTTATTGATTTGATGTATCTTTTATGCATTATTTAAAAAAAATATTAGCATTGTGCACTTCTTCTCTATATTCTCTCTAAATGTAGAAAATTTCATACTCCTCCGTCCGCGTAATTTTCGTAAAAAGGGATACAAAGTTTTTGCTTCACGTATTAATATATAGATGTACAGAACGTAAATTCTTCTGTTCATTTAATTATTATTATTGTTTTTATAACAAACAATCACAATTGTGATTTGCTTAGTGAGTAAATAAATTAATAAAATTCATCACGTATGAAAAATCTGATTGGAGTTAGGTATTTAAATTTTTATTAAATATCTAAGGTAATTTTTCATATAGAAGTGACCGAAAGAAGTGTATACAGTGATTAGTTTGAAATTATGTTAGTGTCTACGGCTGCTCTCACGCACCTAAAATTCGCAATATTGTGCTTAGTATAAAAGTGAAATAAACAAAAATAAACTTTAATACTGAAGTATTAAACAAAGATGAGTTCATCAGACAGTTCTTAATCAATTAGTAGTAGTTTATTTAAAAATTAAAAACATTTAAATTGTTTTTTATGCGTATGGGGAGCTCCGCCCCTCTGCCAAGGCTTGGCCCCTGGACCCCGGCTCGGTACTCCACGAACTTTCGGCCTGGTAGGAGAAAAATAGTATGTGCACCGCGGGAAAAAACATCTCATTTCGCGTGTTTGCCAATTTGGCAATTTTACACGCGGGTGGAAATGTCCTACATTTCTCCCTTGGTGCAGATTGTACTATTGAATTTTTTCGATATAAAAAAAAATCAAACAAATTGAAGACTTGATGGTTTTGTTATGGGTACCACTGTCAGACCTGAATCAAGTTAAAATGGAACCATAGGCAAAGAAACGGCATAAAAAAATAATCAGACACAGCTTTTTAGAATGAAAATCGAATCAATTCAAAAAGGAATCAATAGATCGTAAATAGGCAATCACGGTGACGAGGGAAGACAGAGTATACCGGTTGAACGCGGGGCGACATTGACCCAGTTCCCCGCCCTCTCCTCCCCCTCTCGCCCCCGGGGGACGAGAGTAGGACGCCCTCTTAAAATAAAATTTATGGAAATGTCATTACATTTTACTTTGCATGTATATTGGATGGCGGGTTTTACCGATAGTTTTTTTTTTATTCCAATTTTCAATGAAATTCGGTTTCGGTAATCGAAAACCAATAAGTTTCTCATGTAAATTCGGGTGACGGTAAACACGTAGCTATTTAATTGTTTAATGTTAGTTACCTAAAGGACGAGTCAGGGATTTTCCGAAAATATGTATTGAGTTCCATTTTTGGAATGGTATTTTATATACCTACTTGAAAAAAAAAAAAGAAATGTCACGTGAGTTGCAAGTGAGAATAGTTATTATTGTACTATTTGCATGAAATTCATTTTAGGGTATCTACTGACAAATTGGAAAATAGATTTTAAAAATATTATAGTCTTTTAGGGAAAATACTATAATATTTTTAATAAATTAATAAATTAAAATATATTAGGGCATATATTTTTGTACAGAGGACGCAAAATACAAACATAGTTCGGATTGTTAATTAAAATAATAATAAAATATATGATATGTACTATGTTGGGTACGAAGCGTATGAATACTATCGTTACTGGTGGTAGGACCTCTAGTGGGTCCACGCGGGTAGGTACCACCGCCCTGCCTATTTCTGCCGTGAAGCAGTAATGCGTTTCGGTTTGAAGGGTGGGGCAGCCGTTGTAACTATACTGAGATCTTAGAACTTATATCTCAAGGTGGGTGGCGCATTTACGTTGTAGATGTCCATGGGCTCCAGTAACCACTTAACACCAGGTGGGCTGTGTGAGCTCGTCCACCCATCTAAGCAATAAAAAAAAAAGAATAGCAAGTTGAACTTAAAAGAGTAATATTTTAAATTTAATATCTAATTATCATTTGATCCCTGTCAGGGTTATCAGGTCAATATAATGAATTTCTTTTGTCATCTGTCCTTGATACGTGTCCAAAATTTCAAGTCAATCGGAAGTCTCGAAGTTGGTCGTTGTATACTCCTTTGTCCCTTTGCTAAAACTGGAGCGATTTTAAGATTTTTTATTTCTAAATATTGTAGTCTTTTTTTCCCTACCTAAGCTATGAGAGGCTGTGTCAGCGTAACCGGGCGAGTAGGTGAGCTCACGGAGCTCAAATCGGGAGTTTTGCTAACACTGGCCCTAGCATGAGCAGTGCTTCGCAGAATTCTACCACGCGATCGGAAACGCGACCCACTGAGAAGATCCGGTGAGAAGCTCTGTGGGCTGTGTTTATGGGATAATTTACTCGGCAACAACGCGACGGGTTCGGCGAGGACGGTGACGAGTGCTTGAGGTACCTAAAAGCACCGTTAATGGATGGAGAGGATCCATTAACAGTGGATCTGCTTAGGGCGACGTCGACTGTTTACCATTCGGTCCACAGGATGAGGTATGTATTTACCGGTAGCTAAGACAAGAGGGTTTCCATGTCGTGCTGCCTTCTCAAAGTGGCGCAGTATAGTATAAGTTTTGCTTCAAAGCTTTCGACTTCTATGAGTTTATTAGAGTATTTAAGCGGCGAAAGCACTTTTTTTAAAGTTCATAATTTAATAACACGTAATTATATTTCGAAAGAAATACACCGGATGCCTACTTATTGCGGTAATGACAAACGAAACTACCAAATCTTATCTAGCTTGTTTCGTCTCAAACGTTCAAATCTCATTCCGCCATCTTTTAACAAATACGAGAACTACAGTAGTTCAGTACAGGAAAACGACATTGCGGTTTCAGGACGTTTGCACGGGATCGCTGAAACATTTCAGCCAGAGCGGATTCGTTGTGGTTCCCGAAAGACAGATGGCGCCGCTATCGAATGTGTCATCTTGTTGGATAAGTCATAAACAAACATCTAAGGATTTCCAGTCTTCTAACTTGGTTTTAAAATGTTTAAACATTAAAAAACTAACTTTGGTTAGGTTGCAAGTTTAATACCACGGTTGAATATCGTATTAAGCTGGTAGTTCTATGAATTATAATAAAGTTGTTTGAGTAGTTGAACAACGAGACGCAGTGTAGAATGAAGTTGTTATCCATATCGTCTATCTATTTTAATCCTCAAATGTATGTAAATTTTTGTTATACTTTAACGCAATTTCAAATTGCAAATTGACCTGATGTATTTGCATAGCGTCTTTAATATTGTAATCTATGAATGAAATGAAATGAAATGATTGAAATATTATATACTAATATTAACAACACCATTAGAAAAAATATTGGACTGATCAAGTAAAAATTCTTACTTTGGTACCCACCTTAACGATGGCGCGCGCCAAGTCTCAGTTCGCGAACTATGGAGAACAGCTGTCAAGGCTTTAATAAACAAGAATTCCACATGACCACGACTGCTCTGCCAAGAGTAACCGACTATGGTGATGATATATTTGTGTATGTATATGTATGTGTATGTGTATCTTTATATATAATTCTACTGTACGTGTTTATGTCACTGAACTCCTACACGGCTGGACCGATTTGAATGATTTTTTTGTATGCGTTTGGGTGGTGTCCTGGATGGTTTAGACTCACAATTCAGCCCGGCAGATGGAGCTACAGTCTGTATCTAGGCTTTTATCTATACTGCAACTAACGGCTGGATCGACTTGAATGAATTATTGGGCTTGCATTATCAGGACGTCTGTCGGGTCCGCTAGTATTAATATATGCAAGTGCACGTATAGGTACACCGCGTATAATCCGTTTCCAAATGATTCTTGTCCACCTGATGGTTGTCTGGAAGAGATCGCTCTTAGCGATAAGACCGCCAATTCTACCTTTTTGTATTTAATATTTCGCCTTTTTTTTTGTTTACGTACAATAAGGCATACTCTCTCTCTCTCTCTCTCTCTCTCTCACACACACACACACACACACGAAAACCGTAAACGTAAATTTACTTATGAAATTCCAATATTATCTTTCATGCGACGTTTATCTTGTGGTGTCTGTGAATCCACTAACGGGCCATGAGCTCCTTAGCCGATTTTAATTAATTACAACGAACTCGAAAGATGATGTGTCTTACATATTCGCCCCTCATATACATGATTAAAATCAATAAAACACACATGTACCGCGTTGAATACTGCGTAGTTTATATCAGCTCTTATTCAGTCATGTTAAACTGTTTCAGTAAGTAATATTAATTTAAATCAGGGTTAGCACTATTCAAATAACAAAAATTAAAAAATTCTGATTATCTATCGTTCTGACCACTCGTGTCTTAGGTCAATCATAGTTTATGACTATTTAATGCGAAATTTAAAATATGTATTTTGTAACGTTTTTTTTTTGGTTTTTCATTGATTCCAAAACTGGCAGCCCTTGCAAATCGTGATTGACATAATATCCTGTGTCCCAAATGTTCGCGTAATAAAACACTTCACGGACTAGGTTGCACCCCTGAACCCCTGATAAAGTTATTATAATATGGAACAATAGATTTTCAGTCTTTACGTACATCGCCATGTCTTCGAGTCGATATTTGCAGGATAGCCGTCGGAGCACCATGGTTCCTAAGGAACGTGGATCTCCATGATGACCTGGAGCTTGACTCAGTCAGTAAATATCTACAGTCAGCATCATTGCGCCACTTTAAAAAGGCGGGACGACATGAAAACCCTCTTGTCGTGGCCGCCGGGAATTACATACCCAATCCTGTAGATAAATCGAATGGTAAATAGTCGACGTCGCCCAAAACACGTCGTTACGGATCCTCCCGATCCATTAACGGTGTTCAATAATCGATATTCATAATCGGTATATCGGTGTTCAATAATCGGTATTCATAATCGGCCATAATCGATATTCAAAATTTATTAAATTTCAAAGGAACCATGCGCGTGTCTATTAGTGGTCGATAGATGGCATTGCTCAGTTTCTTATTTTGTTATGTGGTCCAATATTTGAAAATAATTTCAAAGCGAATATTTGAGTTAACTCATCTAATCAAGCAATAAAAAGCTCTATCCCATAAAAAAATAAATAAAAGTCAACACGAACGAAATCGCGGGCACATTTTTGAGAAAAAATAACAAATTGAACTCGGGCTAGTAAATATGTTTTTCAAAATTCTTTAATTTGTATTTCGAGTAAACTCACGCACGCTTTGTTAAATGACGTTAGTTATAATAAAAAGTACGTGCCTTTGTATTCAATGAACCATTTCTAACTACGCCTAATAGATTATTTTACCTAAAAAAAGGTTTGCTTAGCAAAAAATACGATGATTATTTTTTTCACTTTTCGTTAAGTAAAAAACTTTTTTAATTTAGGTATATTTTTCTTCGGTTCTTTTCTTCGTATTTCTAATAAACGAACTAGTTTTCGAAATTAAATCTGGTACCTACCTAGTGGAAATTGTTTGCGTTTGAATATTTATGAAACGGTAAAAAGTCAATAGTTATGAAAATAAGTTTTATTAAAATAAAGAAATATCGACTCTTTTTTTCCCCCTTCCTATGCTGATAGCCTTCAGAGGCTATTTCAGCTTCACCCTAACGTGTAGGTCAGTTCACGGGGCTCAAGCCGGGAGTGTTGCTAACACTGGCCCTAGCAAGAGCAGTGCTTCGCAGAATCTACCACCGGATCGGAAACGCGACTCACTGAGAAGATCCGAAGAGAAACTCAGTGGGCTGTGTCTATGGGTTAGTTTACCTACGGTTGTGTGTATCTACGACGTGTATTTTATTTTTTCTTAGATGTGTGGATGAGCTCACAGCCCAGCTGGTGTTAAGTGGTTACCGGAGCCTATAGACATCTACAACGTAAATACGCCACCCACCTTGTGATATAAGTTCTAAGGTCTCAAGTATGGTTACAAAAGCTGCCCCTTGAAACCGAAACGCATTACTGCTTCGCGGCAGAAATAGGCAGGGCGGGGGTACCTACCCGTGCGGACTCACCAGAGGTCCTACCACCAGTAATTACGCAAATTATAATTTTTATTACACGATATTATTCTTTCACCGTGGAAGTCAATCGTGAACATTTGTTGAGTACGTATTTCATTACAAAAATTGGTACCCGCCTGGGATTCGAACACCGGTGCATCGCTAGATACGAATGCGCCGGACGTCTTATCCTTTAGGCCACGACGTCTTAAAACTTTTGTACAAACGCCTAATAATATTCAGGTGTCGTAAGAAAGAGTTACTCAAACTAATGAGTTTTACACGCAGTCGTGCAGCAAGCTTAGCAGAAAACAGTCACCGTAAAGCTTTTGATGTAACTTCGAAGCTTTTGATGTAATTTTCAAATTTTTGATAATATGTTAAAGGTATATTGTGTAATGAACGTGGCATTCTTACGTTTGTTATATTTTTGGTTTATTAATATGAGATTTATTAAGACATCTTGTCGTTTAGGGTGGATTCGTACTCGAGGAGTCGACTTTAGAATTTTGAATTTTTGAATTTTGAATTCAGAAAACTACGATCGCGATCCCTCAAATACATACATATGTGAGAGCGTTTTTTGAATTTCAAAATTAAAAATAACCTTATGGTAAATGTTTCATATTTTTTTAATATGATGAGCACAACGCGTACGTCTATTTATTGATAGTTTTTTTATGTCCTAAGTGAGTATTAAATCCAACTTCCGACCACGACTACAGCGCGGCAGAAGTTGACGCTCGGGCAGCTATTAGTAAATCCTTTCCTACCCGGATTAGCCCGTGCATCGCCCGACCTTCCGGGTGAACCTGGAAGGGCATTCGCCAGTAAACCTTTCTAAATAAAAAGACATGGACAGTCGAGTGCAAGCCGCCGGAGAGGTCGAAACTCTTGAATATTCTAAAAAGAAAAAAACTGCCACAGGTATAGGTACAAGTTTGTTTTTCTACTACGCCAAGCATGAGCGACCACTCAGATCATGGCGATATCGCCATGCACATTGCCAAAGCCAATCCATTTAGAAACAACCACTTGATGTTTGAAGGGGTTTTAAGGGCATCGTCTCTGCGTCATATAAAATATATAAAAAAATCTATATAATTTTAATAAGTTTATTTTATTCGTATTAAAGAATATCAAGAAATCAACGTAAAATAACCGAACGAATAGAATAAGCCTCTCAATATAAAGAGACTACATTATTACATTTACTTAGACATCGCTAATGCGTTCGTTCCAAAAGGGCTTTTCATGTCTGACATAAGAAGGTCCCCCTTCTTTTTAGATTAAAAAACATACCCGAAACACGTAAATGTAATAGCAAAGTCTTTATGTCAAATGTTTGCATTTAAAAGGAAATGAAATGTTCGTAGCATTTTAATAAAGGTTCTGCCTTCACGGTTTCCAGACTTTGACATGCACCACATTTCGTGTCAATAAATATACTTGTAGCTGTATAATAATAATAACTAGAGGTCCCGCAGTAGTCGAAATTCGACTATAATTAATTGGAATTGTAAGTTTGTACACTATTATGATTGTATTTTATACTTCTATAATCACAAATTTCGCCAAGGCTACACTATATTTTTTTTTAAATAAAGACAAACAATATTTAATCTATTCTCAATTTGACCACAGACGTCAAGGACAAAAGTTTGACAATAAATAGTATGCATGCGTGTGTGCGTCAAATACATGGTATGTAGTGTGTATAATGTTTTCTTTATTGATTTATTGTATCTTTTATGCATTATTTTAAAAAAATATTAGCATTGTGCACTTCTTCTCTATATTCTCTATAAGTGTGGAAAATTTCATACTCCTCCGTTCGCGCAATTTTCGTAAAAGGGATACAAAGTTTTTGCTTCACGTATTAATATATAGATAATATAACTCTTTATTTGACACCACATGTACAGAGTAAGCATATAAAACAAATAATAGACGGTGACGTAAATTGGCGGCCTTATCGCTGAAACCGATCTCTTCCAGGCAACCTTGCAGGGAGAGGAATAAGCAAATTAGCATGGACGGTGCTATATCTTAATAAACTTACATAAAAATATATACTTATATACACATGTGAAAAATAAATATAATATAAGATAGACTTACATACGATTAAATACAAATAATTACTAAAAATATGCAAGTAAATACAAAATAAGAAGCAAATTATACAGTTTTTTTTTTTTATTGCCCTTGTATGCGGACGAGCATACGGCCCACCTGATGGTGAGTGGTTACCGTCGCCCATGGACTTCAGCAATGCCAGGGGCAGAGCCAAGCCGCTGCCTACCGCTTAATACTCTCCACAAGCCTCGTTTGAAGAAGGACATGTCATAGCGCTCGGGAAACACCGTGGAGGGGTGCTCATTCCATAGCCGGATGGTACGTGGCAAAAAAGATCTCTGGAAACGCACTGTGGATGACCGCAGTGGCTCCAGGTAGTATGGATGAACTCTACTCCGGTGGCGGGCGGTGCGATGGTAAAAACGAGACGTTGGTATCATCTCGAACAATTCCTCAGAGCACTCCCCATGGAACATGCGGTACAAAATACAGAGGGAACNGGGCGAGCAAAGGCTCGGCCAGGAGGGGTGGGGTTTGCTAACAGCTGCCCGAGCGCCTCCGAAGGAGACCTAACAACTCAAGAGCAGCTGCTTCGCGAATGAATCTACTGCCGGATCGAAATCGCGACCCGCTGAGAATGTCCGGCGAGAAACTCGGCGAGCTGATGCATGGGTTAGGTTGCACGTCGAACTCTTTGTCGAGTTCGACGAGTACGCTTACCGGGGTCCCCAAGCTTGCTCCTAGTGTTAGAGCTGAAGGCGTCTAATGCAAAGGTTATTGGATCTGATGGATCCGTTAGGACGTGAAGCTAAAAACTCCATCCTACTCTAACGTATACATATCTAGTGCGAAAAGTGAGATGCAAATATGATATTTTCAAATACACTTGTGGCGGTAGCTATCACAGAATAATAGCTATTAACAGACGCCTGAGTCGCGCTAATGACATCTCTAAGATAATTTGGACATATACAAATCCGAACAATAACATTTGCACTGTCGATATACCAAACAAATTCTCCCTTGCGGCGAAAGATCTTTCCTTTGTCGAATATCTCCCAATACGTAATCAATATGTAAAAAAAAAAATTGAATGACATTTATAATATAGTTAAAAAACGGAATAAATCCTACAAAGTCATTTAAGTACTTGTACTTTTACATGAACACGTAAACGCTCGATTTTTGTACAAATTCGAATTGCTTTTATTTTCTTTTAAAGTGCTTTTGTACAGAAAAAGTTTTGTATGTTCCGCTTATTATTTCCGTAGAAATACGAAATCAACTTTCCTTAAATAATTTGCTTATTATTTACGGAAAGTTTATTTTTTCCAATGAAATACGTACCTACAAAAATTTCACGATAGCCTTGCACGGTGAAGGAATAATATTGTGTAATAAAAATCAAACCCTATCATTTATTATAAATACGTAAATTACGTACGTACGTAAATACGTAAATACTGTTGGTAGGACGTCTTGAGACCTCGCACGTTTAGGTACTACCATTCTGCCTATTTATGCCGTAAACAGCAGTAATTCATTTCGGTTTGAAATGCGGGGTAGTCATGTTCTGTAAAAAAAAGCGGGACTTTAGAACTGATGTCTCAGGATGGGTGGCGATATTAACGTTGCCGATGTCCATGGGCTCTGGTAACCGCTTAACACCAGGTACGACTTGAACTAGTCGAACCATCTAGTGATAACAAAAAAAATGGATTTTAAAAATCTAATCAGCAAAATGTATGCGTAATCACTGGTGGTAGGGCGTTTGCGTACTATTAGCAAGGACGTATGTAGCCCATATAGCGCTCATGTCCAGACATTACCTTTGCCGTGCTCTCCTCTTGGCTGAGCCTTTGCTCGCCCACCTATCCTGGTGAAACTGGAAAGGCCTCCGGGCCACCAGTAATCCTTAAATCACAAAAAAAACATAACCTTTGCACAGAGATCGGTCACCCGCGGCTCCTTGACTCCTCAGCTACGGTTCCTCGGCGAAATGTTTAATTCAGGCACAGAATATTACTTATTATCTTCCCTTGTAAGATATGACCAAAACATTTTTGTTAAAAATATATGTTAAAAAAAGTGGCTCCTTCAATAAATTTAAATTGTGTGCTGTCTATATTTGGGTCTTTTGGTTGACAAGATTGTAGACCACTGCCCCAGCGCTCTCTAGTAAGCGCGCGGTCAAAATGGAATAGGTACAAATGTAGCGGGATCATTGGAAAGCCATCTCCATAGATAAAGCCGCCTCTGACCACTAGCCAGACTAATTCTAATACAAAACAGTCCAGTTTACAACATACCAGTTTGATGGGAGGAATGACTTATATAGTAAAATTAAGATTGGACAATATATCTAGTGCAAAAGAAAAAAAAGTTGTATAAAAACTTTGAAAAAAACAGAAGGTTGAAATAAAAGTAAAAAAAATATTATAATAAAAAAATATCGGTCCTTTTGTACGTGTGCTAATTATATTGAAAGATACCGTTACAAAGATAGACAGATAGAAATCAAATTTAAAAATAAGCGTTTTTTGTTAATGGATCTAAGTTACCGGAGCGCGTAGACATCTATAACGTAAATGCCGCCACCCACCTTGAGATAAGAGTTCTAAGGTCTCAATATAGTTACAACGGCTGCCCCGCCCTGCAAACCGAAACGCATTACTGCTTCACGGCCGAAATAGGCTATGTGGTGGTACCTACCCGTGCGTAATCACAAGAGGTCCTACCACTAGTAATTACACAAATTATAATTTTGCGGGTTTGGTATTTATTACACGATGTTATTCCTTCACTGTAGAAATCAATCTTTGCTAAATACGTATTTCATTAGAAAAATTGGTACCCGCTGGCGGGATTCAAACACCGGTGCATCGCTAGATACGAATGCGCCGGACGTCTTATCCTTTAGGCCACGAGCGACGACTTTATAACCGAGCAGCTCCGTTAGGCCTCCTTCGGAGCCGTTCGGGCGGATGTTAGCAAATCCTACCCCATCTGGGTGAGTACGTGCTCACCCACGAAGCTGGAAAGGACTTCAGGCCACCGTTTGTCCTTTTTTTCTGATTAAAAAAGATATATAGTACGTAATGAAGTTAAAGTCAAGTTAATATTTTTTTTTATTGCTTAGATGTGTGGACGAGCTCGGAGCCCACCTGATGTTAAGTGGTAACTGGAGCCTATGGACATCTACAATGTAAATGCGCCACCCACCTTGAGATTTATAAGTTCTAAGATCTCAGTATAGTTACAACGGCTGCCCCACCCTTCAAACCGAAACGCATTACTGCTTCACGGCAGAAATAGGCAGGGCGGTGGTACCTACTCGCGCGGACTCACAAGAGGTCTTACCACCAGTAAGTACCAGTAAGTAGTAATAACATTTTTTTTAAATATCGAATTGTCATCGGTCATTGATATGTATACCAAATTTCGAGCTAATCCGACGTTTTGAAGGTCGTCAAAATCATGTTCAAAGATTCCGTCCGACAAACATACATACGTCTGAAGCTAATATAAAAGCATATTAAAAAAGGGTTCAAATTTTAACTATATTACTGTCATTATATCTAAACGATATATATCCCTTTAATTAATCAAAATATAATATTTGTCTGTCAATATTTGAAAGCACTTGGAGCGAAGAGGTTTTTCATTAAGTTGCTCTTTTTAGTCGCTTAATTTTACTTTGATATTAAAGTATTCCTTCGCAGTGAAAAAAAATTAAACGCTCATTTTGCCTCCTTCATAAAAACAGATGAGACTTAAAGTACATTAATAAAACCTCACTTAAAAATGTCAAGAAGGAAAATGCTGCTCACTCATTTTTAATTTCAATAATTACATCTTATGAAGCGTTTTAAAGACTTCAATCCACTGCTTGTATGCAAATATATTGGAAATAAATTCNTATTCCTTCGCAGTGAAAAAAAATTAAACGCTCATTTTGCCTCCTTCATAAAAACAGATGAGACTTAAAGTACATTAATAAAACCTCACTTAAAAATGTCAAGAAGGAAAATGCTGCTCACTCATTTTTAATTTCAATAATTACATCTTATGAAGCGTTTTAAAGACTTCAATCCACTGCTTGTATGCAAATATATTGGAAATAAATTCCTAATTCTTTTCAATTCAGAATAAATATTTTGATTACTTTAAACTGACTTGTTAAATAAAACTTTCTGGAAGATACGGGCGAGGGTATTGTATGGTAGTACATTTGGGACCACACATATGTCCCCTTATTTGTTCACACAATGAAAACTCGAACCAAGTCCATAAATCTCGGCACGGATACCGCGACTTCGAGTCGGGCCGCATAATTGCTACGTGGGGTTGAGAAGAAAACTTTACCAAACCAATATTTCCGAAACGCCATGCTTGAAATTTTCTTAAAATACTATAATATTTATATTTTATCTATACTAATATTATAAAGAGGAAAGATTTGTTCGTTTGTTTGTATTGAATAGATTGCGAAATTACTGAACCGATTTGAAAAATTCTTTCACTGTTTGGAAGCTACACTATCCCCGAGTGACATAGGCTATATTCTTTTTTAAAAAAATTAGGGATCCTTACTACTTTTTCTTTTTTTTTTTATTGCTTAGATGGGTGGACGAGCTCACAGCCCACCTGGTATACTATAATATGAATCTGCTCAAACTAGAAAGTTGAATGCAAAATTATGCCATTAATATTGAAATACTTAAAGGAATACTTAAAGAACATTAAAGATTCCTATTTTTAAAAGTGATAAAGCTAGTATTTAATATAACTTATCTTTACAGCAAATGGGAACGGACGACAGCATGAGTGATGATGTTTTTGAAGACGAGACTCTTCGAGCCCCCAAAGTTCGAAGCACTCCGTCTCCGACCGGGTACAGGGACTACCATCCTCCCGCAGAAACTCCCATGCGGTATCACGCCGAGGAAGACGTGCCAATTCACAAGGTCAGTTATTCGTTTTACGATCGAAAATCTAAGAAACAAAACAGTGAACAAAGTGTAAAAACGGTCAGAGGATAGTAATGACAATTGCTATTTTTAAACTATTAATCAGACGATAAATCCTTGTTCACCTTAAACTTCTATTGTTGGCCTTTTTACAAGCTTTACGTAGTTTAGAGAAGTCGTCGTGGCTTAAGGGTTAAGATTCTCTGTTACTCATATCGGGCGATGCTAATTTCAAATCATATAGGCAAGTACAAAACAATTCGGACATTGGGCAATTTAATTGAAGCTTCATATCTTAATATGGGCGGCGGTATTTACGTTGCGATATCTATGGGTTCTGGTAACACCAAGCGAACTGGAGCTCTTTCACCGTCTAAGCGATTAGAGAAAACGCATTTTAAGTTCTAAGTCTGCTGATAGGCATTTATGTTTGGTCACCACCATTCTTCTGATCATTCTCTCACTTTTGAAACTTAAAAGAGACGATATGCTAATGCAATAAAGACTATTGTCTAATATCTCAAGGTTAGTTAGAACGTCATTGCGTAATTAATTTATTTTACGTTAAAAATTATTGTTAATTTAATTCTGTGGGGGATTTTTTAACTCGGACGAGGACCGCCATTCGTGCTAGTAATTTTCCTCACAAACTGGAGGATATAAACGTTTTATCTTACGGCCGTTTTCAATAACGTATCTGAGTTTTCGGATAGATAGCTATCTCCGAATATCAGCAAGAGCGTATCTGTCCTTAGTTTGCGTTTCACAATCACGGATAAGTGCTATCTCTCTTTAACCAACAGTAGATAGCTTCTTCCCTCCGATTTATCCGAGCCTCTTGATACGTTTCGTTCTACTACAAATACGAAACAACATNATTGAAACGGAAGTAAGCACGATTTGTATGAGCGTTCTATCTTTAGCAGGCTATCCGTCCTCCCGACGATGGATAGATAAATCCGATAGGAACTGCTGCCCGTCGATAGGTTATTGGAACGTAAGTAAGGACAAAAATATAGATTTGTCTATCTTTAGTAACCGAAACTAGGGATAGATAGGTTATTGAAAACGGCCGTTAGAAAGCAATGGTACACTATGAATTAACCACAATTATTCTTTTGTGAAAGATTTCCTTTGTCTCCGTTCGAAGAAAGCAAAATGTTCTAGTTAAAACTCTTATTAGGAATGCTCGTAAACGTATTGTTTTTTCTTTTGGTTTTCATAAACAGAACACCAAATCAGGTAGACTGTTAAAAAGCATATTTATTATTCCTTATTTTTTTTTATTTGAATAATATCATACTTTCCATTGACAGTATTTTAACTTGACATTTGAGTGCATTCTCAATATCAACAATGAGATCATAGGTAATGTGAACGGTGTGTTTGCCTGTTAATATTTTTAGAGCCAGAATTGTTCAGTTTCACTAATCAAATAACATTATACTTTAAAAACTGAAAGAGCGCGCTTTGGGAATAGTATTTGCTAGGAGAAGTTAAACCCATAAATATTAAAAACTAGCTGACCCGGCAGACCTCGTAGTGCCTCAATCGATAAGTAAAAGATCTAAACTTTTGTTTAAAATAAACTTAAAACAAACAAAAGGAACCCGTCTGACGGGGGACACATCAAAGGAAAAACAAAATTGTTATTTTTATTTAATTCCGGGCATTTTCATATTTATCTACCTTTTAAGCCTTCTCTGGACTTCCACAAATAATTCAAAATTGGCCAAATCGGTCCAGCCGCTCTCGAGTTTTAGCGAGAGTAACGAACAGCAATTCATTTATATATATAGATGAATGAGCAACGGCTTGGTTGAGTCCCTGTAATTGCCGAGGTCCATGAGCGGCAATGCTACCAATTCAAGTAATTCGATTACAAGGTTAATCATCAAACCAATTCCAGTCAACCATGAGTTACACGAAGAAGATATTCAGCCTATATCACACAACACAATGGTCTCACGAACTTCGCGTGAAACACAATATTCTGGTTAGGGAAGGCTTCCGGGCCAACTAAAATAGTAGGTACTAATATTGCATGTCTTGAAGTTATTTTGAAAAACAAAACAAAAAGACTTATTGACCTCATGTCGCGAAATGGTTGTTGGCCTTCCATATCGTCATTTCTATATGATCCGGAAATAGCTTGATACCAGGCGCACATGACTGTTAGAAGGTATGCTCAGTTCTTCGTGGTAGGTAAGTGTGCGGTCTCGGTTGAGCGTTACACACATTACAAATGCGATTCTCCTCACTTTCACTTCGATTCGATTAGTTCACGTCATCCAAGAAAATGAAGCTGTAATTTATAAATAAATAAATCAAGATTCCGATCATTCGTATAATTAAAATGAGGTTGCAACTGGTAGCTATTACGGCATACAAGATATTTGACAGATGCCTAAATCTAGCTAACGAAATATTCAAGATTAGTTTGCATCCGTACGAGTTCCGAATAATAACATTCGGACCGTCGCCGCGTCGGTCTACCGAATAATTTCACCCGCTGGGGTGGAAGATCTTTCTTTTGTCGTAACATCTACAAGTTAATATCTATTCAGGCCAGCGTATGATTCACATTCACATATTACCCCGTGTTCGCGTCCGCCACAAGCCATACCATTAATATCCAAGTTAGAAATTAGGGTGGAACTTAGAGAAATACTTAAAGTAGTTGAACGGAATTTTATTGGTTTTAAGGCTAATCCTCTTGTGTTAGTGTATATACTATGGTTTCATTAATTGTTATGTACATCATTGATCATCCCGTCGGTTACAGTTGCCGAAACCGGCGTTCTACAGTTAGTTCGTTATATTTTGGCCCCGAATGACGTCATACTTAATGAAGTAGCGTCGAGCCGCGTTTCGTAAGGTTAGCGCGGTTTTTTTAAGCATTGCGAACTCTCCAGTGCCTTATTACACGATTACGTTACTAACACTGCGGACTGTTCTTGCCTTTATGCCACAATATGTGGAATCGGGCATTCCTCTTATTATGCTGCATAGAGATTTGGCATGAGTTTTGCAACCAGCCGCCTGCCTGACAACAACCTTTCTTTGGGTTATATCTCCAATAGTAGTTGTAGTAGTACTTCTCTATTCTTCCTTAAATGTTTCTTTTCTTTCATGGGATTTGGTGATTTCATTTTGTCAAAATTTGGATTTCCAAATGCCAAAAGAAAATAATTTCATTAGATTGATTAGATTATATTTAGATATAGATTAGATTTGTTTTTCTGATATATTTTTTCATTAATACTACGGACGATTGATGAAAAATAAACAAGATAAAACCCAGCAGATACCTATAGTGCTCATTAGAATCGCTCGTTTATTTGAGAACTAATTATCATATATGAGTCCTCATTAACGTAACCTCGGATAATTAAAAAAGAACCAATTATATAATGACTTGCCCGGTCATCGTCCTCGTCGAACCCGTCGCTCGCGACGAAGGGCTCGACGAGTAAATTAACCCTTAGACACAACCCACTGAGTTTTTCGCCGGATCTTCTCAGTGGGTCGCGTTTCCGATCCGGTGGTAGATTCTGCGAAGCACAGTTCTTGCTAGGGTTCGTGTTAGCAACGTCATCAGGTTTGAGCCCCGTGAGCTCACCTACACTAGTTAAGGCTGCGCTGATATAGCCTCTCAAGGCTCTTAGCTTAGGTAGGAAAAAAAGCTTGATGGTGACCATGGCCTCTGAAATAAAATCGCGTCGTTTTTCGTGACTTCGCATCCTCTCTTACAAAACAATTTAACCATAAAACCTGTCCACAATATAACACGAACAGACACTGCAGGGCTATGATTTAGCGCAAATTTTGATACGAATAATCGAAATTCTGTACCTACAAGATCATCTTATATTATAATCAACTGCGACCATGGCTCGACGGGTAAGTAATCAATTTAGTGTAGTTTGCTTCCATTGACCTGTATATAATTGATTGTAACTAACCGACGAGGGGAGCTATCACTAATCTGCCTTCCTCTACAAAAGCTAACGATAGGTTGCCATGGAAACCAGATGACTGAAAATATATTAATACGTATATTCGAATCCCGGGAGAATATTTGTGGACAATGTTTTTAACATCTAACTGTGTAGTATCTTTTAGTAAANTGTAGTTTGCTTCCATTGACCTGTATATAATTGATTGTAACTAACCGACGAGGGGAGCTATCACTAATCTGCCTTCCTCTACAAAAGCTAACGATAGGTTGCCATGGAAACCAGATGACTGAAAATATATTAATACGTATATTCGAATCCCGGGAGAATATTTGTGGACAATGTTTTTAACATCTAACTGTGTAGTATCGTTTAGTAAAATAGCTTTAAATAGCAATAAAAAATACACCTCAAGAAGTAGTGAATTAACAGTAAATTCTAAAGAAATTATCAAAGAAATGTATCATCATTATTTATGTCCATTCAATGATTTTTGATGTTACCTTTTTTGTTTGTTTTCGGGGTCGATTCTCATTAGTAATATGTGGATATTTGATGATAATATAATGTGCGTTCCATGGGAGTACCCTGAGGAATGATTAGAGATGATCCCCCCATTAACTATTACCATCGCACCAGCCGTCGTTACAGAATAGTTATTCTTATTAGAACTGATAAGAAAATTATTTAAACGTAGTTCGAAAAGATTCACGCGACGCGACTTAGACAAGTTTTACGGCTGTATCTTTGGCACTACGAATACCCGTTTGCTTTTGTTGGCAATAAGTTTTTTTTTTTTTTAATTCCATTCCGTGTGCTTATTTTGCTATAATAACTGTTCCAATATCTATCTATAGGGACTAAAACAACAAAACGTCATTGTCTTCCACAAATTTTCTCCATTTAATTTGTTTAATACGAGAACTTGCAAGATTACATAGACGTCAAACAGCTGTTAGGAGAAACGCTTCACAGTAAATTCGCGTAATGTATAGTCCCTCAAATATATGTGAAGTGCTTTACTCCTAAAGTACATATCATGTAGAAGTCGTTTTCTGTGAGTGTTAATGTTTTCGAACCCGTCTGTGCCTTTCAGAAGATTGGCTTTTAACTTAACACACATTATGAGGATTGCTTCAATTCAAAACTGTGTTTCAACTGAGCTAAATGCAGCCTGTGCCAGTTTTAAGTGTTAACATTTTAGGATATATTTAACCTCGAATCTTTAAAGGCAGCCTGGCTTCTATTTTGCGAAAAAATACAAAATTATTTAGAGGATTTATGTATTTTTGTAACAGTTAATATTATAGTTATATAGTTATAGTCATTATACAGGAAATAGGCATAGTGGGGGTACCTACCCGTGCGGACGCGGATTCACAAGATGATCTAATACCTTTGTTTATTTCTTTATTTATTTATTATTAACTTATTATTAAATTATTAATTATTATTATTCGGTTTGAAGGGTGGGGCCACGGAATAGATAATCTATTCCGTGGGTGGGGCAGCCGTTGTAACTATACTGAGATCTTAGAACTTATATCTCAAGGTGTGTGGCGCATTTACGCTGTAGATGTCTATGGGCTCCAGTAACCACTTAACACCAGGTGGGCTGTGAGCTCGTCCACACATCTATCCAATAAAAAATAAATAAAAAAAAACGTAGGAGTAGAAACACAATCATAATTTGCATCTGTGCTTGAACTAGGTGATAAAACCTGTATCTCAAGCAGCAGTGTATTTATTTATATTTTATTGAAATTAACTTACATACAGTAAGTACTATCTGTTCGTTTGCTCATTTTTTATTACAATAGGTTTATTTGACTATTATATTACGAGATTGCATTAAGAAATGAGAAGTTTAGTTGGATTAAAAATGTATTAAAAACTTAAAGCTTAACTTAAATTTGTACTGAGCTGCAAAACTAGAATTTTTCAATTGGAGTCCGTTTAAATACTCAAGCAATCCAGTTAATGCCGCAGAGTCTCGTGAAAGCACAGTTGAGTTGTTGAGAAAGGCGATGCTTTGTTCGGTTGGTCAAGTACAGATTTAAGTAATTGTGGAACGTTTTAAAAGAATTGATGGTTAATTGTTTTATATTTGTGCACATATGTGGGCACGTGTTTGGATGAAATTTTAGCACCAATATATTTGTAACGTAGAAAGTCGTTAAAGTCGAAACTTAGAAGAACGTTTTGAAAGTCGTCGTGGCCTAAAGGATAAGACGTCCGGTGCATTCGTATATAGCGATGCATCGGTGTTCGAATCCCGCAGGCGAGTACCAATTTTTCTGATGAAATACGCATTTAACAAATGTTCACGATTGACTTCCACGGTGAAGGAATAACATCGTGTAATAAAAATCAAACCCGCAGAATTATAATTTGCGTAATTACTGGTGGTAGGACCTCTTATGAGGCCGCACGGGTAGGTACCACCACCCCGCCTATTTCTGCCGTGAAGCAGTAATGCGTTTCGGCTTGAAGGGTGGGGTAGCCGTGGTAACTTTACTGAGACCTTAGAACTTATATCTCAAGGTGGGTGGCGCATTTACATTGTAGATGTCTATGGGCTCCAGTAACCACTTAACACCAGGTGGGCTGTGAGCTCGTCCACCCATGTAAGCAATAAAAAAAAAACGTAGAAAATAGTATGACCCCCGGGTAATACCAGATACATCTACAATAATGAAAACAATAGTATGTTCATTGACTCGATTTATTTTACGTAAAAATCGGGTGGTAGTTTTGCGTTTATAGAAATACATGTTATGAAAATTAAATTCAACATTAAAAATTCGATTACCGAAAGAATTAACAAAAGAGATTAAAGATACATTGAAAAGATCAAATTAAAACAGATAATTAAAACACACACGTGAAAGCGATTTTTGCAAATCGCAAATTCAGCTTTTGTGCTTCTAAGTTTAAAATTAAATTTTACAATTAGCAGAATTTCGAGAAATTCCCCAACGAAGCAGTCAATTAAAGAACTTTTAATCGCGAACCAAAACAAAAATTCGTAGGAATTTTCTCGAAAGTATTTTTTTAAAAGAAACTTCGGGTAATTAGGAGCTTCTTTGTATTATTTTTTTTCCAGTTCATTTTTTTTTCTTTCGGAAACAATAAAAAATAACGCAATCATCCGTTTAAAAAAAGTAAATGCTTTCGCTTGAAAAGATATCAATTACTTTGTAAAACGAAACGAAAATGAAAATAAAAGTTAATTTTTTAGCAAAAACAAAATTCCGGTAGTCGTACTGTATTGAAAAATTCAAAGGCACGAACGTTATCTGGAATAGACAGCTATACAAGTAGACTTCTTTCTAATAAATAAAAGTTAATTAATATTTAGCCATATTTTGTGGCTGGTCCAAATTATGCTCTTTGATTTCCCACTTCATCCTCGAATCAATAGCGTTTCATCTTAATTGCGTCGACGTACTTGTTCCAATGCTTTTGGTAATTCAACCCACTGTTTTATTGTATGAATAGGCCGATAAGCTAAACTAGTTGCTCTATACAACTGAAACTTAGACCTCATGTCTCAAGGTGGGTGGCGGCATTTACACATACATAGGCTTCCCTCGTTCCATCGTGTAAGCAATAAATAAAAAAGGTGACTCTCAGGACCCACGGACTTATAGCACTTTTTTTCTTCCTATCTAAGCTTTTAGAGGACTTTAGAGGCTATACCAGCGTAACCGAACGAGTAAGTAAGCTCAAGGGGCTCTAACCTGAGGAGGTTCCTAACACTAGCCCTAGCATGAGCAATGGCTCTTAGAATCTACCACCGGATCGGAAACGCGACGGTAATGTCCGCTATTAGGTACATGGTCGAAGTCTTATTTATATCGTATGAATCTGTTCATTAGTCATTTGTTTTTGTATTTTTGAGTGGAAGTTTTCATGACAGATGTCATGAGAACTTCCACTCAAAAATCGTCATTACGTCATTACGTAAATACTCAAGTGAAATGATGAGAATAATGAATATAGAAACTAGAGGGAAAACAGATGAAGCTAGTTAGGGATGGGAGGCATATGTATTCCAACAACAGATGGATGTTTAGGAAGCGATAGTAGCTTACTCGGGGTACATACCTTCTGATTGATACTCGGGCAAACTATAATTCCATAAAAAAAATCACCCAACATTGTAACTCACTGTAGCCGAATGATACAAAGGATTTCGTAGCCTTTAAAATGAGACCACTTAATAATTGTTACTTGGTTATCTTGCGCTTAACGTATCGAATTAAAAGAAAGAGTTTGCTGTTGTAAAGAATACTAAACCCGCAAAAGCTTATATCGCATCTCTACATTGTGTAAATTAATCAAATAACTTATTCAACAGACAATCTTGCTGGGCGACAGCGGTGTCGGGAAAACATCTTTATTGGTACAATTCGAAACTGGGAAATTCCAGGCTGGGAATTTCTCAGCCACCGTGGGTATCGGATTCACGGTAAGTATTTTACTTCTTTAAATGTTGGATTCGAAACTTTTGGTATAATTACTTTAATTGAAGTAAGCTTATTATTTTCAATGAGAAATTGACGCGTTTGTGTTCCAGTATCACGAGTATACCTTATGTGTGTCTTTTTAGTGTTTTTGTACGAATTGTTGTGACGGGACGAATGTTCATGAGTGCTGTCGGTTGACCAATAACTATCTGTAAACATTACTTTATATTATAACTAGCGGCACGTTCCGGCTCCTCTTGGGTCTTTAACAAAAATTTCAACGATATTTGACGTTGTTTTATTTTTTTTAAATAAAAGAACACTTATTGCNTACCTTATGTGTGTCTTTTTAGTGTTTTTGTACGAATTGTTGTGACGGGACGAATGTTCATGAGTGCTGTCGGTTGACCAATAACTATCTGTAAACATTACTTTATATTATAACTAGCGGCACGTTCCGGCTCCTCTTGGGTCTTTAACAAAAATTTCAACGATATTTGACGTTGTTTTATTTTTTTTAAATAAAAGAACACTTATTGCAGCATAACTATAAAGACATATGCTGTCGCAACACTTTTTGTAAAGAATAATGTGTTCTACAAAGTCGTAGTACATTATTTTATTCTATCATGAATAGTTTTCGCAGGGCACGCGATGTAAAGAATATTTTAGGTAATTTTTTTTACAACTTGGGTTACATTATTAGAGTTTTATGAAGAATCTCTAATATTTTTCAAATAGATTACTCGGGAATAGTGTATCTTCCAAACAGTGAAAGAATTTTTCAAATCGGTTTAGTAGTTTCGGAGTCTATTCAATACAAACAAACAAATCTTTCTTCTTTATAATATGTATTAATATAGATACTAGCTGACCCGGCAGAATTCTTAGTGCCTCAATTGATAAATAAAAGTCCTAAACTTTTGTATAAAATAAACTTAAAACAAACAAACGGAATCCGTCCGACGGTGGCCACATCAAAGGAAAAACAAAATTGTTATTTTTATTTAATTCAGAGCGTTTTCATATTTATTTACCTTTTCAACCTTCTCTGGCCTTCCACAAATAATTCAAGAACAAAATTAGCCAAATCGGTCCAGCCGTTTTCGATTTTTAGCGAGACTAACGAACAGCAATTCATTTATACTAGAGATCCCGCAGTAATCGAAATTTGACTATAATTAATTGGAATTGTAAGTTTGTATACTATTAAGATTGTATTTTATACTTTTTCACAAATTTCGCCAAGGCTACTCTATAAAAAAATATTAATAAAGACAAACAATATTTAATCTATTCTCAATTTGACAACAAACGTCAAGAACAATAAATAGTATGCATGCGTGTGTGCGTCAAATACATCGTATGTAGTGTGTGTAATGTTTTCTTTATTGATTGAATGTATCTTTTATGCATTATTTAAAAAAAATATTAGCATTGTGCACTTCTTCTCTATATTCTCTATAAGTGTGGAAAAATTCATGCTCCTCCGTCGGCGCAATTTTCTTAAAAAGGATACAAAGTTTTTGCTTCACGTATTAATATACAGATATATAAAAAGTAACTTGATTTTATAATGTCATTGGAACGGATCAAGATCAACACCCAAGCGCCGCGCCAATCAATTGGCTGTTGTCACGTGTCAGTGTCTGATCCACATAAAATCACATAAGTAGTAAGGAAAAATATAATAAAATGTTATAGACCAAATAAAATTTTTAAAGGTCAGTCGAAGATTTGCATAAAAACTTTCGGGAACGATTTCTAGAAAACATCAATATTTTAATCATTTCTGAATTGATTAATTTGATTTCGATTTATCAAATAGATACCATCTGCGTGAAATGCATTTTCAAATTCTTCTTTGGAATGGAGAGCGTATGCAAAAACTAATTTCGAATTGAGATTAAGCGGCGCTTTAAAATATAAGAGCCAATTAATGTTCATACGTTTGTTTTTATTATTTTAGTTGGAAGTAAAAGTATATCTATTCGTTATTAAAAAGATATGACGTTTGACACATACAACGTCTTGATGGTTTTACTCATTAAGTGTTCATCATCATTCTCCTGCCCTTCTCCCAGTCACCTGGGGTCGGCGCAACATGTTTTCTCGTTCTATAGTCCTCTATCATATACAATTTTTTCGCTCACTCCCGTCTTGCGCATATCGTGTGTCACGCAATCCATCCATTTCTTTTTAGGTCTACCTCTTCCTCTATATCCTTCCATATTCTTAGGTTAACACTCTCTTACCAAACTCATTTTCATTTCGTCTCATCACATGTCCATACCATCCCAATCGCACACTTCTTAGCTTCTCTGTCACAGGTGTCTTTGGCTAAGAATCTTTATAAGCCTGTTATAAGAAGAGCTAAAGTGTTTTGTTTGCTAAGCCTGTTTAAATCTACAGGGCGTACCGATAAAATTCTGTATTAAAATGGTAATGTCGATCGCTAGGGTCACTTTCAAGTGCTATAATAACACTAAATTGCCATTTCTTAGCAAAAAAAGTAATTCGGTCATTGAAGTCGGGCTTGCCTTCAGTTTGTGCAATCGCACTTATATAGTTGTGACTTCTTGATTTTGTTTCCATTTTGTATAACACTCGTAGCATAGTGCTCCCATTGATATTATCCCTGGTCGTCTGTCACGACCAACTGTTTGTTTTCTTCGGCTTAGTATTACGTTCTTGGGACATAGTGCCAGCCTTTGTTACCAAAGATTAGGCTGTATGGGCCACGAACCCTTTGTATATCTAATGAACGAATCAGTTATGATGAATTACTGTTTGACTGTTCTTATAATCGGCTTATAAAGCTTCGATAATTATGAATAAGACCATGTTATCGAATGTTTGATAGGATTTAATATCATTTTAACTAAAATCGGCTTAAACCTTCGATCAATGTAACAACACCTAAATGTTCAATAAATGTTTGATATTCTTTTCTCTTTTCCTTATTCCTGGATTTGATCCTAATTTATTTATTAGTCTCGTCACACTAACAATCAGTCGGCTCATAAGAACCTGCATACAGGGCCGTAAAACATTCTCAAAAAAAAGGGTATTTGGTCTATTCTAGTTTGCCATTTTAGAGCTAAAGTGTGCCCACGGTTTCAGTCATGTTAAATTTGTAATTTAATTCTAATGTAGTATGTGGTGCTTTTATAATTTGAAGAGGATATTTACAATGACAAACATAAGTATAATACAGAATTGTAATACTTTCGTCCGTTTCATCATTCCAAAATTTTCTCATTGGGATACTCAAGGGGTGTTTCCTTAAAATATCTGGTTGATAGTTTAATATTAACCGAGCCTTATATGATCAAGAAGATGACTGTTTAGCTGAAACATTGTAATTCGGACCGTTGGTTTTTATTGAATCGTGATATTTTTCTTTGAAACTTAAATCACTCCGAGTTTGAAGCAGAAACATCAAATTGTTTTACTATTCAAACTTTATTTAAAGAGACAGAGAAGTCATGTTTACCTACTAAAAAAACTATTAAATTTCCGAGTCAATAAAACGACCACACGAACTCATTTCACGAGAAACGAATATGAAAAATCTAGGAGCGCAAATAAAACTGATATATTGACTAAGTTTTAGTTGGAATCCGTTTGCTATACTAATATTATAAAGAGGAAAGATTTGTTTGTTTGTATTGAATAGGCTCCGAAACTACTGAACCGATTTGAGAAATTCTTTCACTATTTGGAAGCTACACTATTCCCGAGTGACAAAGGCTAATAATATTTTTTGAAAAAAATTAGGAATCCTTACTGAAACTCCAATAATGTGACCCAAGGTGTTAAAAAATTACCTAAAATATTCTTTACATCGCGTGCTCTGCGAACACTATTGATGATAGAATTAAATAATGTACTACGACTTTGTAGAACACATTATTAATTTTAAAAAGTTTCATGGCAACATATTTCTAACTATTGTAGTTATGCCGCAATAAGTGTTCTTTTATTTAAAAAAATAAAACAACGTCAAATATTGTTGAAATTTTTATTAAAGACCCGAGCGGAGCCGTAGCTGGCCGCTAATATGTATAGCATAAAAGGAATGTTTATTATTCAAAGTCACTTGCGGGCAACACATACAGAGTAAAGTACGCTTCTTATCACGCTAGGCCACACTTCACGGTATAGTTTTGTATGTATAATCTAATCCAACAAAAAAGGTCAAGAAAATAGTTCGGTAAGATTGTCAGTTCAACGAATTTTACGTCTTTATTTTAGACGACTTTGACTTGTGAAGCTCTTTTATATCGCGAAATGCTAAAGTAAAAACGATGGACCTTTTTTTTTAAATCCTCTTGCTAATCACAGAATGAGATTCTAAATCGATCAATGCGATGGGACTAAATCTCCGAGGTCCCTTGGTATATACTTGCTGAAGAAAACAAATTAACCACAGTTAAGTACTTAAAACAATAAAAAATAAAAAAATCCCAAATTCCATTTAAAAGGAGGTTGACTGAGTGGAAACTTTGTGACGTCGAAACCGTAAACCAAATACACTACCATACCTCAAGGTACTTATAAATTCTTATTATGTACAGAAAAAAAACATTTACGGCAGTAAATAACTTTATAAATACTAATGACAACCGGTCACGCTCTGCTGATAGGTGATTAACACTAATGATACAATTAGCGATAGTCAAACACGAAACTTTTCATGCAAAAAAACATTGACTTCTTTAAATTGTGCCCTATCCATCCTACATTGGTGGTTTTACGAGAGAAACCTTTCTTAGAAAGCTAACTACAACTGTACTAAATTTCATAACAATTGGATGAATGATTCACGTATATATAAAACAAATATACTTACATATTATCATTTTTTGTTTTATATTATCTATACTAATATTATAAAGAGGAAAGATTTGTTTGTTTGTTTGTTTCGAATAGGCTCCGAAACTACTGGACCGATTTGAAAAATTCTTTTTCCATTAGAAGCCGACATTGTCCCTGATGAACATAGGCTACTTTTTTTATTTTATTTTTTATTTTTTTTTGGTTTCATGTGTGTTTTAATGTTTCCGAAGCGAAGCGAGGGCGGATCGCTAGTGGATAATATTAGAAATACCATATTCGAATGTTAAATAACATTAAATAACTGTAACATCTTTATTATTTGTAGCTAGAAAGTCTATAAGTAGTATTCGAAGCATTGGAACAAGTTGCAAGTTTTTTTTAATTAAAACAGTAACAGGTTAACTAGGTTTCAATTTTGCGCTCAATAGTCAAAGGTTTAATGGGACTATTAGAAATTAGGCTTAGGTATCCATTGTTCATTGAGCGTCAGGCGATGACAAAAACCCGATGAACCGTTAACGCCCGTTTCAATAAAGCGAAGCACCCCAGAATGGGCGGACAGGGTTACCAGGTAATTTTCAAATAAGCGAATAATGAAAAAGCAATCTTTAATTTTCATTAAAACAAACAATCATATATTATTAAATTCTTTGGTTTTTAAACTTTTTTTTATTTATTGCTTAGACGGGTGGACGAGCTCATAGCCCACCTGGTATTAAGTGGTTACTGGAGCCCATAGACATTTACAACGTAAAGGCGCCACCTACCTTCAGATATAAGTTGTAAGGTATACTGAGTATAGTTACAACGGCTGCCCCACCCTTCAAGCCGAAACGCATTACTGCTTCACGCCAGAAATAGGCGCGGTGGTGGTACCTACCCGTGCGGACTCACATGAGGTCCTACCACCACTCCCCAATTTAGAGTGCTTATTTACCAAATTTTGGACTTAGGTCACGAAATATGAACCCACAGAGTTTCTCGCCAGATTTTCTCAGTGCGCCGCGATTCCTATTCGGTAGTAGATTCAGTGAAGCACTGCTCTTGCTAGGGCTAGTGATAGCAATTCTCTCAGGTTGAGCCTGTGACCTCACTTACCGATCCTCGTGAAGTTTGTATAGGCCGTTAGGTTTACCAACGATTAGGTAGGAAAATACAAAGTTGATAGCTGAATTTAATTTTTAAAACACAATATGTTTGTTCATTTGTAATTTGTATAAACGTTTTACGTAATTTTACGCCTTTTGTGGCCTATTCAGGTGATATTATTCAAAATCGACGAAGTACTGTTGATAATGCGAATATAAATTGAATTTCAAGTTTTCGGAGGCCTTTAAATGATCGATAACACTCAACCCTAGCTTTCCCCCAACGTGCATTATGCTAAGGCGGTCAACCGAGTCGCAAACACCCCCCGTCGAGTGGTCACTCTATTGGTTACCAATGTGCTTATGTAAAATGAAATGAACTTTTTTTTTTCTATTTTGCAAAAGAAAATGTATGATACAAAAAGGTGACATGCAAAAAAAATCCTGAACATTTTTGAANTGATCGATAACACTCAACCCTAGCTTTCCCCCAACGTGCATTATGCTAAGGCGGTCAACCGAGTCGCAAACACCCCCCGTCGAGTGGTCACTCTATTGGTTACCAATGTGCTTATGTAAAATGAAATGAACTTTTTTTTTTCTATTTTGCAAAAGAAAATGTATGATACAAAAAGGTGACATGCAAAAAAAATCCTGAAAATTTTTGAACAATAATTTTTTAATTGTGAATTCCATTGAATTTTTAGATTCGATTAGAATTATCGAAATTTCACGTATATCACAAATTCAATCGATAATTATTTTTTTTATTACTTAGTTGGTTGGACGAGCTCACAGTCCACCCGGTACTAAGTGATTACTGGAACCCATAGACATCTACAACGTAAATGCGCCACCCACCTTGAGATATAAGTTCTAAGGTCTCAAGTATAGTTACAACGGCTGCCCCTCCCTTCAAACCGAAACGCATAACTGCTTCACAGCAGAAATAAGCAGGGCGATGGTACCTACCCGCGCGGACTCACAAGAGGTCCTACTACCAGTAATTACGTAAATTATAATTTTGCGGGTTTTGATCTCCACGTACACAAGATGTTTTAATTGAAACCGCAAAAAACTAACATACAAACGTTTAAAAAATCCCAATTACGTTGAAAATCTACATAAACTCACGTAATTTACCGCCGCTGTAGTCTGATGGCAATTACTCTTTTGTAGTAGGCTTCATTATGGAGGCACGTCTCATCTCAGTATTAGGGTAATATAATTACAGAGTTCACCTCATAATATTAAATACGACCCCCAAACATGGATTTTCTTGGTATTTGCGCGATTAATTAATTACGTTTTAAGGATCCTAAACAAACTTGGATCTAGAGCCGCGAACGTGAATATATGATAATACAAAAACACCCTTGGGGCTCATCGCATATACAAGAATCGTTACGAAAACGAAAACACAGAAACTATTACACTTAGGTATAATAATAATTAAAACAAATATTAATGTTCTAAAACAATGGGAAAGGATGATTAGAAATATTATAGCAGACACTTATTACTCATACATATTTGTTTAAATATTCAATGCACGCACAAAGAGTTTAGGTTATTAATTATTTGATATTACATTGAATTTTATTTTATTGCGTAGAAGGGTGGATTAGCTCACAGCCCACCTGATATTAAGTGATTAACGGAGCCCATAGACATCTACAACGTAAATGCCGCCACCCACCTTGAGATATGAGTTCTAAAGTCTCAGTATAGTTAGTTACAACGGCTGCCCCACTCTTCAAACCGAAACGCATTACTGCTTCACGGCAGAAATAGACAGGGCGGTGGTACTTACCCATGCGGACTCACAAGAAGTCCTACCACCAGTAATTACGCAAATTATAATTTTGCGGGTTTGATTTTTATTACGCGATGTTATTCGTGCCCCGTGCAAGTGAGTCGTGAACATTTGTGAAGTAAGTTTTTCATTAGAAAAATGGGTACCTGCTTGCGGGATTCGAACACCGTTACTTCGCTAGATACGACCGGACCGGACCGGCACCGGACCTCTTATCCTTTAGGCCACGACGAATTATGAAATGAGACTCGATAAGCGACGAGATTGTACATAACAGGATCTGCTCAAACGATTTTCGCCTTCGTCTTTTCACACATTAAATCCATATTAACTCACCTCTAGACAATATTTTAATACGCTTTTATTAGCTTCAGACGTATGCATGTATGTTTGTAACGGAATCTTTGAACATGATTTTGACCCCCTTCACAACGTCGGATTATAATTTGGTATACTTAATTAAGGACTGATGACAATTAAATACTTAAAAAAAAATTTAAAAAAAATTTTTAAAAATGAAATTCAACTAAAAAATGAAAAATAAATAATCGTTTTAAAAAAACTAACAAAATACGCTTTCATAGAAAATCTATTATCTTATTTAAAAAAAAATAGGTATAAGTAGTTATTCATAAAATAACTACTTATACCTATTTTTTTGCACCCCACGCGTTTTTTACAATAAAATCATTTTTTCTTACACTATTTTTAATTCAAATTTATTTTCTATTTTTTAGTTGGAATTTCTATAAAAGCGTATTTTGTTAGTTTTTTTTACACTATTATTTATTTGTGAACGTTTTCGCCTGCCCGTGTGCGATAAACTGATCAAGAATTTATTTTGTTTTCAATTTTGATTAAAATAGCATAGTCGTATAAAACCGACCAAACGCGGCACTCAGCTTCGACTCCCCTCCAAAATCAATACCAATTAATTGAATAATTAAATCAATTCATTTCGACCTATTTTTTAACATTTTACAGGTACTTCTAAAGGTATTCGATTTAGTTGAGAGCCATCAAAGCGACCCTCGGAAACCCGTTTATATCATAGATACTTTATCATTAATTTTATTTTCAAATAGAATTTAATGAACATTTCGACGAAATCACCGTTCATTTTAGAGATAAATTTGTAGCCATAGAGATCTCCGGCTTTTAGGACGTTTTAATAGATTCGAAATTTAATTATAAAATACCATTTTTGATAAGGAAAGATTCTGATTAATAATCTATTAATCTTGTAAATTTTGACGTTATTTATTTCTTATTCACGTTGAGACCGGAAAGCAATTTTGTTTCGCGGCAGAATGTTTAGTATGTCACAAACGAGCGATTATCGACTAATCACCTTTTTTTTGCCTACCTACCATTTTTTTAATGCCTAGATGGGTGGACGAGCTCACAGCCCACCTGGTGTTAAGTGGTTACCGGAGCCCATAGACATCTATAACGTAAATGCCGCCACCCACCTTGACATATAAGTTCTTAGGTCTCAAGTATAGTTTGCGACGGCGAGCCTTCGGCGCGCACTGTGCGGTACCGTGGGTTTCGTGGAGTCGGAGTGTTTTAGTCGGTAGTCGGTTTTGCGGAGTAGCTCTTGCGTGGCTGACGCCGTGCAGTGCCTCGCGCGCCTTTCTCATGGCGTAGTCTCCAAGCAGGAATTGGAAGAAGAGGAGGACCCCTGTCTTCTTCTTCTCCCTGTTCTTCTCCGGAGGCGCCGAAGTCCGACATAACCCGGTCTCTTACCCCCCTTGACCGGTTATCCGTAAAGGGATTCCCCAGCGTAAAAAAAAAGGTCTCAAGTATAGTTACAACGGCTGCCTCACCCTTCAAACCGAAACGCATTACTGCTTCACGACTGAAACAGGCAGGGTGGTGGTACCTACCCGCGCGGACTCAAAGAGGTCCTACCAGTAAGCCTGCCAGTAGCTTCGAGGGACTATTCTAGCTTGCCTTTATGATAGGCTAGTTCATGCGCTCCTAACGAGCTCAGTCTGAGAGAACTCGCTAATATCTGTCTTACCTAGCACCGCATCGGAATCGCGACCCGCTAAGAAGATCCGGCGAGATACTGAGAGAGTAACGAATCCCTATCAACTTTAAAAAAAAATGATACAACCACAATAAAACTGCCACACTACGTTAAAATTTAAACAATAACTTAAACTTTCCTAAACTAACAGGGGCTCACAACAAATACAGATAGTCTCGTTAGAGATTAAGCGTCCGTTTGTATTTTCACTTACCTAAATCACGTCTCGCTCGTTTTCCGGGACCGGTCACGCCTGTTTTTAATGTCGGATAATACGATTGGACGCACATTATCTTTTATAGTACCAAAAAAGCCTCTTCGTGCTAGAAGGACGAAAAATATTTACATTATTGTCCAAAGCCATTTGTTAGCGTTTTTTTTTTATTGCCCTTGTTGGCAGACGATCATACGGCCCGCCTGATGGTGAGTGGTTACCGTTGCCTTTATGGACCTTAGCAATGTCAGGGGCAGAGCCAAGCCGCTGCCTACCGCACCTAACGTGATTTCCAATCGCGTTTTAACTAAATGGATCCATTAAGCCCTTCTCATTCGAACTTATTAATGATATTTAATACAGAAACAATGAAATAACAAGCCTTGTTAGTTATTTGCGAAATCTCTAGAAGCTTACTTTTGTCTTCTCTTATTCCCGTTTTGCAAACCCGACACTAATAAGCAGTGTTTCCACAATGAGGAGAAATTCCCCATTTGAGGGGAAATTAGGGTCCATAGGGTGAGAAAAGGGCGAAGACATTAAAAGGGGAAATTACGGGAAGTCATGGGTAAAACCTAGCTTAAAATATTGCGGTAAATTTGTGATCTATTTTTTATGGACTCTACCGTGGACTAGCGTTACTACACTAGGGCCAAAAGTAAAAACTACAGCAGAAAAAATTTTGAGGGGAAAAAAGCCCTGACAAGGGGAAATTTGAATTGAGGCGCGGAGAAAGGAAATCATTAAAGTGGAAACACTGCTAATAAGGAACACAATCATGTTCAATTTTGATTCTATTTTCTGAAACGTTCGTGTAAACCGCATCTAATTTGGCAAGGTACAAATTGTGGCTCAATGTCATATCCAAAGAGACGGGAGCGCCGAGAGGGGGAGGAATTCCCGGAGAGCCACGCTCCAGCAGTGACGAGCAGTCCCGTCAGTCTGCACAGGACGTCAGCACGGGTGGTCGGCCTGTTCGTGACGTTAACAAATCGCGCGCGAAGTTTGCGATAATATTGTACTGTGGATACATAATCGGATTAAGCTTCGGTTTGTGTTAATCGTACGCGAAATTTAATGAACGATATTGAAGAAAACTGCGTTATTTAAAACAAGAAAGCACTTAAAAATCAACAATTGAGCTAATCTATTTATTCACGTTCTTTTAAATTTCAATGTTAGCATCCACCAAAACAATAAATCCATCATGTTAATCGTTCGTTCATTAGTAGTTTGTACCATAAATTCAATGACAAAACTGAATGAGTGAAAACTTAATTAATGGGCGCGCTGATGCACGCAACCTCCCTTGCGGCCAGTAGTGCGCGGAAATCGGTAATCAAGAGCACAGATTTGTCTAGCTTGCCTACAAAGAGCTACTTACAACCCACTCGATCATTTCGCTGATCTAGTTCAATCTCTGGCTGAAGTCAATGTCTTTGCTTAAAATATTCAACATTCAATGTCACATGTTTCCTGCACATGCAATACACGAGAAAAAATTGCCTTTGGGCCGTTTAATATTGAATGTGACAAGACCTCATTGGATTTGTATTTTATAGGCTTAGATGCCCATGGAGAGCCTTTTTATGTTAAATCCGTGAACTAGTTACTACTGTTTAGTTACAAGTATCTAGAAAAACAATTGCGTTTATAAATTTATAACTGTTTAGCAACAAGAAATAGATAGGATGGTTAAATTCCAGTACTGTTAGTGTGTAAATTTCAATTACTTTTCACGTCAATTTTAGTAATTCTTCTCTGGCTTATTAAAAATCTGAACATGTGAAAATATCGTAAATTTACGCTGAATATTTATAATAATTCAATGTCAAATCGCAGCTCCATTTATCCGTCAGTGGAAGTGTCGAGCTCGGATAAGCCTACCCACGTAATTACGGTAATAAGGGAATTTACATATCGGCCCATTCTACATTCACAACGGTGTATATATTATTATATATTATGTACATATAATATATTCGTTTTTTGTAACATACTTTTATTAGCTTAGCTTGTAGGTTTATTCGTTTCAATATAAAGCAATCTTTGAACGTCATTCTAATCGATTTTCCAGACGTCTGAAATTTCACACGCATCAGAGACCGATGACTAAACAATAAATTTATAACTTCGCTCTAACATACTGACCATAAAAATAAATAAATAAATTGTTCATTCAGCTTGCTATTGAAATGCTTCATTGCTTTAGTTTTTAAACCAAAAATATATATTTTTGTTACAAACTACTTTGTAATAACCAGTGCTTATCTGTAGAGATAATAAAATCGGAAACAGATTTATTGTGTAACTGTGCGTATGTGCAAACCAATCTACTGAATGGTTGAACCACTTTGAATGTGGTTTTTAGGAATCATAATAGTATTATTAAAACCGAATTTGTTCAACCGACGTGTGAACTGGTTTACGGCTCGCCTGGCATTAAGAAGTTACCGGAGTTGCTAAACATATATGACACGCATATAAACATATATACACAATATGAGTGTTGCCACCCACCTTGAAACATAAGATCTATCTCTTATAAGGACAGTATAGTGGCTGTCCCCCCGTTCAAACTGGAATGCATGACGCTTCAAGACAAAGCACGAAGATTGCAGAAAAGGTATCAGGGACTTGACGATCTCACATACTCCGCACATGCCCCCTAGGCGCGGTCACGTAGCCGGAGATTCGGGACCTGCCCGAGTAAAAATGAAGATTGCACTTACGCTTACAAAAATTAATGTCCCACCTCTGATTTCGACGAAATTTAAGTGACTTACTATTATATTTTCTTGGATTTTTTTTAAGTCATAGTACATTTTCAACAAGATCTCACAAAACGTTCAATTACTAACTGTTCATAGATCCATAAGTCTGTCAAGCCACGTTTGTTTAACAAGGCATAGTAGGTACATATAAAGCGATTTTTTATTACCAGATGCCACTTGCGTGGGTGTGAGTCGCTCGCTCCAGTGATTTTTGCTTTATTATAGATCGTAATTTTGTTTACATCTCATTTTCTGTAATTAAATCGCTGTTAATTTGGCAAAAAAATAATAATAATCTTCTACACTTATTCTAATTTGATGCAGTCACTCGTTGCAAAATTCCTCTCCACGTGTTTCTATCTTCGACAGTCTTAAGAGCTTCAGGCATGGAGATGCTGGTTAGTGATGCTATCAGTCGACTATGTGATCTTTTCGGTCGACATGACCTACTACCATCAGATTTTCGAGGTGGTCAGAATTTTTGCGGACAATGTGTCCAAAGCTTAATATGCGCTGACAACGGATTGATGAGTGTTATGTGGAGCTCTTCGTGAATGGGCAAGTTTGTTCGGTGTTCGGTCCGGATAAGTTACCACCGTCTCCAACACCACATTTCAAATTCCTCAATTTACCAACCATCTTCATCTTCTTACCAGCCTTCTTCAAACGAGGCTTGTGGAGAGTATTAAGCGGTAGGCCGCGACTTGGCTCTGCCCCTGGCAAAAAAAAAACATCTATTGTATGTTAATTTTTGGGAAAAACTGAGTACCTATTGAGAACAAAGCTGTAAGTAACCAGCTTCCGACCTACGAACCCTTGTATGAGAGCTATACTCTGCACCGTGTACAAAGTGTTTTTAATACTAAGATAATACAATTCTATATCGTTTTTTTTTGTACATATTATTTCTTAAATAATACACGTTTGGAAAATATCGCCTCAAAAAATCCAGTTTCCAACTTCCAATAACATGAAGAACGATATTTTAATTGAAATTTTGCGCGTGTACACAGAATGTGACCGGCGACTGACAGTTGCAAACAAAAATGGAAAAAATAAGCTATCGACAACTCAGACAGTTTCATTTTTCCATCACGCTGACACTTAATTTGACGTTGTAGGTATTTGGGATATTGTGGACTCTTTCCACAATATCCCAAATATGAAGCGCTAATTGAAGCATTAGCATCAATTATGCATATACATAAAAGACATATACATTTTGGTTTCTATTAAGAAACCATATGCCACGGCTGCCCCAACTTTAGACCGGTAATCGTATGGTGATCAGGTCTGCCTAGTTCCGCAGCTGTTATGCTAGTGAGGTAGAGATATATTGTTAAGTTTTTTTTATTGCGTAGATGGATGGACGAGCTCACAGCCCACCTGGTGTTAAGTGGTTACTGGAGCCCATAGACATCTACAACGTAAATGTGCCACCTTTGAGATATAAGTTCTAAGGTCTCAGTATAGTTACAACGGCTGCCTCACCCTTCAAACCGAAACGCATCACTGCTTCACAGCAGAAATAGGCAGGGTGATGGTACCAACCCGTGCGGACTCAAGAGGTCCTACCACCAGTGTCTACATTTAGTAGCACTTCCGATTATCCCATCTTTTGGTCTGTGCTTCAAAGTGACATGAAGGCAGCGCGGACTACGATGTCCGTAGGATCCTATTACTGAACGCTATTGCGGGACTCATGTGGGCGATTTTTGGAGATAAGGATTAGAGGACACAAAAAATATTCCAAAGCTGCAGGCGATTGTTTGCCCAGACCCAAAACATAAGATAATAAGGCCATGTCGTACAAAAACTCAGGGTCAAAACATGCCACCTTTAATTTTAACGTGAAATATGCATTAATCGATATATACAATATTAAATAGAACTTTGTTTACAAACTGTTGGAAGTCTTGAAGTTTTTGCTTTTAATAAGTCAAAGTTGAAGAGTGACTTCTGAATTAGTTTCAATCAAGTTATGAAGAGGAGCACTTTACATTAAAGCTCACTTATGGACTGCTGTTATTAATTTTGTAGATTTGAATATATTTACACCGATTTCTGTATTTAGATATAATTTTAAAATTAAATCGATTCTTCGCTTCTAAAATGTATCAATTCAAAATATACTCTATTGGGAGTCGACAAAGTCTATAATGATGGTAGATCACCGGTGTTATTTTTTTCCTTACCTTTGATTAACCTTGATTATTATTTAGTTATGAATGACACATAATATAGCGAAGAAAATTTGTTTTAGTTCTTTATTATTATTTTCTGGTAAGTTTTTTTTGTTGGCAAAAATGGAAATATAGTAGTGCATTTAATCACTGGTGGTAGGACCTCTTGGGAGTCCGCACGGGTAGGTATCACCACCCCGCCTATTTCCGCCGTGAAGCAGTCATGCGTTTCGGTTCGAAGGGTGGGGTAGCCCTTGTAACTATCCTGAGATCTTAGAACTTATATCTCGAGGTGGGTGGCGCATTTACGTTGTAGATGTCTATGGGCTCCAGTAACCACTTAACACCAGGTGGGCTGTGAGCTCGTCCATCCATCTAAGCAATAAAAAAAAAATACATGAATTGTATTTATTTTCTTTTTGGTTTCTTTATCTGTAAAAATTATAATTAATAACTCAATAACGAATTATTTCTCAATGTTAATTCCACTGAACTTAAGAGCCTTTTACTCGTAGACACTCTCAAGTTAATTTGATACTGCAGGCTATGTATAGGATATAAAATGACATCGACCATGATATTATTTGCTTTAACACACCACTAATTAAACCGTGACAAACACTGTCTTAACTATTTAAAAGAAGAATCATTCACTAATTGTTGACAGATAAACACCGCATCTGTTGTCCATTGATGGAAAGTCAACAATAATCAGCCGTAATCAGGTACACGGTCAGAATGATGTCGTGATATACCCATGGTCGCGTTCGTGATTGACTACAACAACTACAAGAGTTTTAAAGATTTTCTAGGGAATACTAGTCAAAACCGGCCCACTTTGCTGAGCGATCTTTGTTTTGACTTTAATCCGATCGCTACCCAACTTCACAGTATCATCCGCTAAACCAATCTGAATATACGTTTAGATATTTTATAGAATATAGATTTGCAAAAAATAATTAAAAAGCTTGGTGTCATAATTAATGCGATTTATACGGTCTACAGGATATATAACTAGTATTAACCTTATTAGAAATTGGCCCGCCTCTCTTTTTTTTTCCCTACCTATTTCGCTGGTAACTTAAGGGGCTATTCCAACTACCCTCGGACCAGTAGGTAAACTCACGGGCTCAATTTTAGAGAGTTTTCGCTGCATCCACCACCGGATCGAAATCGCGACCCACTGTAACTTGTTTGCATGGCGCATAATTGCAAAGGAATTCAGTTGGGTAAAACGATATCCTTTTGTATTAATCTTATATCCACCATGAAATTTAAAATATAGTTTCACGGCGAAAACATTAAGTTTTTCAATTAGCAGAGCTCAAAACGCTGTTCCATTGCAGCCAGTTTTCAGACCAAGTTTTATTTAGTCATCAGATTGTTTGAAGAGGAATTAACTAACTTTTCCTGTTATAACTGAGAGAGGGTGTTTCGAATAATTTTCGTTTTTAATTTATCGAAGGAATGTCGAACGGTAAAATTAATAAATTTGTTGTTGATGGTTATAATCCTTTGGCATCTAACGTTGGTGTGGCCGATTTTGTTGGAGAAATCGAAGTGATTTTTTTAAATGAAAATATTCGAAAATAATTTGGGTAGATCTACAATTACCGAAATAAAGTTAGCAATAGTTGAACCGTGTTTTATAATACTAAGAAATCACTTTTTAGATAGTTTAAATTATAAGCTCCGCTTGAAGGTTAGGTTCACTCATACTCAGTGGTATTCGTATTGTCATATTCCCGTAATTACATTAAGATTTGGCATGTTTAAAAAAATATATCTGATCGTCTACCAAAAGCCGACTTAACCTAATGGGTGTTTGGCTCTAATAAAGAATATAAAAAAAAAACGTCTACCATTCAATTCACGGCCCACCGATGTAAGTGTTTTGAACAATCCTTTGACTTAAGTTTACAAAAATCAAAAGTTCCTTAGAGTTATATCAGACAGCCCAATAAAATGATACGTTTCACGCATACATAAAAGCAACGGTGAACTTGTTTTAAAGTCAATCAAAATTTTCAATTTACGTTTAAAAACAAAATAAATGTTTTCGAGAAACTCGCGACGTATCGGCACATCACCAAACAACTCGCTTAAGCGATAAAATCTAAACGAAATAACCTGCGTAGGAAACCTGTCAAAGAAGTTCAGAAGTTAATTAATACGATGCGACTCCTGGAACCAAGCAGGAAGTCTCGTTTTGCTTTGAAAAGGTCCTCGGGACTGTTGCCATTGTTATCGAGTTAGGCGGAGTTGTGAGTTCCCTTTTCGTTAGCTTTCATTAGGCTGCGTATGTTTTGATTCAGGGGCACAAACATTACAAATTGGAACTTAATCTAATTTTCGAATGATTTGAAGTATTTATGTTTTGTTTTTACAGTAGCGAAATCACGGCGCGTTTGTTTTTTGGAATATTCACCGCAGCTTATAGTCATAGCATGAATAATCCGATGCCTATCTAGACGATAAACTATGGAGCGTCCAGTTCATCGTCTCCAAGCCCTAAAATGAGGTCCGAATTTACTCCCGTTACGGGTGGTATGATACTACAAAATGGTATCTTCATCGTCTGAAATCATACCTCAGTGCACTCACTTCATATTATTATTATATACCGCGAAGAGAATATAAACGAATGCTCGTTTATTATTATGGTCACATTGTTATGGTCACGCTTATACAACAAATTCCTCCTCCTCCTCCTTCAGTAGATCGCTCATTGCTGAGCATCGCGATGCGCCCGCCTGCGGCCTTTTTTGTAATTTGTAGCCACTTATGTCGGTCAGTGGCACAGTGAAGTGCGTGGCCCAATCTCATGTCCAGATACTCGAACACTTGGTCACTCCATCCTTTTCGGCTCCGACCTCTGGATCGTCTTCCATCCACTTTACCCGTCACTATAAGTCTCTCCAAGTTGTCAGAGGGTTCTCTTGCTATATAACCAAAATATTGGAGCACTCTATATAGACATTTGGTGGATAGCCTCTGGTCAACTTTTAGCTCGTTGAGGATGGAAGCGTTCGGCTTTTCCGTCCAAGGGATGCGCAGCATGCTCCACCAGCACCACATCTCAAACGCGTCTATGCGTCGCCTGTCAGACGCTTTCAAGATCCAGGTCTCAGCCCCATACAAAAAGATTAAGAAAACGAGCGTCTCAACAATTTGCAGTTTCGTCTTCTTGAGTATGTTTCGACACTTTAATATGTACTTTCGTTTCCTAGCATAGACAAATTAAAAATAAATTATCCTTCAAATAATTTCCAATCGTGCAATTGCTCGAAAAGGAGTTGAAAATGAAAATATTTATTGACGAGACTGACTATGACCTTTGAAACTAATTGAAAGACAATGGGTTGGAGTTATGGTTTATTGATTCATCTATCAAGCATTTCGTAAACATGATTTCTGTATTGTTATATTTTAACTAAAATAAATACCGTAACTAAATATTTTGTTGTACATCAAAGTAACTTCATTAGATCATCACCTCAGAAATCTTCATGAAATACTAAAGAGATTAAGAGCAATAATATACCATTGATTTTATACATCACTATATGGTAATATAAAAAACAAAGTCGCTTTCTCTGTCCCTATACCTATCCCTATGTATGCTTAAATCTTTAAAACTACGCAACGGATTTTGATGCGATTTTTTTTAATCGATAGAGTGATTGAAGAGCAAGGTTTATATGTATAATAACATCCATTAAATAGTGCAGGAATACTGTAATCAATAATAAATTACAGTTCCCTAAGCGAAGCGAGGGCGGGTCGCTAGTATATTTAAAAAAAACTGGAATAAATAACGAACATCATTGTTCTGTCACTTTACTGTGCCATTCATTTCCTACGGCGCTACACTTTCTCGATGCTGCTCCAATACATTTTCTCCACACTGCTTTGTAGTCAATTCAAAGAGAGATTTTGTGACGTAGCTTGAAGCTTGAATAGCGTTCAATTATAACTGAATTGGATTTCACAATCGTTTCAAAGTAAACCATTCACTGCCTATCAAAAGCATAAATAATGATTTACAAACACAATTAGAAAACAATACCGATGTCTCCAAACAAACGGTGAACGAAAACAAGGATATTGGAGTGTAAGGTGCGATGATCGTATTTTCTTGGGGCGGCCTTGCTGCGTTATGCTTGAGGTCACACAGTTAATTCCTTGTAAAGTAATTTAATTGGATTTACTAAACAGTTCAAATTGAGACACTAACGACAAAAGTGGGAATGAGTTGCTCGCTCCGGGCATTTCAATATTGCAATAATTGTTACGTTATAATACTCCTTGTAAAAATGAATATTTAAAAAAAAAGACATGGCCGCTGTGTTTCTTGCCAGTTCTTCTCAGGACGGAGGCTAGTTTTTGTGAATTGGCGGTAGTTCTTTTTGACGTTCAACAAATATGTACTTTCATTTATGTTGAATATATATTTTTTTATTTGATTTGATTTGAATAACACATACCTTTCAATCGGATGCAAGACTGGTTTGTGGCAGAAATATACAGGACAGCGGGGTTCACATTACGTCCCATTATCAATTGAAATATCAGTATCTAAGAACACCCGGCTAGAGCTATATTCAATCTTAGATGCCTTATAAGAAAAGTTATTCGTAATTTTCATGCAGATACGACTTGTATATGCTATTTCCCAAAGTTTGAAGATCACGGGAAATTCTGTAACTCTAAACTTCAATCGTTAAGTTCTGGAGCAAAATCGTTCTTCATAGCTTTCGAAGAGAATTGTATGCGCTTCAATCTTAAACTTCCTATCCTAAACAATTGTACAGCGTACCTAGATTTCATTTATCTCAGTGCACTTTCTTTTCGTTTTCTTATTGTTACACTAGTAAAAGGACATAAAAAAATTCTCCCGTTTTTTCCAGTATTTCGCTGCTGGAGATCTTTTTACTGTGACAAATTATTTTCAGAAAAAATATGATAGATAAATTATTTACAGCCACTCGATGAGGATATTGCAATTTTTTTGTATGTAAATGTTTGATAAAATTGTTATATTAATATATATTATACTACTCTGTCTAAATATTTCTTCTGTAAGCCAATAATATCCTGCGATTTTAAAAGTATAACTATTAGAATACATTACCTAATACAATTGAGATTTCACGCTCACGTATTTTAGGATTAGATGGACTGTCTATTAATTCAATTTTTAATAATCAAACAATCTTCATCTTCTCCCGTATTCCTCATTTTGTGGAAGGATTTCCTCGACAGTTTCCTTCTTGGTAGGCAGCGGCTTGACTCTGCCTCTGGCATTGCTGACGTCCATGAGCGACGGTAACCACTTACCATCACGTGGGCCGTGCGCTCGTTTGCCTATACGGCAATAAAAAACATAAAAAAGCATGTCCTCTTTTTCCACTCAGGCCTATCATTCGTCATATTTGCACTCACACCCTTTTTTCGCATAATATCCTGTTTCACGCAGTCCATCCAAGTCTTTTTACGACCCCCCGTCCTTATTTTAATAATCTAACAATAACAGAAGTTATTGTCCTTAGAACCGAGTGTTGAATTCGCGCTAATTAAAGAAGATCTCGTGTTATCACAATACAATTTGTTGTGAAAAACTTGTGAACGTCAAAAATTTTTCAAAAGCAACTAATTTAATATCTTCGCTAGGCACTAATAGGGTTGGTATGCACGGAAAGAATACCATTATTAAAGATTAACGATTTAAAGTTGTTTAGAAATGGAAAAAACGGAAGTTTAAGCTCTATTTAAGTATCTTGAATATTGACGCAATATTTAAAACATTTTAATTTTGATAAACAATTAAGACGGAATCGGAAATATATAATTTAATGTGTTTTACTTTAATATGAAGCTGGTGGAAAGTCCTATTGTAAAGCCGAAAGCGTAGGTTCTACGATTATGTCTATCCCAGACAGGGAGGCAGTCGCTCAATCATTTGCGCAATAAAATCTTAGGAAGGTCAGTTTTATTATAATAGTTTTCTTTATAGAGAGGCACTATAAAATTAACAAACTTAAAGATCCTTTAAAATTCTCTAATTTAAGTCAAAACTCGCACAAAAATAAATCGTACCAATATGATCAAAAACGATTTTTTTTTTGTCTGAAGAATATCCGTTTTACTAAAGTTAATATCTGATTTTAAGGGTAGCTGTTGTCAATTATTGCTGAGATAGTATCAGAATGATGCGGAAAACAAACTGACAGACATGAAAATATTTCAGTTTCGTTTGGGTATTATTTATTTATTAATTGCTTAGACGCGTGGACGCGTGGACGAGCTCACAGCCTAACTATTGTCAAGTGATTATCGATGCCCATAGATATCACTACGTGAATGTCACGGCCCTCTTGATACTTGATATCTGCTCAATTGTATAGTAATTGTGGTGATTAAAATTTTTGTAGGTTTGATTTCTATTACACTATGTCACTGAAGTCATTCGTGGAAATGAGTTGGAAAAATTACCTATCTGAACGACGCGACTATCCCGATGTTAAAAAACTAACACTGACGTAGGTGTAGCGCTCGACAACACACCAGGTCGCCTCCTGGCTGAAACTTTGCTCGCCCATCTGTCCTGGAAAAACTGGAAAGGCCGGTACATATTTTATTAGAAAAATTGGTACCCGCTGGCGGGATTCGAACACCGGTACATCGCTATGCACCGCACGTCTTATCCTTTAGGCTACGAATGTTCAATTACGTTGTAGATATGTATGGGCTGCGGTAACCTCTTAAAACCAAGTGGCATATAAGCAATAAAATGTCAAAAAGCCTCATTTTGTCTAGTATCGACTATCAGGAAAATCTAATTTTTAGCCAAATGAAACATTAATTTAAATCACAAGGACGGTAATTTTTCTTAATAAAGATCAAAGCGTTCGAGTACTCCATTCACAAAAGGGCTGAGCTAACTGATTTAGCTAAAACGTTACTTGAAACGCCTACATATTCTCGACGCTAATTAATTGTATTATCAATCCCTGAATCATGTCTTAATTAGTCGCGTCTTTGGAACCGAATACCCTTGTCGGGCTTACACGAAACTCGTTGTATCGATTTCCGATTGGTACAGAAGATTACCTGCCGATTTGCGCCTCCAATGAACCGCATTCTAATAAGGCAAAATTAATAATTAATTGCACTTGAACAGATGTTTCGGGTACTTAAGAAGCACTTACACACAAGAAGGTCTTATTGGTGGTAGGACCTCTTGTGAATCCGCGCGGGTAGGTACTTGTAACTATACTGAGATCTTAGAACTTATATCTCAAGGTGGGTGGCGCAGTTACGTTGTAGATGTCCATGGGCTCTAGTAACCACTTAACACCAGGTGGGCTGTGAGCTCGTCCACCCATCAAAGCAATAAAAAAAAAATAAAAAAAAAGCATTTTAATAACTGTTCACGACGATGATGAAGAAGAAACCACGCATGACAGGTAATTTTAATCATTTTATTTAATTATTTGCAAAATACATTATATTAACAAATATTGACGCGTGTCACGCTGGCTGGTCGACGAACACGAATCCTAGGCCACGGGCGCATCCTCCTCCCGCTGCCTTCCCCCGTCCCCTCTCTCGCCCGGAACGTCGTGAACAATAACCCTAATAAAGCCCCAGGCTGGAGCTGGAAACTTTAATTTATCGGAACCATGAACCCATAGAATGGTGGCTTTTAATTTAAGCTGGGCGGACGAGGTCACCACAGCACACTAAGTCTTACAAGAACCTACATAGGTATATAACAAGACGTCCATTGTATTATAAATAAAAACGCTATGATTATATCCATGCGCATTCATAAAAGGCTAACACCAGTCACCACCCAAACGTCCTTGTCCATTGTGCTTTACAAAGACTAGTTCTATCTGACCGAAATGAGCAGTGGGATTTTGCATGCAGAATAGATTTTGCTACAGCACAACTTATAAAGCAATTTACTCCGAACTCGCTTAAATAGAACATGCGATCATCAGCTCCATAAATCAATCATCATTAAAAGCAAAAATGATAAAAGTAGAAAAAACAATGCTAGTGCAAATGTGTCCGTCCTTATTGTCCTTATTGCTAACTAGCGGCCCGCTCCGGCTCAGCTCGGGTCTTTAACAAAAATTTCAACGATATTGGACGTTGTTTTTTTTTTAAATAAAACCACACCTTGGGTTACATTATTGGGGTTTTAGTAAGGATCCCTAATTTTTTTTTAAAATATTATAGCCTATGTCACTCGGGAATAGTGTAGCTTCCAAACAATAAAATATATTTTCAAATCAGTTTAGTATTTTCGGAGCCTATTCAATACAAACAAACAAATAAATCTTTCCTCTTTATAACATTAAATAATAAGTACAGATAGCTATGGCTGCATATTAACACAGATAAATACCTCCGAATCTGTGAAATACCTAAATAAGCCCATTGTTTTAAAAAGACTCACACAGCACCCACTACTGCTTTTTGTTGGCGCTATGTCTGAAGTTCAGAAAAGCGCATGAACTTTCCCGCATTGCCAACAATAAGTGCACTTCTGTTCTTTACTCTAACATCCAACTAATCCGGATAAACATTAAACAAACTATAAAACAAGCCAGTAAATATTAAATTGGAATACGACTGACGTTACTTGTTAGGTTGTTGATGTTTAATAATCTGTATATTAATACGTGAGGCAAAAACTTTGTACCCCCTTTTACGAAAATTGTGTGGACGGAGGAGTATAAAATTTCCCACACTTATAGAGAATATAAAGAGGGAGTGCAGAATGCTATTTTTTTTTTAGATTATGCCTCAATAGTACATTACATCAATAAAAGAAACATGACACACACTACCATGTATTTGACACACACATACACACACACACACGCATATATACACTTCGTTTATTGTCAAACTTTTGTTATTGTTTAAAATCTGTGGTCAATATTGAGAATAGATTAATATTGTTTGTCTATAATGTAATCTTGCCGAAATCTGTGACTATAGTAAGTAAATTAATAGTCATTGACAATAGAAACATAATAATGTTCAAACTTATAACTTCAACTAATTATAGTCGAATTTCGACTACCGCGGGACCACTAGTACAAATAATTCAATTGAAACAGATACATAGGTACTATTGAAACAATCGAAGCACGGATCGGTCTTTTGTTATAACTAACAAAGTCATGCTGTGTAGTCGACCGTTTCATATTGCCTTTGATTTTCGATTTTCTGACCATTTATTGAAAATATCTTTGGTGAAATATATCGTTAGGGAATATATTTGAATAAACTTTTTTTTTATTGCTTTGATGGATGGACGAGCTCAGAGCCCACCCGGTGTTTTGTGGTTACTGGAGCCCATAGACATCTACAACGTAAATGCGCCACCCACCTCGAGATACAAGTTCTAAGGTCTCAGTATAGTTACAACGGCTACCCCACCCTTCGAACCGAAACGCATTACTGCTTCACGGCGGAAATAGGCGGGGTGGTGGTACCTACCCGTGCGGACTCCCAAGAGGTCCTACCACCAGTAAAAAGGTTTTCCCATCAATTGCAGGGAGCTTCTTCATTTGAGACATAAATTTGCTACTGGAAGATTCTTCCTAAATCTTCAGAATTATGGGATTTTTTTTTTAATAATGCAAACTGTAAATATTATTGTAATTGATATTGGAACATTTTGATTTCACGAACCTTTAAATCAAAGCGATAAATATAGCCCACGCAGACGCAAAAATAATGACCTATGCTAATTGCTAAGATCTTATCGCCTTCAATTTCCATAGCACAGACTTATTTAACAAAATTTATTGCCTAACAAATTAATTTATCGCACCGAACAGGCAAAAATATTTTATAGAAAGCGTTCGATTTCTTAATACCTTTCGTTCGAATACAAAACATGATTTAGCGTTTCGAATCTCACGGGAGCAATCTTTAATTTACTCGTCTTCGATTTCATCGCGAGAGGGCTCTTTTCACCGTAATACCTTGGTATTAAGCCCATTTTAGATTGATAAGTTTTTATTTCGGAAATAATCTCGTAATCGTAATCCTTATTAAAGGTTTGTTTACTTTTAAAATCTCGTAAACAGATAATTAAATTAAGGTCAAAGGTTGAATTATAAAATGAACTAGAGTTGCCACGAATAATGATTTGGCCGAATACCGAATACCAAAAAAAAGTGACCGAATACCGAATAGTAGCTGAATATTCGTGGCATGTCTAAAATGAACTCAGATTATTTTAAGGATGGATCGATGGCTACGTTTTTTTTTTTTATTGCTTTGATGGATGGACGAGATCACAGCCCACCTGGTGTTAAGTGGTTACTGGAGCCCATAGACATTTACAACGTAAATGCGCGCCACCCACCTTGAGACATAATTTCTAAGGTTTCAGTATAGTTACAACGGCTGCCCCACCCTTCAAACCGAAACGCATTACTGCTTCACGGCAGAAATAGGCAGGGCGGTGGTACCCACCCGCGCGGACTTAGGTACAAGAGGTCCTACCACCAGTAAGTAAGTCAAAAATGTATTTCAATATTATATTATCACTGCCTAATGGCTGGTAGCCTAAAGGGCTTTTCCGTTTGAATCGGTATGTGAGCTTGCGGGCTCAACCTGAGAGAGTTTGCTAACACTGGCCCTAGCAAGAGGAGTGCTTCGCAGAGTCTACTACCAGATCGAAATCGCGACCCACTGAGAATATCCGGCACTAAAAACTCATTTGGCTGTGTCTATAGGTTAGTTGAACTCTTCGTCGTAATAGACGAATTCGACGAGGAAGATGACCGCTTGACGAGCCTAAAAGCACCGAAGGCAGATCCGGAGGACCCGATACGACATTTTTCGGGCAATGGCAGTTTTGCGTTGCCTCCTCATCTTTTTATTTATTGTTTAGATAGGTGGACGAGCTCACAGCCCACCTGGTGTTAAGTGGTTACTGGAGCCCATAGACATCTACAACGTAAACGCGCCACCCACCTTGAGATATAAGTTCTAAGGTCTCAGTACAGTTACAGCGGCTGCACCACCCTTCAAACTGAAACGCATTACCTACTGCTTCACAGCAGAAATAGGCAGTAAAATAGTCATCTGGGTCGGGTATGTAATTAGCGGCAACCGCGGTCGACTCTGAATCAGGACTACACCAGAAACATTAAATAAATCTGAAATAACTTTTTTAGTGGTGGTATGACGTCTTGTGAGTCCGCACGGGTAAGTACCACCACTCTGCCTATTTCTGGTGTGAAGCAGTAATGCGTTTCGGTTTGAAGAGCGGGGCAGCCGTTGTAATGTAAGAACTGAGACCTAAGAACTCGTGTATCGAGGTGGGTTTCGGTATTTACGTCGTAGGTGTCTATGGGCTGCGGTAACCACTGAACACCAGGTGTGCTGTGAGCTCGTCCACCCATCTAAGCAGTAAATATGTATGGTATATATATATATTTTTGTGAGTATATATTTGCAATTTAATGTAAATTTCATTGCACCTACCAGTATTTACTCTGCACTACTTTTGGTTGCTGGTAGAGAATGCCTTAGGCCATTGTAAATTTTACATGAAGTATAATAAATAAACAAACAAATAAATATATAAATAAATAAATAATAGGCGAATTTGATAAGAACCTACTAGTGCGCATTCAGATGTATAACATATGTATAAGTATAGATTTTACGGTACATTCATACGTATTACGCAGGCTTATATGTGTATTAAGGGATGTTTATACGTCAATATTTCCGTAACATTAAAACAATCGAGTAGCAGCGGGGTGCCGAGGGACAGGATCAAAGGAAACAACCTGCCCTGCTTATAGACTCTTCAGATACAGCCTTAGATGTAAGCGACTGGTACAAAAAAAACAGTAATATTAATTGATTAGAATTGTCTTATTTTAATAATCAGAGATAGTTTGGTGATACGTTGAATCTTTAAGTACAATATGTTGTTCTTAATATATAATTGAATGAATAACAATGATTTGCGTATTTAACTAGTTATAAATGTGTTTGAATATGCTCTTAATTTATGTATAACAAGCGGCCCACACCGGCTCCGCTCGGGTCTTTAACAAAAATTTCAACGATATTTGACGTGGTTTTTTTTTTTTAAATAAAAGTGCACTTATTGCGCCTTAACTATAATAGTTACACATATGCTGTCGCGACACTTTTTGTAAATAATAATGTGTTCTATAAAGTCGTAGTACATTTTTTTATTCTTTCATCAATAGTTTTTGCAGGGCACGCGATGTAAAGAATATTTTAGATAATTTTTTTACACCTTGGGTCACATTATTGGAGTTTTAGTAAGGATCCCTATTTTTTTTCAAAAAAGACTATAGCCTATGTCACTTAGGAATAGTGTAGCTTCCAAACATTGAAATAATTTTTCAAATCGCTTCAGTAGTTTCGAAGCCTATTGAATACAAACAAACAAACAAATCTTTCCTCTTTATAATATAATAATAATAATAATATAGATAAGAAAATGTCTATCAAATTATATTTATTTATTTGCGAAACCAACAGTACAAAATTAACATATAACATTTTAAAAAATATCTAAAACAATAACCAAGCTTGTTTCCACCATCAAAACCACGTATAAGTAGAGAATGAACAAAGGACAAAAAAGCAAAAATTAGAAATTTAAGTTTTCACAAAAAAACAAAAGCAATACAATACACACATATTATTATGTACATCAACTTACATTAAAAAACTGAATAATACTCAGCGAACTAAATCATCTTATAAATATTACAAAATAGCCTTTCTATATGCTACAAGTGACAAACGGAGCATGTCAGCATTAGAGAACTTAGTATCATACAACCTTTTTTTTTTTTTATGATACAAGATCTACGGACAAAAGAGTATCATGCGCCTCTTGTTTAAAATCCATTGCTGCGTCTTAGTGATAACTGTAAACTACTTTAAAACGTTAAATAAGAGTCTAGCCGGAATGAGTGCCTCGTTGCTCGTCTCCCAAGTCTTGGAGTTTCAAGACAGAACCCGGATATAGAAAAGTAGGCAAGATAGAACGGTAACGACTATATAAATATCTTCTTGACTCTTCTAGTTACGTTTCGCTCACCAGCTATCTGCCTCGACTCTAATAATGGCGAACCATTATCGACGCCCTGGTAACGTGCTGGTGGATTCACTTAATACATCAGTGCTGTTTGATGCGACTAGTTGTGACGCTAACAAGAGTTGAGGGTGAACGAGAAAGAGTAGGTCACCATGCTCTTGTCGAAGGTTGATTTAACTCTTAGCCTATAAAATCGGCCCCCTGAATTTCGCTCGCCTTCTAGCTCGATTTTCTGAGCGAGTATCCATACGATCCAATGTTAGATACACTAGCCAAACAGCTGCTGCTGAGCTGTTAGACGCTTGGTAGTCGGTAGCGGGTTGAGTTCATCTGCCCTACCTGGTGAAAAAAATTGATCATGAATGCCGGACCTGTAAACGTCGGTTTACAGACTTTCAGTTAACTCGTTCAGTAGACTAGTGAGAATTGACCCTAATATTGCCAATTGCCACATGCTTAAACCGTGGTACATCGCTAAACTAAAATGTCAACGTGAGTCCGCAAACATTTTGATTACACTACACAGTAAGGCCCTTTGACCAGGAACTAATTCGGAGCAGTAAATTTATCTAAAGCACAACGCATTTTCTCTATGTTATCGCCCGTTCGAGAATAATTTGTATGTATCAAAGTATCAAGTGAATGTTTCAGACAGAATACCATCAGAGTGTACGACATTAAGTGGTTTCATTAATTTAGTGAGAGTTGCAGCAAAGCATAGCAATGTTATATTAAACAGAATACTCTATATCACCGAAATAAATCGAATAAAATTAGGGAATTTGCTGATAAAAGGTTGTTCGAAATAAAATGGATGTGTAAAAGCTATGAACGTTCCGTCGAGCGGTACTTCGTGTTACCAAAGAGGCCTTTTACTGGACACGATCAAAGCCAATCAACGTCGGTTAATACATACTTAGAATGTAATGCTCTGAATGCGAGCATCACCTTTATTTAAATTCATATTTGGGAGGGCTTTACATTTCTTGATATTATTGAATTATTTTGTTTTAATTAAATGCTATGTCTTTATGTTTTTGTAGAATAAGTGATCGACCGCCCATATATCCGACTGAGATAGGACCCAGCCTACCTTTTTTTTCCTACCTATGCTAATAGCCGTGAGCGGCTATTTCAGCTTCTCCTTGACGTGTAGGTGAGCTCACGGTACTCAAAGCGGAAATGTTGCTAACACTGGCCCTAGCAAAAGCAGTGCTTCACATAATCTACCACCGGATAGGAAACACGACCCACGGAGAAGATCCGGCGAGAAACTCAGTGGGCTGTGTCTATGGGTTAATTTACTCGTCGAGCCCTTCGTCACAAGCGACGGAATCGGCGAAGACGATGACCGGTGCTTGAGGTACCTAAAAGCACCGTTAATGGATCAGGAGGATTCGTAATGACGTCTTTAGGGCGAGCCTATAGACAACGTAACGCTACTACCGCCACACATGTTAATTAAATTTAATTATGACAAACTCTCGGATAGCTTTCAGAATGGAACACTTAGTGTCGGAAACAGCTTGGGCTATTAACAATTTCATATACCACAAATAAGTTATAGAACACGTGCGTCATCAGCGCGTTTCTTCCTGCACGCTTTAAGTACTCGTATTGCTGAAATTATTAAAACGCTCGGTCGCGTCACTGAGGTCACAACCTAACATGTAATAAACGCGTCTATCACACGCTTCAGTAAACGAAATGTAATTACATGTTCGTTACAGTATCTATATGAAGTTCAAAGCGAGTGATTATTTGACTGGAAAACTAAAGCCATCCTTTTCTGATGTATGTTGCAAAATCGAATAGGAAGATGTTGTATTGACTGATCGCATATGTAATGGTCGATGTCAATCATGGAGCGACATCGGCTGTGGTTGCTTCGAATTGGAAACGTGATTGGTATTAGGTGCTGTTGGCTTCCACGACTCGACGTCCTAATTAGTTATACCGCGAAGCTTAAACAGACAATTTACAACTATTCTTCTTCTTAGTCAAATACTTCATTGCTGAAGGTCGTGTCCTTGAAATCCCTTCGTGGCTCTTTGTACTCTCAGCTTCCATTTGCTTCGGGTTTCAGCTTCTCTCAGGGCGTTTGCAACAGAGAGTCCAGTGAGCGCAGTTATCTGATCTGACCAACGGTTTGGTGGCCGGCCGGCGGGTCTTTTCCCTTCTACCTTGCCCACCACAGTCAATTTTTCAAGGTTGTCTGGTGGCCGCCGAGCAATAAGACCAAAGTAACCAAGAATCTTCTGGTAACAAATGGTATTAGGTACAAGAAATAATAACTGTAAAATAGCTTAATCGTTAATACAAATATCAAACTAAATGTATGAAAGCACAAAAAGCATTTGGAGTCGCATGCCGGAGTCCTCTAAGAAATTGTTTTAGATTATTTCAAAATCACTTTACTATCTTTGTTTTTTATTTATTTTTTATTACTTAGATGGGTGGACGAGCTCACAGCCCACCAGCCCACAGGTTTAAGTAGTTACTGGATCCCATAGACACCTACAACGTAAAGTGCGCCACACACCTTGAGACATAGTTCTAAGGTCTCAGTATAGTCACAACGGCTGCCCCACCCTTCAAACCGAAACGCATTACTGCTTCACGGCAGAAATAGGCGGGGCGGTGGTACCTACCCGTACGGACTCACAAGAGGTCCTACCACCAGTAATTACGGAAATTATAATTTTGCGGGTTTGATTTTTATTGCACGATGTTATTCCTTCACCGTGGAAGTCAATCGTGAACTTTTGTTAAGTACGTATTTCATTAGAAAAATTGGTACCCGCCTGCGGGATTCGTACACCGGTGCATCGCTCGATACGAATGCACTGGACATCTTATCCTTTAGGCCACGACGACTTCAATATATTGTCTACTTATATATCATATTGTCTACTTCTAGTGCGATGTTGCGTTTTCCTTTTGTTTTCGACTCTAGAGGCAACCATATTAGAACACTATTATCAACGAACCCCAGGTTTCATCTATCAATGAAAAATACAAAACGTACTACGAGTCAATGGTAAGAGATCTCGTGGACGAATCTCCATGCGCTGGACTGATCAGGTGAAAGACCTTACTGAAAGACGGCAACCATATTAGAACACTGTTATCCACGAACCCCAGGTTTCATCTATCAATGAAAAATACAAAACGTACTACGAGTCAATGGTAAGAGATCTCGTGGACGAATCCTCAGGCGCTGGGCTGATCAGATGAAATACCTCACTGAAAGACGGCAACCATATTAGAACACTGTTATCCACGAACCCCAGGTTTCATCTATCAATGAAAAATACAAAAAGTACTACGAGTCAATGGTTGGAGATCTCGTGGACGAATCCTCAGGCGCTGGTCTGATTAGGTGAAATACCTTACTGAAAGACCCCTCTTAACGAGTGAGTGCGCCAAGCTTCAGTTTGCAAACCATAGAAAACATCTGTCAAGGCTTTAATAAACAAGAATTCCACATGACCACGACTGCTCTGCCAAGAGCAACCGACTATGATGATGACTACGAGTATGATTGAAAAAAGATAACATGAAAATTTTTAACCTACAGACACAGCCCACTCAGTTTCTCCCCGGATCTTCTCAGTAGGTCGCGTTTCCGATCCGGTGGTGGATTCTGCGAAGCACTGCTCTGCCAGTGTTAGCATCACTCCAGTTTGAGCCCCGTGAGCTCACTAGCTAAGGTTACGCTGAAATAGCCTCTCCGGGTTATCAGCTTAGGTAGGTGAAAAAAAAGAAGATAATTTTATTTCAACAAAAACAAAGTAGGTTTTTGTATTTGAAGAGTCAAGAGTTATCTAGTACTCATTAAAATTATATGTTTTTCATTAAAACATACGTATATTATAGATACGTATGTCCTACGACTGTTGGTGATGTTGATTAATTTAAACTTTGGGTGCGTGTCAGAGTTGGTTGTGGAACCGTCGTCAGGCTCGCTCCAAAAATACAAATTGAATTCTCGTCATTAGAGACATAAAGTCGGATGTCAATGGTTTCCAATTTTCTAATGTATTAAAAACGAGATCTTTATTCTTCAAATTAGTACTGGAAAACCTTGAGTCAGAGCTGTTTTCCTGGTAAAAAATTGTTAGGATAGAAACCGCAAAAATGTATCCTTAAATATAGAAAAAAGAGTGTAGGTATCTGGTTCACATTACACATTACAAAATCACACATTTATATTTTTTTATGCTTAGATGGGTGGATGAGCTCACAGCCCACCTAGTGTTAAGTGGTTACTGGAGCCCGTGGACATCTACAACGTAAATGCGCCACTCACCTTGAGATATAAGTTCTAAGGTCTCAGTATAGTTACAACGGGCCCCGCCCTTCAAACAACTTTTATACCGGTGGTAGGACCTCTTTTGAGTCCGCACGGATAGGTACCACCGCCCCGCCTATTTCTGCCGTGAAGCAGTAATGCGTTTCGGTTTGAAGGGTGGGGCAGCCGTTGTAACTATACTGAGACCTTAGAACTTAAATCTCAAGGTGTGTGGCGCATTTACGTAGTAGATGTCTATGGGTTCCAATAACCACTTAACACCAGCTGGGCTGTGAGCTTGTCCACACATCTAGGCAATAAAAAATAAAAAAAACTCACAAGAGGTCCTACCACCAGTGTATTTTTTTTTTTTTTTTCAATATGTAATGTAAAATAGAAATGAAAAAATATGATGTGGCGTTTAGCTTTTTTTAAGGTGTAATACCTAAACGTATGCCCGTTGTTTTTATAGATAAAATATTAAAACTCCTCTTCAATATCTCCCGAAAAGAACAGTCCGCCGATCAAAAACAATAGCACGTCAAAAAGATACAAGTCATTTACTGTACACAGAATCGACTGACAAAAACAATGAGTCGGAGTGAAAAAGAACGATCTTTGAGAAAATACCTACTACCGTCTTTACTTTGGATAGGTGTGTTTGGATATTTATAATATCCGCTCTCCTTTTTATGTTCGACGGTAATAGCTATACGTTTATTGTGTACGAAACAAAAGAAATACGAGCAAAATAACGTTCTTTAACATTTTCGCGTTCACATTAACATTCGTAGAGAAAAATGAATATAAGCTTCAAAAGTTTCAATTCGTATCCAGCCAGGTGTGAAAACATTCGCCGCCGGGTAAGCCTGTTCGACTGTTCCGTGTCTAATGTGGTTCTGTAAGGAAATAGGCAGGGGGCGCTCAAATATACTATCTGTCCGGTAGTATATTATTGAGTGCACGGGCACGCGATCCCGCCTTCCCTGAGCTGCTATAGACCACAACCTACTCTTCCGTGGCTACAGTATCCTGTCCTTCCTACTCCTAACTCCCTCTTCTCCTCATCTCTTTAATACCCATCCCTACACGCGGCTCCCTCCCGCTAAACACACAAAGTCTGACTTGGCGAGGAAGGCAACACAACGCAGATATGCAACGTGACTTGGCGGACTCGACGGGTCAGCAAGGCAAGGTGGATGGCCTAGGGCGACGGTGGAGGGCATATAGTCGCCGTCGGCCAGACACAACATCCAACCCCTTCTTCAGTCGTAGCGGTTTCCCGTTCCACTGATCCAAGAAGGGTAGGACGAGGGTGTGCGCCTGCGTGAGCGCAAACGTTTGCGCACCCAAATATATCCTGCGTATCTGACCGCTTCCGTTTTAGGAGTCAAAGTGGTCGCCATGGCCGAAATCGGTCGGATGAATCATCATCAAGGAAATAAAATGAAGATATTTTGCTGGCCTTTTTTTTTGTTTGAAGTTAATTAGTACGTCGAGCGCTTTTTGTTTCTATAAACTCAATATTGAATATTTGATCAGTTAGAATCAAGTTAGTATCGTATCACGTTAATACGTGAAGCAAAAACTTTGTATCCCTTTTTACTAAAATTGCGCGGACGGAGAAGTATGAAATTTTCCACACTTATAGAGAATATAGAAAAGAAGTGCACAATGTTAATATTTTTTTTAAATAATGCATAAAAGATACATTAAATCAATAAAGAAAACATTACAGACACTACATATCATGTATTTGACGCACACACGCATGCATATTATTTATTGTCAAACTTTTGTTCTTGACGTTGACGTCCGTTGTCAAATTGAGATTAAATATTGTTTGTCTTTGTTAATATTTTTTATAGTGTGAAAATAAATAATAAATATTAAATATTTTTTTTTAGCCTTGGTGAAATTTGTGATTATAGAAGTATAAAATACCATCATAATAGTGTACAAACTAACAATTCCAATTAATTATAGTCGAATTTCGACTACTGCGGGACCTCTAGTTGTTATAAACATTCCAAGACAAGTGGTTTCACTTCCGGAACTGGATCGATTCTGCTATTAACCGACTTCAAAAAAGGACTAGGTTCTTCAACTGTATTTTTTGTGATTGTTATTAGCTCAGAACTTTTTCTAGGTGAACCGATGATGATGTTTTTTTTTACTCTGTGGTCTGTTTTTATCAAGATCTGACCACTAATTTTTTGAGTTAGCCTTAATAGTGCTTAATAGTGCAGCTTCAACTACATTAATAGTATTCTCATTTTGTTTGGAAGAATTTTAGCAGATTGAAAATAATTTATTTTTGAAGCTTCCAACACTATGTCTTAACGGGCTTATACAGCGTTGCTTAGTTTTAATTTAAGTTCCAGATATATCGGAACTGTTGCAAGCGCCATGTTCACGAGTAGACTGATGACTCCGGACAGCATGCTAGGAGCAGACAAACTGTCTACCTTCTCTCTAGTTAATTTTTGGTGTTACCGCTGAAACCAATAAATTGTTATTTTACTGGTGGTAGGACCTCTTGTGAGTCCGCACGGATAGGTATCACCGCCATGCCTATTTCTGCCGTAAATCAGTAATGCGTTTCGGCTTGAAGGGCGGTGCAGTCGTTATACTGTAAAAACTGAGACCTAAGAACTCATCGAGGTGGGTTCGGTATTTACGTTGTAGGTGTCTATGGGCTCCGGTAACCACTAAGCACCAGGTGGGCTGTGAGCTCGTCCACACATCTAAGCAATAAAAAAAAATACAGTTTCCTCGGACAGGTTCGATAAAGTATGAAAATAGTGGTAAGACCTCTTTAAGCATTACTGCTTTAAGGTTTATAATGATCTTAATAATTCATTTATGAAACGAAAAATAAGGCAAGAATTGCCAGCGATACCTTTTGAATATGCCTTCATTTCAAAACCGAGCGAGATTAAATTTGGATGAACTTTCTGATATTATCTTAATTTTTTTTTGTCATCACCTTTGAATTTGACTACGTACGAGTTGCTAAATAGGCAAGATCAAATCGGCAATTGCTGAAAATGTAAGACGTAAATACTCTTTTTTTTATTGCTTAGATGGGTGGACGACCTCACGGGCCACTTGGTGTTAAGTGGTTTCTGGAGCCCATAGACATCTACGACTTAAATGCGCCACCCACCTTGAGATATAAGTTCTAAGGTCTCAAGTGTAGTTACAACGGCTGCCCCATCCTTGAAGCCGAAACACATTACTGCTTCACGGCAGAAATAGGAAGGGTGGTGGTACCTACCCGCACGGACTTACAAGAGGTCCTACCACCAGTAATCGTTATTATTCCTACCACTCGTATCGTTATTATTACATTTTCATTATATTACATACGAAGGATATATATGAGACCGTCAGCGCAAAAGTGGCCTAAGCTTACCATAGTTAATGTGGAGATAATGAAGTTTGAATTTACTTTTACACTGCTTCGTAGGCAAAAACAGTAGGTACGCGCAAAAATAATGTTTACAAAGTCATCTGTTATCTATAAATGAAATTAGAGATTGGCTGATGTTGCGTCAAAATTTATTAAGTTTTAAATAAATTGCAAATTGCAATACAAAAAAGCACATATATAAATAATTTAGGATTAGGCCACTTTTGCGCTGACGACCTCATATATATTAATCAAAAATTATAGTCAATTCCTTTTTATTTTATGTTAGTATAAGCTCTTCTGAACTAGAAAAACTCTGTATTGCCTAACTAAAAAATATCAAACAAAAAAGTAATATAATTAATACAAGCGTATATTATTAACCGCCGTTATAAATTCCACCCTCGTCTGTGTATGGGGATCCGAAGGGCGCTCCCCTATAGAAACACCATGAGTTTTTTTGTACATATAACTACGAAGAGTTCCTTTTAATCTAATTTGAAGCAGTAAATATGATTTCGCCATGCTGTTAATTAAATAAGTTCATTTATAAATAATTCTAAATATTGAACCAAACTTGAATTTTTTGACACAATAGTTTCAGTTCCATTCTCATTATCATCATCATCATTATCCTGCCCTTCTCCCAGTCACCTGGGGTCGGCGCAATTCTATCGTATACCATTTCTTCGCTCACTCCCTTCTTACCCATATCGTCTTTCACGCAATCCATTCATTACTTCTTAGGTCTACCTCTTCCTCTATATCCTTCCACATTCATAGTTAACATTCTCTTACCAACCTCATTTTCATTTCGTCTCATCACATGTTCATACAATCCCAAACGCGCACTTCTCAGCTTCTCTGTCACAGGTGCCACTTTCACACTTCCTCTAACATATTCATTCCGTATTCTATCCATTCTCGTCACTCCACACATTCATCGCAACATTCGCATCTCTGCTGCATGCAATCGCCTCTCATTCTCATTATATCAAATATAAATAATATACGGTCCTTTGGTGTGAATTCGTTTGCAAGGATGGGTGTCACCTGATCAAAAACTTTCACCGCGAATCCAGAGTTCCTTTAATCTTTTCAAAATGACATAGCGGTAACGCTTTAACTGATGCTAAACAGTTAATAAGCCACCATTTTTACACGTTCAAATCCGAAAATACACTAAATTAACAAAATAAAAACAATTCACATAAATAACTTGACACCACACGTGCTCGCTAAAAAGTCCTAACCCGAAATAACATAATTGTCACATTTCGAATGTCAATCTAAGTGAAACCGGTTTAATAAACAAACACGATTTGAATCCAAGATATAGAAAGGACATGTCCCATTGTGTCCGTTACACGTGGCCACCCTAACTAACCCTTGTCCGACTAAAAATAGCAACATTGCGCTTCCAAGCGATTCGTGTGGACATAATACGATTCTTCGAGTACCCTTGCAAGGGTTTTAAGTATGAATTCATGTAAATTAGGCTGTAGGTATCTATTAAGAGATATTCATCGTTGAAGCCGTAAAAATGTTCAAGGCTCAAAGAAATTTGTTGCTGAAAATTTTCATTGAATTGTCACAAACAATGCGACCCGCAAACACATTATCAATCAAATTTGTCGTTTAAAAGTTCGATTACTTATTTTATTGATGTGAAACATCTATAGCCGCACGTAAAACCGATTTCTGGCGTGGCGACGCATGCCGTGGCGACGCGTCGCCATGCGCAATCGACTGTGCGATTCTCTCCCACTCGATCCGGCGTTAAGCCATCTCTCTCGCTACACTGAGCTCGGATACCTATAGTGTATACTCCGTAGTGTATACAGTGTTGTTTGCTACAGTACACATAACCTGTGTTTTACTTGAAACCAAATTNTACTCCGTAGTGTATACAGTGTTGTTTACTACAGTACACATAACCTGTGTTTTACTTGAAAACAAATTATTTTTTCGTAATATTTTATTTTATCATTATGACATATTTAGTTCCTATCACAATCTGTTCTTTTCTGCATATTACTTTTACAAAATAATGTCGATGTTTCACATCTGCCAGGCGTCCCGTGACGGCTCAATTTTTTTTGATTACACTTTATTGGAAACAAAAGAAAAAAAACGCACACAAAAACAAAATTTTCAAAGAGCATATAAATGAACATGTATGCGAGGATGTAATACAAGATTATATGAAAACACAACATATACATATGTAGTTACAACGAATTAATGAGTTCCTGGAATACGACTGAAAAATGGAATGAATACGCTGTGTTTAAATTAAATTTGTATTTTCTCTTTATTCCAGCTCCATTACATAGATATTTATATGTAAACGAATATAGTTTAACAGAAGTCCAAGCCATCTGAATATAGAATTCAAAAGAATAATTATCAATATAACACTAAATTATATCGGAAAAAAATTATCTAAAAAAAAACTATTATTAAAAAAATAAAAAAATATGCCCGCTGAGTTTCTTGCCAATTCTTCTCAGGACGGAGGCTAGTTCTTATGAATTGGCGGTAGTTCTTTTGACGTTCAACAAGTATGTACTTTCATTTATGTCGAATTTTTTTTTTTGATTTGATTAGATTTCGTTTGATTTGATTTGATTTGGAGTATTGTTTTGTTCAAAAACGTAAATTGTTAGTCGATCATGTCTTTTTCAACTCTCATGGAGAAACCAATTTGTTTTGTTGAATTAGCTAATAATCGTGTCCGAATGAGATGATATTAAAATGCAATGCTATATATAACATGCGTTTTATAATTTGTATAAGAATTTAGCGGGTGTATCTGGAATTTTTAGTATCCTTTTTTATTGTCCAGGACGACAGATGAGCCACCTAATGTGCCCATCAGCAATGTTGATGACCCAAGCGGTTACAAGTTGCTGAGTTTCTGTCCACCGCTACGGGCTTTTTAAACGATTGCAAATAAAATAAAAACGAAAAAGTTCCCATTATTGTATGTTTTTTTATTTTATATATGCCTGAGAAGGATATTTGATAAGCTACGAAAATAAAGGACAAGAGGTCGAGAGGAAGGACGAATATGCTCGACAAACCGAATTCACGCTACCCCAATATCAATGTAGCCAACGCGATAATTGCTACCGTGAATCGGAGTCGATGGAGCACGATCAAACGAAAGAACTGAAGCGACATAAAGAGAGGATTTTGTTTACATGAAAAATGAATAATCACAGAATAAGTTTTATTATACACTAGCTGACCCGGCAGACTTCGTAGTGCCTCAATCGATAAATAAAAGACCTAAACTTTTGTATAAAATAAACTTAAAACAAACAAAAGGAAAAACAAAATTGTTATTTTTATTTAATTCCGAGCATTTTCATATTTATTTTAAACCTTTTAAACCTTCTCTGGACTTCCAAAAATAATTCAAGACCAAAATTAGCCAAATCGGTCCAGCCGTTCTCGAGTTTTAGCGAGACTAACGAACAGCAATTCATTTATATATATATATATATAGATTAAACGAAATCACAAAACTGCATTGCATCAAACTTCGATCGGAACCGGTACAAATGTGCAGTAAAATCTTGAACAATAACGGAACAGAGCGAAATAAAACGTGCAAAAACAGATATGGAAGGATTTAAGGCACTCGCTTATTACATTTCTATCTTTTTCTTTCAGCATAAACTGGTAATTTGTTACATTTCCATGTGTGCCTCGAACGATAAGCATTTCATTTTATCGTCGAGATTCTAGATTGAAAGACGCGCGAAAATAGTTCTTTATTGATTTATTTATTTTATTTATTACACTTCATGTAAAATTTACATTATAAAATTATATAAATGTAATGTTAAAAATTATATATAAAAATGAAATATAAAAATTATATTAAGTTACGAATACATACACAAAAAAAGTATATATATACATATATACACACTATATACATATATCTTTAACTCTTGATAAAGGTACAATGTCAAGAGATAAATTTAGTTTTAGGATTTGTGGATCAAAAAAGAACACTTTGCGATTGTTTGCAAACACTTTGCAAAAGAATAACGTTCGGTACTTATAAGTTTATAAAATATCTCGGGAGCTTTATTTTGGGGCTGTGATCACTGAAAATCGATTTGAGCGGAACAGATAACCCTGAATAAGTCTAGTTTTTGGAGTGCAGTGTAAATAGCAGAGTGCAGTAGCATAGTCCAAGTATAAATAGCACGAACAACTTAAATAACTTCAAGGTTTGACACTCTCCTAGCCGAGCCCTGGACATGTTTCTAATGCTAATATCTGAATTTATATTTATTTCGAAACCCTTGGTCCGTGGGGTCCTAGCGCTATAAGGCTTTTTAAGGAAATAGAAAAAAGGTCAGTCGACATCACAGAAGACCGAAGAGCTGGTAGCTACCTTGGAGAAAGAATTAGTGTAGCTATTCAAAGGGGGAACGCTGCCAGTATCTGCGGAACCTTGCCTAAAGGGGCTCCTTTTAATAATATACTTTAGTTATTAAATTATTATTATTATTATTTAATATTATTAATATTATTTTAATATTAGTAATTTAGTATTTATTTGTAATTAAATATAAATTTCAATATATTCATTATTGTTTATGTAGGAATAACATGATGTACAATATTTAGTTTTCAAATCATTTATAATTAAGAATATAAACAGAGGGTACTGAACTAATGAATAGGTAGTGAATAAATTTTACAATAAAACAAATATCTGAAAAAATGTGCTCAATATATGAAATCGTTCTGAAATCCGACTTAACTAATTAAGACTATTAAACAAAATGGGAGAGAGACGGATCCCCAGTGAACTCTCTCAGAACAATTACGATGTTCTCTGGAATATGCCAGCATTACACAAATTGCTAACAAAGCATTACAAATTCCATGTATTAACGTGCTCGCTTCTCTTTTGTGTAACGTTCTTTGCAAATGAATTTATTACAAGAATATGAAATGTTTCACTAATATGTGACGAGGACTGGATTGGTACTTTGCCTCAACAGGTATACCTAGTACTGCCGTTATGGCAACATGGCTTAGCTAAAGCATTACGGCAATTTAGCTAAGTTACAAAAAATAAGGCTACCCACGAATTATGAATCACCTATACAAAGCCGGTATTAAAGTCCGGATATAGTATGATAAGAAACTAAGCTAAGAAACTTCGAACTCTTTTAAAACACCTACAAATAACTTTGTTTATCTAGTTTATCCTGAAGAAAGCAACGTGTCATAAAATTCGTGGCTTGCATATTAGTAAAAAGAATACAAATAAAGATGGTCTAATTTGTATTGGTCATGCTAATTTTTTTTCTCCTACCTATGCTGATAGCCTTGAGAGGCTATTTCAGCTTCGCCCTAACGTGTTTAGGTGAGCTCACAGGGCTCAAACCGGAGTGTTGCTAACACTGACCCTAGCAAGAGCAGTGCTTCACAGAATCTACCACCGGATCGGAAACGCGACCCACTGAGAAGATCCGGCGAGAAACTCAGTGGCTGTGTCTATGGGTTAATTCGCTCGTCGAGCCCTTCGTCGTAAGCAACGGGTTCGACGAGGATGGTGACCGAGTACATGCTATCGTGTTTTTTTTTTTATATTCCGTATAAATCCTTAGAAAAAAATACGGATTTTCCTGGGGCTTATTCGCGTTTTTTGTTATACCTACTAATAAACATTTAAATAGCTGACTCGTTACGGGCGTGTACCGAACCTGAAAAGTTTTGTAATTCCCATCGCTCGTTACAACGGAACATTTCACCGTAAGCAAAAGTCGCGGAAAATCACTTTAGCATACATTTTCTTTGACTCGATATATGTATGTCGCGTAAATATGAGTGGCGGAGTATTTCAAATACGGATGAGATTAGGTTCTACTTTCACGCCTTTTTATGTGTGCTGCGCGAAAGTAAATTATTCATCACGAAATTTCCTGTAAATGTATTTTCGTTCGTATAAAGTTCCCGTAAAGCTACACAATATTTAATTACGAAAGTACATATATGCGTATATAGAAGTATAAAATGTAATAGTTCAATTGATCTGATTGGATTTTTTATTTATTTAACCTTAAATAAGTTTTCTCTTGAGAATTTTTCACATTACTTGAAGGTAGGTATGAAAAAATATAAAAAATACGTAATTATAAACTTTTTTCATATTCTTCGAACCTCGCGGATTGAAAAATGTTTGAGTGTTATATATGACCTTGGCTGAGACAGTTAAGTCTGTACCTTCGCACTAAGTAAATAATATATGTACTTTTAATATAAAAACGAAGGCAGTTTATCAGCGTCATCAATGTAGTCGAAGTATATTCAATAAGCATTACTAAAACTCAAAAAGTATTGCTTAAATCCTGATAACATTAAAATATGTCCACACGAAAAGCATCAACTTCCAAACAAAAAAAGATCATCAAAATCGATTTACCTACAAAAAACTTATGAGAAACACACACAAAAGAAATACAGTCGAATTGAAAATCTTCTCGTTTCTGGACGCCGGTTAAAAATGTTATCCAGCCGCTAAAATAAAAATAAAATGAATTTTTAAATTTGAAATCTGAAAATGTCTCTAATTGACCTAACGTCTCTAATGTATGGAAATATCTACATATAACAAACATTGTTTCTTCCTAAACAGAATCTTCGTTAGCTAGTTGGTTAGTGTACCTATAGCAACAGTTGTATTAGCAAAATTAGGGTCCGTCCCAGGGGCGAATAAGCCTGGAAATGACGTCAATTCCCCTTTATTAGAGGGTTTAACATTTTTACACGGTCCTCCCTCAGCCGTGTTTCGTGAAGAGTACTCAAATAATGAGCGATAGGACGCTTTCCTTTATACGCTTGTGGTGTATTCTATAAAATTCATGGAATTTAAACTACAACGTATCCAACCTCAAACAAAATATTGTTGTTATCTGGCAATAAATTGATATGAAATATATATTTTTCTTTCAAAAACAGAATAATTATATTATAATAGCGCTTTATTATAACATTAATATTCAATATAGAGCCTGATAAATCCAGCCTTAATAAGCGTATTTAGGCTTCGTGTATACGAGTAGTACGAGTAATATGATTACAAGATAATGTTACGCGTCGGGGCTCAGGATCAATAAAATTCCACCGAAGTATAAATTAAAAGTGTATTTATCACTTAGAACACGTAAAACACTTCACAAACACTTTAAAATTCTCAGTTCGCTTCTTCCACTTCGCTTCAGGTTTTCCGTTCGCTGTTTCGCTTCGAGCAGTTCCGATCACTAACTGACTGTGTGCCATCTCTGCAACGCTATTATAACCGATACCACATCCCTAGAATTATCGAGAATATTTTACATTAGTCGAGTATTGTGTTTCCGCTATCTGACAATAGATGGCATTGTAGGTACTTCTCGAGCGCTCTAGATGCTACTAGATCCTTCGTAGTTCGTTCGACTATTCAGCGATAGATGGCGTTACTCTTACTGGCGTAACAATAATCTAGTCATCAAATGAGAAGGTGATAATTAACGATACTATTTTTTTTTTAAGCTGAATCATAATTTTACTCATTTATTGTTTTACTGTCAAATAATATAATATAAAGGTTATAAAAAGAATGATTATTTTGCACACAAAACTTGACAAAAGCCAGAGTTTTTTTTTTATTGCTTAGATTGGTGGACGAGCTCACAGCCCACCAGGTGTTAAGTGGTTACTGGAGCCCATAGACATTTACAACGTAAATGCGCCACCCACCTTGAGATATAAGTTGTAAGGTCTCAGTATAGTTACAACGGCTGCCCCACCCTTCAAGCCGAAACGCATTACTGCTTCACGGCAGAAATAGGCGGGGTGGCGGTACCTACCCGCGCGGACACACTTGAGGTCCTACCACCAGTTAAAATTATTATGAATATATATTATATTCATTGAGTTGCTAGTTAAAAAAAATTAACTGCTAAGAATTATTTTCACGATCAACGTTACTAAGGAAGGTATAGTTTTCAAATTACAAATAACACATGTTCAAAGGCACATGTCTGGGTATTCGAGACGAGAATAAACACACCCAGATATTAAATACCTTTGACAGAGACACTGAGTCGGAAGCAAAGGTCCTACTTGTGTACACGACGAAGCAATCGTGAGCTCCGGTTTGAAAGATGAAACGGCAAGCTTTAAATAAAACTGAAACTCATATCAGTCGCATTTCAACAGATCGGTCGTAGAGCAATCTCTTTCCGAGAAAAAAATTGGCTGAAGGCGGCGACATTCGCTTTTTTATGTGAATAGGTCCCAATAACCACTCACTATCACGTCTACAACAAAAAAATATCAGTTTTTTATTTATTTATTTGTTATTGCTTTGATAAGTGGACAACCTTACGGTCCACCTGGTGTTAAGTGGTTATCGGATTCCATAGACATCTGAAATGTAAATACCGCTACCCACCTTGAGATATGAGTTCTAAGCTCTCCGTTTTTACAGTACAAAGACTGCCCCACCCTTCAAACCGAAACGTATTACCGCTTCACGGCAGAAATAGGCAGGGCGGTGGTACCTACCCGCGCGGACTCACAAGACGTTTTACCAGTCTGTCATCGTGAATGAGTATAGTCATGGAGAGGGCTCTAGGCCAGGCTCGGAGTTTCCCCGTGTCATCGAATCAGGAATGAGAAGATTCAGAGGGGAACCCTCAGGTAAGCGGACTGCGGTTTTCGAGGTGGTGGGTAGACAATAGGCAATGAGAAGGGCACATCGCTTGTTGAAAAGACCGCCTTTGGGGCCAAAAAGGTCTCGAATGACGCCTGAGTAAACTTCCCACAAAGTTCTGTTGAAGGTCGCGGGAATCCGCTAGAAGATGCAAGCGGCGCAAAACCATTAAGAACTTCAGGGCAGGCATATGTCCAACAGTGGATGTTTCTGTGTTGTCAAAGAAGCATACCTATACTTGTTACACTATGTAGAAATGAAAGAACATTATAAGCAATCAATCACTTTCTTACGCGTTGAGTAAATTTAATTCGGGAATTTCTTAAACACGTAATTTGTACACACATTGATATAGCTTCACTAATATCGTATGTTGAGAATTGAAAATCAAAGGAGAAATATCACGTTTCTAAATAAATTAGGTCTCTCGGTATTTTTTAATTAGTTTCCATCTCGATTATTAATGGCACGTAGGTACGAGTATATGATAGGAATATATGTCCAATACAAATAACTTGGAGTACTTTTTTTTAAGTTCGTCACTCATCCATTTCTGTTATACGCGAGCAATCAAGTCAAGTCAAGATCACTAAAAGTATATCCAAGTCGATTATATTTTGAGAGAGAAATCGCTTTTTTTTTTCTTAAAATATGTTTACGATGACTTATATTTATAGAACGTAATTTAATAAAAGTTTACGTTCACACTTGAAAGGTATTCGATTCTGTAATTTAAAATAAATTCATATTCTAACAACGATATAACTTAATTCGAATCAAGTCGTAAGTCGTGATGGGATAAGTTTTTCGATCAAGAAAACATTTGATTTAAGGCTTCGTCAAACAGAACGCGAACTTAGCGCTGCGTTTTAACGTCGCGCTCTTTACATGTCACACAAATTGACTAGATGAGCCCAACGCTCCTTGACGCAACGTAACGCCAAATCATAGTGCCTTTCGATAGCAGTGTAAAAATTTAAAAGTATTAAGATGTCGAGATTCTATCAATTTTTCGGGCATTATTCAGTATTTTAATACACATTCAATGGACTCTAAAATAAAATTTGTAAAAAATTACAACACCTGACGTCAAAGCGTCCCAACGCCGCGACAGAGCGTTGCGTAGTTACAGCGCTGGCGCTCTGTTTAACAGTATGTTACCATAGTAGTACAACACATCTCGGCGTCACAGCGCGCCGTTAGTTTAGCGCTCTGACGCGCGCTAATTACGCGTTCTGTTTGACGAAGCCTTTAAGTATTTGAACGTACATATCGTATCGTATCACAGTTCCTAAAAATCACAAGTCTGTAATTCAGTGATATTAAGTAACAGAAGCTGTTCCAATTATTACAGTCTTCATAGTTAGGTTGTATGTAAGTATTAAATAGAGAAAATACTTATCAATAACTTGCCTTGGGCAATTTCGCCATTTATTCCCGTGCGTACTTAACAAATGTTCACGATTGACTTCCACATCACACACACACAGTGAAGCAATAACATCGTGTAATAAAAATCAAACCCGCAAAGTTACAGTTTGCGTAATTATTGGTGGTAGGACATCTTGTGAGTCCGCACCGGTATGTACCACCACCCCGCCTATTTCTGCCGTGAGCCAGTAATGCGTTTCAGTTTGAAGGGCGGGGCAGCCTTTGTACTATTAAAAGTGAAACCTTACAACTCATGTCTCAAGGTGGGTGGCGGCATTTATGTTGTGGATGTGAGCTCGTCCATCCATATAAGAAAAAGAAAAAAAGCGTGTCGCAAAAGTCAAAGAGAAGTAGTAGTAGAGAGTAGTAAAAGCGATTCTCGAAGAATGAACAACAGCGTTCTTTGAGTAACCTCACAGCATACTGCAATCAATATCCTGCACTTATTAGTTATATGACGTATTATATGCAATCATGCATTTCGGACATGAAGGATGGGATAGCCATTACGCAAAAAAAAAAAGATATCTTTTTTTGAACTGAAATATGACAGTGAAACTTTTTCAGTGTTCGTGTTTTGTATTTTAAGCAAAATGAACCTTAACAGTCCGGGTAGGTATCGATAAAACTGAGCCTTAAGCTTCGACAAAGGAAGCCCGCCTCTCTGTCAGAACACAGACACATTGATTTCATTATTAATATCGACTTATGAACATAGACACGTAGATAGTGTTATTACTAGAACAGACGTGCTTATATTTTCATTGCCAATCATTAATTCTTACGTCGGAAAATGTAAGCAGCACGTACTATCTTAATGATGAAAATACATAACTTATTCATGTATTTAGCAAATAGTTTCAGGAACTATGGAAACCTATTTAATATTATTACGTATAATAGATGACAGAGCCTATTGTGAGATAAGTACCGCCGATATAATCGTTAAATAATACAATTGAGCCCTCTCTCTCGCCATTGTATTATGATGTCTATGGACTCGAGTAACCGCTTTAAAGGAGGTTACATTGAAACGAAAATGACACCTGAAAATTTCGTCTTGACTAAGATTCAGTGCGTGTACTCTTTATACGTTTTACACCGAAAATCCTCGAAACAGGATCTTTTAAAATTCCCCATACTAAACGCCTAATTAAGGGCGAATTGAAATAGTATTATGTTGCAGAAATGTTCTATTGAGGAACGATCTTCCTACCCATTGTCTTCCCGCGATCGCGGCGCTTTTTTTTTCTACCTATGCTGATAGTCTTGAGAGGCTATATTAGTGTTACCCTAGCGTGTAGGTGAGCTCTCGGGGCTCAAGCCGGAAGCGTTGCTAACACTGACCCTAGCAAAAGTAGTGCTTCGCAGAATCTACCACCGGATCGGAAACGCGAACCACTGAGAAGATCCGGCGAGAAACTCAGTGAGCTGTGTCTATGGGTTAATTTGCTCGCGGAACCCTTCGTCGCAAGCACAGATAGCCACCAATTGGGACTCTCTGTGGTAGCAAGCGACGAGTTCGGCGAGGACGGTGACTAGTACCCCTGGCGCTTGCAATACGTCAAAGTCTCGCGAACTCATGAAAATTTCAATCACATCGTGGTGAGAATCCGTTCAATGTATCCGTTCCGTAGTGTTTATATTGTAAATTAAATTTGACATTATAAACATTATCATTCAAAAAATCAGAAATAAATAATTTATTGAGATGTTTTTATTTGTGGTACTGCGAGCACATACGGGCGTCGTTCTGCCCAATACTGTTACGAAGCAGTAATGCTGATCAGTTTACAAACAATAAGACAAAATTCATTATGGTTGCATTCGGTGAGAATAGCCCCTTAAGCTATCAGCTAATAAAACGTTTAGACTCCGTTAAATCGTGTTTTTAACATAAATAACTTGGAGATAATCTGGAGGATCGAATCTAGAACGAGGTGATCCGACAGAGAACCAAACTTATCGACATAGCACAGCCGATTAGTAAGCTTCCACTTCACAGAGGCCACTGGTCAGTGGCAAAATGGCCGTAGGTATTAGGCGGAGAACCGATAATATAATAGTTGAGGTAAGCGTGTTCTTGAGTGGAAACCGCTGATTCGCAAACGCAGTGCAGGAAGCCCTCAGGGTCGATGGAGTGATGACAGAGAAGTCGAGGATCGTGCTCAGTGGAGTGCAATTGGAGAGGCCTATGTCCGCAGTGTACTGCTCTAGGATGTTGATGATAATGATGAACCACAAACTGTACAATATATAATTTTTTATTGCCCTTGTAGGCAAACGAGCATACGGCCCACCTGATGGTGAGTGGTTACCGTCGCCCATGGACTTCAGCAATGCCAGGGGCAGAGCCAAACCGCTGCCTACTTTTTATAATTTGTAAAGTACAGCTTAATTTAAGATTGACCTAACCAAACAAAATTCTGTTTATACCGTATAATTAATACGTGAAGCAAAAACTTTGCATCACTTTTTACGAAAATTGCGCGGACGAAGGAGTATGAAATTTTCCACACTTATAGAGAATATAGAGAAGAAGTACATAATGCTAATATTTTTTTAAAATAATGAATAAAAGATACATTAAATCAATAAAGAAAACATTACACACACTACATACCATGTATTTGACGCACACACGCATGCATACTATTTATTGTCAAACTTTTGTTCTTGACGTCTGTTGTCAAATTGAGAATAGATTAAATATTGTTTGTCTTTGTTAATATTTTTTATAGTGTAGTCTTGGCGAAATTTGTGTTTATAGAAGTATAAAATACAATCATAATAGTGTACAAACTTACAATCCCAATTAATTATAGTCGAATTTCGACTACTGCAGGACCTCTAGTACCGTATAAAGACTTCGCTAATAACAATACAAATTCTAACGGAACTTTCGCTGACAATTGATTGACCGGCTCTAGGTCGGTCAGCTTAATGATCCGATGAGTTATCAAGATGTTTAATGTTTCTAAGTTAATTGCTGTATTTAGTATTGGTTCTGTGATCAAAACATCGATCGTATTGGTTCAAAAGGTTTCATCTTATCTTCTTCTTTGTTTCCACCTTCTTATCGCACTAGTTGGGGTCGGCATAGCCAATTTTTTTTTCCATTCTCCTCTATCAGCCGTCATCTCAACAATCACTACTCTTTCTCTCATATCGTCATTTTCCATCCATGTCTTCTTCGGTCGACCTCTTCCCCCTCTACTTTGCACTACCATTTCGATATTTCCATACATCTCCTCCCTAAGCATCACATGTCCATACTACCATCCGCTCTTTAACTTATCGGTCACTGGGCTGTTTTCACATTTCCTCTCCATCCTCCCCGGCTCCTATTTGTAAAATATAAACGTGGCTTCCTTATTCGAAAGTAGTCGATACTGAAGATTAGCTTGCATCAAAAAAACAGCTGCTATAAACAAATAGAAAAACATAATGAAAGCAATTAGTTAAGTTAGTTCGTTTACTTGTAACAACCTACAGAAGTGAGATTACGTATATCTTTACAGTATTTACCGTGCTTAAGATAATCAGTGTTTCTAGAGGTTAGCACAAAAGACGATTTAGCCTTTTCAGTAACATTTACATAAATAACTGTGACGCATACTATTTCTTTTTAACTTTGCAAATTGAACCTTATTAGTTATGATGTATAAGGTAGGTCGTCTATGCGATCATTGTGATGAATGTTTTTTTTTTCGGGAAATATTTTTCATTTTTTTTTATTCATCGGTAGATGAACGATAGATCGAATTTTTGGCAAGAACGTGACATGCGAAATTGTGTCTATTGTTTTATTTTGTTAATTTAGTGTACATATCTGCATCTTTAAACGTGTAATAATGGTGGCTTCTTTAGCGTCTCTGATAGAGCACAAACGTGACAGAAAAAAAAATCGCTAGACGTACCTTCTTCCATTCCTCTAAAATGTCCAACTCAGTAAATAACCATTTTACTGAGCCTCTATTTCATCCCATCTCATCTAGTTTAATTCAAATTCGTCCCATTTAATTACAGTCTCAAATAAATCGCTTCGCTGTATATCACTTTTTATATAACCGAATCTTAACGTATTTTAAAACTGAAGATTCTTTATAAGCTTGACACTGGCAATATCAGCATCGCAAAAGGCCAATTGTCATAGTTTAAAAAAAGAAGACATATTATAATTTACTATGGGAGCGTACAATGCGGCCCTAGCACCGCTACTTTTTATAATAAGTCATAGATCAGAAATATCAAATAATATTTCATAGAACGAACAGCAGATTTCACAGTGTCACATCTAGTTCTTAAGCAACTACCAGACGCCGTGACCACGGTTTATCGTAACACAATTATCCTTGTCATATACGAGTTATTGCTTCAAGACACACATGACACGAATTAAGTTTCGCACGCAATCACGTTGTCATCCCGAGCTCGCCTTTATCTAATCTAATTACTTTACATAATATAGTCGTCGTGGTCTAAAGGATAAGACGTCTACTAATAATATCCTAATATACTAATACATACTAATATCCAGTGATGCGACTGTGCCGATTTTTCTAATGTTTCTAATTAAATATTAACTTTAACTACTTAACGTTTGTTCGCGAATGACTTCCGCGATGAAGAATTAATATTGTACAAAAAAAATAAGCCCGTAATGATTTTATTTACGTAATATGCAAATGAGACGACATGATGTAGACATCAGCTTGAGGTGGACGGCGCCATTAACATTCATGTTCGTTGACGCGACTATGCAATTAATAAACAAATATCATTCCCGATCGTGCGAACAGTCGACGTCGCCCAAAACACGTCATTACGGATCCTTCCGATACACTAACGGTGCTTTTAGGTACCCCAAGCACCGGTAATCGTTGTCGTCAAACCCGTCGCTTGCGACGAAGGGCTCGGCGAGTAAATAAACCCACAGACACAGCCCACTGATTTTCTCGCCGGATCTTCTCAGCGGGTCGCGTTTCCGATCCGGTGGTAGATTCTGCGCTGCACGGCTCTTGCTAGGGTTCGTGTCAGCAACAACGTCAGGTTTGAGCCGCGTGAATTCACCTACTTGCCCGGTGACGCTGGTATGGTCTCGCAAAACCATCAGCTTAGTTAGGAAAAAAGAAACTAATATATGTTGGTACATAACGTAACTGATATTATATTTTTATTAAGAAACAGGGGACTGTAACTTACATATTAAAATTTATTTAACACCCACACGGAGAATAAACTTCGGTGACACCTATTGAAAAGATGGCGGCTTAGTTTAAAAAATATGACATCATTAGTTCTAGGTCTTGCAAACAAAATTGCGGCTAGTAACATTAAGCAGCGCATCTAAACGCCGCTGCTGCCTTACTTCCTCAAAATAATAACCTTTACCTTTTTTTTTCTCGAATATACAGATTCTTATTTTAAATTAGGTATCTAGGTGTTCTGTTATTGAATACTAATCTATATATTAAGACGTGAAGCAAAAACTTTATACCCCTTTTTACGAAAATTGCGCGGACGGAGGAGTATGAAATTTCGGACACTTATAGAGAATATAGAGAAGAAGTGCAGAATGCTCATATTTTTTTTAAATTATACATAAAAAATACAACAAATCCATAAAAAACATTACACACACTACGATGCACTTGACACACACACACGCATGCACACTATTTGTTCATTGTCAAACTTTTCATATAGCTTATTAAATAGTCTGAGGTCAAATTGAGAATAGAATAAATATTGTTTGTCTTTATTAATATTTGCATAAAGTGTTGTCTTGGCGTAATCTGTGACTATATAATTTGAAAATAGAATCATAATAACGTTCAAACTTATAATTTCAATTAATTATAGTCGAATTTCGACTACTGCGGGATCACTAGTACGTAATATTTGGTCATTAAAGCTACGTAAGCAAAAGTTGTTCTTCACGTTGCGGCGTCTCCGATTCGAATGTGTTTTACTCGGCGGACGCAAAACAATAAAACCGCCCATATCACCTGTTTTTGTTAGAGGGGAGATCGACAAATTATCTCAAATATCTGATCTAAGTCGGTATCATAACTTATCTATATAAAAATAATCGTATATTATCTTTATTTACCATTATAAAATTATCATACCTAACACTAGGTATGGTAATTAAGAGACCCTCTCTTATAGTATTTGGCATGTCTATATAAGATATTTTTTTAAAACGTATTAAGAAGAAAGAATGTTTAATAAGAATCAAATACAAATAAAATTGCGGGTCAGATTTTAAGCCAAGAGCGCTTTTTAAAAATAAAATAATGCTAAAGATTTAGATACCTAGTTTAAAATGTGACGTTTTTTCGCGTCAAAGATCAAATTCTATAAAAACGTATTTAAATAATAATTTTCTTTAGAGACAAGACATTGGAGACTGCATAGTAATGTATTATATTAGTATTAAGTGGCATGTGTAAAAGTACCACAATCTTTCTACTTTTTGCCGCAGCTTAGAAGAGTCGAACACTCGTCAATTAATACAGTTGAAATGTTCTCTTCTTTCAAGGCTGCTAGCGGAATAGTAATGTCTATGGGCTTCGATTATTACTTAATAGGAGAACGTGACCTCTACTCGTTGATTTCAATAAAAACATTAGGGTTGCTACGCGGAATCCTCCTATGCATCGAAATACATTTATAATCTTAGAACACGTACCTATACGCTCTGCATCCTTGGGTCACGTAATAATTTCGAATTAAATTTATTATAAACAAACGCGACTCGATTCTGAATTCAAAGAAACAATCGAAGAATATTTAAATGTTTTGAAAAAATAATTCAGACAATTAAAAGACCGAGTGAATTTGAACAATAAAAAGTGCTGTGAATCAAAATTCGGTATTATAGTGATAAGAAATGTTCGATTCTTCTTAAATCGAGAACATAGAATATCGAACATGTGGAATCCGAATATGGATAACAGGCAAATGGAAAAGCGCGTTGTGGTCGGTAGAGTCCGACCGACCTGGGCCAGGAACCTTCCGGATGCTAGAGATGAGGACGAGAAAAGCGACCAGGAAGGCGTGATGCCTCACAGCGAACCTCCCTCGCCTACTGAACAGTGGGAGCAGCAAGCCAAGCAGGAAGATAAATATGATGTTTTTGGGAAGGTAAGTGTATTAAACAAACCTTTTGTTTTTAATAGTAGGTATCTTCATTTTCTCTTTTTCTTAAATGATCGCTCACAGGCCACCGTGAAATCGTTTTTTTTTTTTCTTTCTGTTCTCTCTCAATTATTCCAAATTATATCTAACGTGCATAGATAAAAAAAAATGAAATAGGTAGTATACATACAGCGAAGTGTAAATAAATATATATTTTTTATTAATTAAATACCTATATAGACAATTTCATGAATAGGTACCTCGGGTTGAGCTCGTGAGCTCACCTACCGGTCCGTGAGTAGTTGAAAAATCCTCTTAGACTACCGACGATTAAATAGGAAAAAAGCTATATAAAGTTTCCCGTTTTCCCCAAACGGACGGCCGTAATGAGTTATATCCGTAGGTATATCAAAGATATCTTACTAACTGCTTAGATATCCCTTTCAAATGCGCTCTATAATGTGTTATTGAAGTAACAGATACATAATTAAACTATGTATTAAAAATACTCTTTGGGTAGGTACTTTACTTAATTAGCACGCAAATGTACATTGATTTTTTTTTTGATAATGAAATTCTTATTGTATTCCTAAAATTATGACAATCGTATGTGCTCTATTTCGTGGTTAAACATGATTTTCCCAATTTTCAGGTTATGCTGCTCGGTGACAGTGGAGTTGGAAAGACGTGCATGTTAGTACGTTTCCGGGATGGCACGTTTCTCGCAGGAAACTACATATCGACCGTCGGCATCGACTTCCGGGTACAAAATCGCATTTCCTGCGACCTCCTCCACGACTTATACTCAATGCTATTCAAACAGTTCTTGTTGGCTGATACCTTATTTACTATTTAAACTATATTATTATATTTGCTTAGCTCACATACCTACTTCCAACTAAAATATTATTGTATTTAACAACAAAAATCTTTCGAATGTTGAAAATTAATAAAGATTAAAAAAAAAATAGTTCGAAATTTAAAATTCTCATTCCTGACGTAGAAGTAATTAATTACATTCAAGGGTTCCGAATTCAAATGGGCCACTCGCGAGTTCCAAACGAACGTTGCGCTTCAACGCGATTGGTGTTCGAAGTTTGGCGCGCTTTTTCCGTGCCCGCCCCTTTGCCCGTGACAGCTGTGATTGAATCGGCGTTTCGGTTGAATGATTTATTGTTGTAAAGGTCCTCGTTTTTTTGTTAGCTCATTTTTTTGACGTTTGATTTATCGCATCTGCCTTCATCGGTGGGAACAACAACGATATTATGAAAATCATAATTTTATTTGGTTTTGTTTCATTGGATAACTTTTGTGCCTACTCTGCTAGGTATATTATTATAGTTTGAAATTTCGATCAACAATAGTACTGCCTAGTACAATAGTAGAACCTAGTGGTAGGTACTATTATCGGTCAAAGATTAGAATATTCGATACTATTAATTTTAGATTATTGTTACCATAGCCGAATATAAATTAGAATTAGGTATTATTGAGTCATATAGAAATTTGGATATTTTTTTCTTTGTAATTTGTCGATGCCTGTAGAGTGGCAGGGACTTTTTATTTTCACATAATTATATTTCCTCCGAATACCTGAAACAGCTGATATTGTTTTAACAGCTATCAAAGACAATATAGAGGATTACGAACCATCCGAGCAATAAACATCGCTCGTGCACATCAGCAATGACTCAAGAAGTATTTGTTAAAACCTCATGGAACCTTTTGCCTAGTGATGCTTCGAACCACGATACAACGGCGAACTAATAATTCAAAAACACAAACTATAAACATCGAAAATACTTTCTTAGTCTTTTTAACGACGCGTGTAATTTTTCTTGAGTTTAAAAACATGTATGGACATTCTACTTAGTTGTAGTTATTAAATTAAGTACCTAGTGATCTATATTGAATGTTTTATTTTTATGTACCAATATAATAGTCGGTGATCCATATTATGCAAAGCGTCGATAAAGTTTTTAACCACCTGAACATTTTAAGAATTATTTATAAAAAAAATGTGTAATTTTTCGTTATCGCTCAATTAAATTTCATTAAAATTTGTACTTCCAATATTGAGAAGAACAAATATTTTAAAAATTGAAATAAAATTTAAGCACTTAAATCATTGAAGTCAATCCAACTAACGCCATCTGTCCGCAGAACAAGGTAGTCACAGTTGACGGAATCAAGGTGAAGTTGCAGATTTGGGACACCGCCGGCCAAGAGCGCTTTCGTAGCGTCACGCATGCTTATTACAGGGACGCACACGGTAATTAATGGAATTATTTTGAGGATGAAGCTTTTTGTGTATAAATATTTATATTGCATCTTTGAAATAACGTTTTGTGACTTAAAATGGAAATGCAAATTTTTTTTTAAGCTAGTGTCCTATCAGCAATCTCTGAAGCTAACAAACGTTTTGTAAAAAGTACATCAAATGTTACTAGATGGCGCTATAACTAATGCTTTTCGCTTTTAATTTTAGTAATAATAATTAACAGAAATTGAAAACGATACATCACATAGCAGAATTGAATCATTATGCTCGAATTCTTTTATTTTCATTGTTTAAAATAATTGTATTGACTTCTAGATAATTAAAAAATGCATGATTTAACTTTGAGTTTTGTGTTACACGAAGCGCCCGCGGTAGTCTGGTGTTCAGTGTCTACAGCTGCGGAAGCTAAATACGCACCTAACACGTGTTCACGAACGACTTCCAAGACGATCGAACAACGTTGTGTAATTAATTAAATTGTGTTCTAGTTTGAAGGGTGGCACAGCCGTTATTAATTTTGTACAATCCAATTGTGACTGAGATAAAGCCCCCCGGATATACTACGTATAGCAATAAAATGAATTAACTGTATATTTGTATCATGTATATAATTACCGAAAGTACCTTAAAGTACCGAAGCATTTGACCGGACTATTGATGATAGTGAACGTCTATAATTCGATCTGGATGATAACGCACGGACGCGCGTCAGCTCGGCGCGGTGTCAACTCGGCTTGGTCAATTTAAACCGGTCACGTGTGTCTGCCTTGTTAATTCAGTTGCCTAAGCAATCTATTGTTCAACACATCGACCTTGCTAGCTATGGCACTGAATAAAGTTTATCCTTTTTTTTTCATATTTAGCTTTCCTACTACTTCTGCATTTCAAAAATGACCTGGTCACACCATTTCCAGGAAATTCAAATTTCAAGTTTTTTTCATTTGAAAAAAGTACTTCTTCAGAATAAAACTTCAAAATTCATTTTTTAAATAAATTAATGATTAGGTATATCGTGAAGTTTTAAGATCTCTTCAGTTCTGGTTGTTAGTAATCCTGATTACTAGGGGAAAGTTAATTTCTTTATTAAACTGTGTTATTCGGGGCCTTAGTCAACACTATTTTTCATTTTCGGGTTGGGCGCGGTTTATTGTGTCTATTTTTCTTATAGTACCTGCGACATCGGCTAGTTGGAGACAAGAGACTAAATTCTTAGTTGTTCTATTACGTTATATTGCTAACGCTGAGTTCATCAGAAAAGCCATGCATCCAACAAAACACTATAACTTTTTAAGACCGTGCTTTCTTTCTCTCATAGCGTTGCTGCTGCTCTATGATGTGACGAACAAGACGAGTTTCGACAACATCCGAGCGTGGCTCGGAGAGATTCGGGAGTACGCACAGGACGACGTGGTCATAATGCTATTAGGTAAATTTACTGGGTCATTCAAACAAACAAATTGTAATCGTTTCAGTGACGTTACATTTAATTGAGTAACATTTATGTATTTAATTTAACTAATTAAGATATTAATTTAATTTTTAATGACATCTTAAAGTATTAGACATCACATTGATTGATCTTCTCAGTGGGTCGCGTTTCCGATCCAGTGGTAGATTCTAAGAAGCACTGCTTTTGCTAGGGTGTTAGCAACACTCCGATTAGAGCCCCGTGAGCTCACCTAAACACGTTAGGGTTAAGCTGAAATAGCCTCTCAAGGCTAGCATAGGTAGGGAAAAAAATCAACATCTTCTTTTCGTTTACCGGAATTCCCGGTTTGTTGTTTGCGGACAAGGAGAAGCCCATGTTTCCTGATTTACTGCAACTTGGATTGCTAAACGAAATCCGAGTGTCTTAGGTACATTCCATTATCTAAATCAACTTCGCGTGACATCAGAGTACCTATGAAGTGAAACGAATAGACGGCAGCCGGTCAAGTCAGTCATTCAGGGTCAGTGTGCTTAGTGCGAGTTTATTAACGTTTTAGAATATTCTAGATAGCGTAAAAGTTAGCTCATGTTTGTATGGAATGGGATTGTTTGCCTACGTTTATTGTTAGGGGCGCTGTTCCAACTGCATACAAAATTGGGTTAACTTTTACGCTATCGAGAACGTTATAAAACTCGAACTAAGCACACGGGTAAACGCTGAGCATTGTGAAACTGTTTTGCCTTGCAGGTAACAAATCCGATAGCGGCCTAGAGAGGGCGGTGAAGCGGGAGGAGGGGCAGCGCTTGGCGAGAGAGTACCAAGTCGCCTTTATGGAGACATCAGCCAAAACCGGACTGAATGTCGAAGCTGCCTTCGCCCACGTGGCGCGATCGCTCGTCGCCAAAGCGAACCCCGTCGATCCGTCGAGGCTGGCGGTGCGCGCGCAGCCATCACAAGAACAACGGTCATCGTGTCCGCCATGTACATAAGTTTATTCTAGAAAAAACTTGAGAGGTGTCAAGGGACACCCGGATGGAACGAAGTTCCTTTCGATTAATTAGTGAAGGAATTGTAATAAAATTTTAATTTTATTTAGGTTATAATAATATATTTTTAAATATAATATATAGGATTCATTATTGTTATTATTTTATTATTATTTATTATGTACAAAAAACCTATATACACTCAACAAAAATAATCGTCGCGACACCACACTGTTCAATGCGAAATAGAAAGACGAAACGAAAATAACTGGCTTGCTTTCTATGAGAGAGAGAGAGAGAGAGAAAGACAGACAGAGAAACACGTGCACGCCACACGGCTTACAACTATAGCAAAAAGTGTCGTTACAACTTTTGGTCTTAATTTTTTCCGTCTAGCCCCCTTTCGCAACGCGCGATAAGGAACTTCGTTCCAAAATATGCATAGCCCGTATTCTAACACCCAGTTGCGAGCTTAAGGTCGGAAGGACCGATGTACTTAATGTATTTCAATGCCGTTGACGGTAAACGTCGTCTCATATTGTAAATGCATGGCGTATGTATTATTTAAATGTCGTAATAATTGTTTATATCACGTTATTTGGCTATAGAACTATGAATTTTTTATTTACTTTTAAATAAAATAAAAAGTCGTTTTAATTCATTCCAAGTTTTAATTTCATTTTCGAAATTAATATTCGCTGTAAAAATCGGCCTCTTTTTTAACGCACAAATCAATGTTTAATAAGTTTAATAGAAATTTATTGGGAATTTACGTAATAATTGAGTATATTCGCTTAATAATTTGTAAACTTGTTTTCTTTGTAATTATTCTACTTTAGGCGCAATGAATACAATTCAATGAGTTAAAATGTATCAGATTAATCTATAATAATATGATGTATACATACCTATTTGAAATACATCTACTTTATGTATATAGTGTGTGGGATCATTGTGAAATAAATTTTAAAATGTGTAATCTAAGCTTTGTGATACCAAACTTGAGAATCCCTTTTCGATTAATGTCGCCGTCATATATAAAGTACCTTAATGATAATACTACAGTTATTTGATAACAAAATATTTCTATTCCAAGTATATTGATTATCAATTAGTTTTATGCTCCATGCTATCCTTTGCCTCGTCTGGATAGACAAAAGGAACAGACCAACCATAATCATAAAATAAAAGGGTTTATTTTAGTCGATTAACGACTAGAAACTGTTTTAAATTCTCAAAAGACAACAAATATCCTACTTAAGCATTTGCTTGATATAAAATATAAAGAGCTCAAAAAACGACAATCTAGAATATTCTTGATGTTTTTAAAATCGTATCCCGTAAGATAAAACTATGTTATCCGGTTAATAAATAAAATATTAATGTTACTCGAAAAATAAAAAAAAAGGTGTAAGAATGTATTAATAAGTAAACCATAAAATAAACTGTACGTATTTATAATGACGCTGATTGTTGCTTGTGTAAAAATAAAACATAATATCAATAAAGAAAAGCAGATAAAACAAAATAAAAAAGGTGATTATTTGTCTTTGATTTATTATTAACTATTTATTTATTTATTTTATTGCTTAGATGGTTGGACGAGCTCACATCCTCACCTAGTGTTAAGTGGTTACTGGAGCCCATAGACATCTACAGCGTAAATGTGCCACCCACCTTGAGATATAAGTTCTAAGGCCTCAAGTATAGTTACAACGGCTGCCCCACCCTTCAAGCCGAAATGCATTACTGCTTCACGGCAGAAATAGACGGGGCGGTGGTACCTACCCGTATGGACTCACAAGAGGTCCTACCACCAGTAATTACGCAAATTATAATTTTGTGAGTTTGATTTTTATTACACGATGTTATTCCTTCACCGTGAAAGTCGATCGTGAACATTTGTTGAGTAAGTATAATATTAGAAAAATTGGTACCCGCCTGCGGGATTCGAACACCGTTGCATCGCTAGATACGAATGCAACAGACATCTTATCCTTTAGGCCACGACGAACTGGGCCTATGTTCATTTTATAACAATGACTTTTCATTACATCCTCTACCTACCTACTTAAGATGTGTTCACGAACGAATTAACACAGATAGTTGCCAGCATGAAAGTTTTCTATCATGATAAAGCTCGAGATGCTTTTTTAGCATATATGTTTAAAAGAGCTTCCACCAGTCCGCCTGGTGTTACGTGGTTGACTTTGAGATATAAGATCGAAGTCACTATAGTTATAAACAGCCCTCCCGAACTAAAACTTGGCAACACAAATAAGCACGATGGTGATAAATACGCGTTTAAGCCAATTTTTTAGTACAGTATTATTTATTTACGATGGTCGGCACTCGGTTTCAAGGTTGGGAAAACAGTTACATAATGTTGAGACTTGGACCTCATATCACAAGAATGGTGGCGACATCCACATTGTTAAATGCGGTTATATATAAATATTCATGCGTAACGCTGACTATAGGTAGACTGTGGTACAAAAACAACTTAATAGGCAAAGTAATCAGCACAAACGGATAACAATAGTGGCAATACTATAGTGATTTATAAAAAAAATATTTTCGTTGTTTCTATGGAACCGGATTATAGGTTGAGATAACATAAAAAAAAAGTATTGTTAAAAAGTGTCTATTGGAAATTTTATGAGATTTGTTCAGTTAATCATTTGAAAACGAAATCGGATTTAAAAGGATAGCATTATCTTTGAATTGAAATATTCCATCTTTAGTTCAGAATCCATCTGTCAAAGTTTTAAATCTTCCCGCTTGTAAATGAACAAACCGAAGTTAACCGAAGTTTAAAACTGGCGCTGTGTTCATTGTTCACTAGAAAGAGATAGCACGCTTTCGGTTGCTTCAATCAGAGGACGCAAACATTTTAATTCTTCTAAACTGTATGAGTGTATTTTTGTATTGTGTTACATTTAAATATATCTACAGTCTCTGATTCTCAAAGTCTTCCTTCTGCTATGAGAATCCTAGTTTCGTTAAATATCCGAGTTCAGTTTTTTCCTCATTCTTTTTTATTCTTGCATTCTCATAGTTTGTTGGTTTGTGGCATTTTTATGTCATAACTATTAAAATGATATTCATGCTAATAATGCTAATATGTAATCATGAAATACGGAAAAAGAAATAGCTTTCATCCAGAAATATTATTTCCAAGGGTTTGCTTTCTTTCTACAATAATGCAAGTTAACTCGTGTGTAGCGGCTAATTATATATTCACAATCTTGAACAATTTAATATCCAAATAAATTTCAATTTTAACATTGATATTATACTATACTGAGTATAACTATACTGAGAGCTTGGAACTGATATCTCAAGGTCGGTGGCACATTTACTCTAAGGTTACGCTGGAATAGCTTCTCAAGGCTACCAGCTTAGGTAGGAAAAAAAAAATTACTTCATAGATGTCTATGGGCTCCAGTAACCACTTAACACCAGGTGGGCTGTAAGCTCATCCACCCTTAAAAGCAATAAAAAAGGATATTCTTATATGTACTTTTTTCTATGTAATTTATAACATCATTAAAACAGAGTAATTAGGATGGAGCCATTACTTAGTTTCTTAGTTAAAGGATACTCGAGCGAACTTAGGTCTTTGAGGGTTATTCTTCTGAGCATTATTATTACTGTTATAACCTTTGGTTAACTCTTCTATCTTTTACGATATGAATCATTTACCTTGCAAGAATTGTTGGACTTTTAATCTACATGTACTTGTTATGACTAATCGTTTTCCTGATTGAGTATCATTCTTTTTTTTAAGGGATTTTATGACCTGGTTACTAGGACCAGTTAGGTCAAGTCTTATTTTAATTTTAATGAAAACTTTTTTTATATGAATAATGATATTATGAAATGAAATGAAGTTGATTAATATGCAACATGGCATGAAATTAAAGGTGATGAGATGATATGGGATGAAATATAATCTCAGTAAAATGGTGGTCATTTACTGAGACCAGTGGACTTTTTGGGGGATCCCGAGAAATTACGTTCAGCGGCTTTGTTTCATTTTGCCACATTTGTGCACTTTCACAGATACAAAACAGTTAATAAACCACCGTCATTACACATTTAAACCTGAAAAACACTAAGTAGACAAAATAAAACAAATCACACAACTTTACTCCTCGCGTTGGCGCCAAAAAGTTCCTTATATCTGTATCAGTACATACCAATCTATAACGAGTCCAGTGTGGCCATATCTAAAATCACAACAGCGTGATTCGATGTGGCCTCGCATCGCCTTGAAAGCATAATATATATACATACATACATATTATATTGAACCGAGACTTTGAAACTGATCCTGCAGTTTATGTAATCAACATATAATTATATAAAGTGTCAAGGAGTTTGGAGTCATAGTTTAACTAAATATCGTGATCTTTTAGTACTAGGCTTAGTATTAGTTTGTTGCTCTTCAACAATCATTCCTGAACATCAAAATTACTGCTGATTTTAATGGAATCTACAAAATATATAAAGAAATAAAGTTCCAGAGAGCCTATCACTGAGGAAAATCAAAAAAATTGGTAGAAACAATTTCAAATTATTTTCATCACTTTTTGTCATCGATGGTTAATAATATGGTCAGGTAGTGAGTGGCAAACGTTTTTTTTTTAATTAGCAATGTTAGGTGCTTTTCCAAGCAAACCGCTAAAGACTATTTTCAAGCCTTTTCAATTTAAAGCACAAAAGAAATGTTGTAGAAAATCAGTAAGGTTAAAATCCGTAAGTTAATGTAGCAGTTCCATATATTAGAAAAGTAACAATATGAAAATTACTTTTTTTTCTAAAAGTCAACTATAGTTAACTTTCCCTATAAATTATGATTAAAATTAACTAGCAAAAGACATTTCCTAAAATACAAATAATGTAAGTCTTTTAAAAAATTAAAAATGCATTTTCAAAATATAATGGTTTTTCTAAATTGTTGGTAGCAGCTGACTGAACCGTGTTTTGTATCTGGGATGTTGGTCACCCTGGCGTTATTTTACGCGCACATGNAGTCAACTATAGTTAACTTTCCCTATAAATTATGATTAAAATTAACTAGCAAAAGACATTTCCTAAAATACAAATAATGTAAGTCTTTTAAAAAATTAAAAATGCATTTTCAAAATATAATGGTTTTTCTAAATTGTTGGTAGCAGCTGACTGAACCGTGTTTTGTATCTGGGATGTTGGTCACCCTGGCGTTATTTTACGCGCACATGCGCAGAACGACAGGTGGTCGACGACTCGACCCAGCCGTCCCGACTGAACCTATCGACTTCTCATCCTCATCATCAGCCGCTTTCGTGCTCTAGCAAGAACGATGTGCAGTGCTTTGTGTTGAAGTGCTCGTGGTGACATGGCGTCCCTTTTCTAAGTGTGATTTTAGTGCTGAAACATTCTAAATTTTGTTTATTTACAATGAATGTGAACTATGATAGTGTTTGTAGACTGTGCTTGTCAGCTCGTGGCGAATTACTGCCCATTTTTCCTACCACCAGTTCCGATGACTCTGAACCTCACGTCCTCGCTTCAAAAATTAAGGATTGCGTATCGGTTGAGGTAAGTAATACGTAAAATAAACAATAGTTATAAGATATCAGTGAAAGTAGACTCTTGGAAAACGTGAGAACTCGTCATCCGCCTTTTTCAACGAGCATAGCTGCGTTTAGGTGGAGATGTCGTAAGATCGTCCACCATTTTGTAATGTTCCACGGTTATCGGTCGGCTCGTGGCCGCGACGCACCGCATTCCGTTCAGCCGGCTAGGAACGGCGTTTATCATGAGGTCGGGGTTTGGCATTATTCCCGGGGGTCATGCGGTCATGCCGGGAGGGGGCTGCGTATCGCTAGGTATGCTTGGCGTTGGGTGTATTGATTTATCGGTCGAGACCAGCCTGCAGCTCGTCCCTCGAACGGGTCGAGCGTCAGTGTCGGCGTGAGTACGATATAGATGTGTGTGCGTAGGTATATCGAGCGCTAACCCTCGAGGGGCTCACTGGATGCCACTCGACTCGCTTCTACTTATTCGGTCGAGGAGCAGCCGCTTGTCGGCGCGTCTATACCAACGCCTACCTACTTAGTTTCTCCTCGCGTATCTGTAGTCTGTATGTACTGTACGTGAGGCGCGGTTTCGCCTTGCTCGTTCTGATGAAATGCGGCGTGGTGCGCGCCCATTCGCCATCTATACCATGATTACGTATGATTTATTTTTCAGATAACCGAAAATGACGACTTGCCGACAAATGTCTGTAAGAAGTGCATGGATAATGTCAACAATTGGCATATTTTCAAGGATGTATGTGAAAGAACACAAACCAAACTGATACAGTTGATTAATAAAGATGGCAACCAACTAGAAGAGGTGGGTTTGCTCTCTACATATTTGAACATGGAATGTTAAAAATTAAATTGTTTTTAGTTCATTTGTTTACATGTCGAAAATTACAATTTCAGGTGAAAGTAAAAAATGAACCTCTGTCAGATGAAGCATATGATGAAGGAGTGGTTATTGATGGCTCTTACCCCGATAATGAGGTTTGTATGAGATACATCCAAATGATTTATTTTGTATTTCTTTCAATTGATGACCAATACTGATCATATTGAAAATTCTATATTATTTCATAAGCCAATGATATGCAAGTATTGCTGTTTAATGTTGCATTTTAGTGTCAAGGTCATGACTGTTGACAGTTCTGTTTTATATTAAGAAGGTATCTTAAACTTGATGAAGTATTTTCATTCTATAAATTATGAAATGATTGTGTTGTTGGATACAATATGCTGAAATATTTTGTGGAACTAGTTCTATTTAAATGAAGGGTTGATAAAAAATTTAAGACTATGATGATGACTCGTTGGTATATGTTAAGGTACTTATTAGTTCGGAAACATAGTTACTACCCCATTAAATTTCTATTTTTTATAATAATATAGTTTTTCAATTTTAGAATACAACTATCAAAGGTATTTTGTTTGTGTACATTTTATACAAATTTGGTAGTATTCATTAATTTCATAAAAAATACTTATAAATCATTCATAAATTTAATCATATTATGGTTATATAGAGATAATATTTTTGTTAAAAAATGTTATGGTAAAAAATATAAAAATTTCATATTAATTCTACAATTGAGCTTTTACTACATAAACATGTGGTACCACATAATACTTGTGGTCATGCACATTTGATATTATTTTTTCTAAATTTAATTGCATTAGATAAAAATGTTAGTTATTAATAACACTTTAGTAAATCTTTTAAAAACAAAAGTCCTTAATGTTAAATTTCAGACCCAAAGCTCCCATAAATTACAACCGGAAGGCCCACCCATCTTGACATCGCTTGGGCTCACACCAAGGAGTGATAAGGTAATGAATCTGTTGTATTTTTATCTAGACTACTTTGTCCACTAATGTATAGCCAATATGACATTTCAACAATAATTGTAATTTTTTAAATAACTATCATTTACAATTATTAATACCAAGAAATGTAAACATAGTGTTGTGTCTTCTGACTTGTTAGATATTGTTTTGGAATGGTTCAATTGAATTAATTTCATCCACAGACATGCATAGACCCCCGTATGGATTGGCATCGGGTGCATGCAATATTGAACATGGTACAAGACAGTGAAGTTATTGATTCCCTACAAACAACAGAAGAACGTGATGTACTCCACTGCTCTGACCATGATTCTTCATCAGAATCTGAACTACAGGACCATCTCGATGACTCCTTCCTTGACTCTAAAATGGGTTATGTCTGTAAAAATCTCGAAATCATTTCTAAAACACCACAAGTAACATCGCCGTCTGTGAACCCAAAAGAACATTTGAAGTCTAGGAAACTGAAAGCATTTGAGCCAAAATACATACAAAATATTGAAACTGCTTGGCAACAATACTTCTCGGATGATTTGCTCGAACAGATTGTCACTTCTACAAATGATCATCTGGGTCAAAACGAAATAAGTTTCACAGACATTCGGGAAATAAAAACATTAATAGGGGTCCTTTATCTACATGGCATATATAGACCCACTCATCAAAAATGTAGTGATCTTTGGGATGACGTATGTGGAGTACCATGCATTAGAAGTGCTATTACATATGATCGATTTAAGTTCCTCCTTGAGAATATGCGTTTTGAAAAAAACTGTGCTAAGAGTAACGTTCCACTTGATCCTATGCGTCGTATTCGTAAAGTGTTTGAAATCTTCGCTCTGAATTGTAGAACCTCTTTTGATGTAAAGAACACTGCAGTTATTGATGAGATCATTGTACCCGTTTATGGACCATGTCCATTTCGTTACGAGATTGATAAGAAATCATTGAAACGTGGCATCAAAATGGTACTTCTTGTTGACCCAAACAACTTTTATGTAACAAATTTGGATGTTATTAGTGATCCTTATTTTGGTGCGGAAGAAGTTGTAAAAAAAATGGTTCAGCATTTAGTCAACACTGAGAGAACAATTGTCATGGACAGCTGGTTCACATCGTTTAATTTGATGGAAATTTTGAAGAATGAATATCAACTTTTTACTGTTGCAGCATTGAAAACAAGCCATCATCATATACCACCTGCATTTTTATCACACTACAGAAAATGTAAATCTGTCATGACCGGTTTTCTCCAGGATAGCACTTGTATTACATCTTACGTTACTTCTGAATCTAAATGTGTTAACGTTATATCAAATGATCCAAGATATTATCACAAAGGTAGACACATCGGCAATTCGACAGTTGTATCCTTTTATAAGAAGAATCAGTCTGCTGTTGAAGTGCTTGATGTTTTGATGCATTATTACACGACCATGCAAATGACTAATGATTGGACTCTTTCCCTTTTTTTTACTATGCTAAACATCGCTACAATAAATACTCAAGTCCTATGGAGTTCAGAAAATATCAACAAGATAACTCATCGTCGTAATTTCATTAAAGATTTAGCTCTTAGTCTTTTAAGAACAGATAAATTGTTGGTTGAAATAGATGATATTCCGATAAACAGTCTTGTGCAAAACTCATCTTATTTTATGAACAGAAGAAGATGCCGAATATGTATAAAAACAATGAAACGAGACAGAAAAACTAAACAATGTTGTGTAAAATGCGGACAAAGTACATGTAAGGAGCACTGTGTTAATGTTTGTGTTCAGTGCTTAGGTTAATTTGGCTGAATGTGTTTAAAATTGGATTACTGCTTTCACATTCGAAAGTTACTGAAATGTAAAAATACTCAAATAAATCACCTGGTTGGTTTGTGTACGATTACAATAATTTTATAGTTTCAGACGAAATGTCACATTGGCTACTTGGTTGTTAATACGTGATATTTTTACTTAAATCCAAAACTGTTTTAGGGAGTAGAAAGCGAAAAAGATGAAGAAGATGATGAAGATGAAGACGTGAATAATGTAGCCGCGCCTCTTGCGAAAGTATCAAACATGCCTGAAGTTTCTATTACGGTTATGCGTCCCACTGGTGAGACCCTACACGCCCGCCAAGGCATTCAACAAATAGCGTCAAAAGATTGTCTTGTTTGTGGACGCAGCTACAGATACTCACACAACGCCAGGCGACATGAGTTGACCGCGCATAGTTTTGATAGGTACACTAACAAAACCACGACGAAAAAGTCTCGTACACATCTACAGCCGAAATTGAGGCCTAATCCATTTAATCCCAAGGCGCGACTTATGCCTAATCCTATCAGTCACAAAATCCAGTTCAAAAACATCCCGATCGTCAATGCGTCGAAAGCGGGTCCACCGAAACCAATTCCTATTAAAACTGTAAATTCTAAAGTTACACAAAATAATTTACCATATCCCCTTCGTATTAAAGCACTAAAAGACTTGCAAATCAAGAAAAAAGAACCGCAAATTTTGAAAACACTCCTAACAACAAAACCGGAAGTTTTAGTTTCTGAACCAGAAATTATGAATTCGGGTCCTGAAAGTCCCGAAACTTTGATATCGGAACCAGAAATAGCATCGTTTCAGGTAGAAACTATTTTATCTGAGGCCGACCCTGATGCTTATGATCAGCAAGGTGACGACGAAGCGGAAGGTGAAGTAAATGACAGTCAAAATCAGAACTATGACACAGTAGATATGGATTCTGAAAACGAGATCGAAATTGCACGTCAGCGCGAAGAAGTGGATGACGATAAGAAACATGACGAGCAAGATAATGCAGATTATAATGAAAATCATGATGAGAATATGCAGAGTGATACCGAAAAGGATCATAATGAAGACACAGCGGACAGTCAAGAGAATCCGATGGTTGACGAAAATATTCATATAAAGTATGAAGATCATGAAGATAAAGATAATGAAGATAATCAAGATGAAAATGATGATTACGATGAAGACTATGTCCCTCCCGAAGGTCTCGCTCCCGTTGTCGAGATAAACGAGGACATGCAAACAAATTCATATCTTAGCGAAATGAACGAAGAGGAGGAGGAACTCGATGAAACAGCCCAGTCAGGTGAAGCGATTGATCCCAACGACGCTACGGTTGAAGAAGAAGAGAAACCTGCTAAGGTTTTAGACCCTGATAAAGTTTACGTGACTAAATCTCAAAGAGATTTTATAAATAAACATCGCGATATAATTGAGCAAATTAACACTAAGCGATGTCTGTGCTGTGACAGAGAACATCCGCGCAGGAAAGCGGTTATACAACATCTACAGAAAAACGGGCACAAGGTTCCTAAACACACCTGCTACAATTGTGTTGTAACTTTCGGCCACATCGGCGCGCTGCTCAGTCATATGCGATCGAATTCGTGTACGGATCTGTGGAAAATAATTTACGACGAAAACGGCATCACCGACGATATCGTGATAGAGGATGAACCTGTGCCTGTGGACGTCAAAGTTCAGTATAAAGATATCTTCAATGCTAGGTCATACGCTTGCAGACTTTGCCCTGCGAAATTCCAATTGAAACAGTTTATTATGAAACACGTATTAGACGTTCACGAAGATGGACAGTCTATGATGCCACTCCACTGCGTACATTGCAGGGTAAGGTTTAAAGACAAAAATTTGTTAAAGAAACACATACGCGTCGGCGAATGCACCGTTAATATTTCTTGCGATTTGTGTGAAGAGAAATTCAGAAACATCCAATATTTTAATGATCATGCCGTTGCTGTACATGCCGGTAACCTTGATCAGTCTGAAACCTTGACCAAGTGTGTGGACGGTAGGCCAACCGACTGTCCCGTCTGTGGAAAGAAGAACACAAACTATCCTAGTTTGGTGAAACATTTGAAAATCATACACGGCGAAGATAAACCTCATTTCTGTCAGCATTGCGATTCCAAATTTGAACAAGCCGCTGATCTAAACAAGCACATATACACGGAGCATTCGGATAGGACCTTAGGCGTTCAAAGCCATGAACCTGACATGACTCTCGTTAAAGAAGAGGCCGAAGAGTATCATTATTCATGTACTGAATGCAATGCGATTTTTGAAACAGTTGACGCATGGACTGACCACCAAGTTGCCGAACACAATCAGGTGGCACATCATTGCGATCAATGCGAAAAGAAATTTTTACGACCTTCAGAACTCGCGGAACACAAGAACACCCACTTGCGAGTGAAATTTTACCCTTGCAGTCTGTGCTCTAATTCCTACAGTACTCCGCAGAAACTTGCCGACCACGTTCAGCAAATCCATCCTGGAGCCGGGAATACCCCCACCGATGCAGAATTTTACTGCGACATATGCATCAGGTCTTTCAAAAGTCGCCAGGCGTATTCTAATCACATGCGCATTCATGCTAAAGTGCCGACGACTAATAGGAAACCGGGAGATCCTAAGAGTTTTGCTCCACAAATCATCGGGAAGCCAATTAAGTCTTATCCTGGTGTTCAACCAGGCTTTGTATCGTTTAAACCGAATTATAGTAATATCCCTAATGCTCCGTATTGTTGCGATATTTGTGGTAAAGGTTTTATGCACAAGAAAAATATTTGGAAGCATAAAAAGGTATTACACGCTGATCTCTTGAACGACAGAAATGACAGTGAAGAGAATACTATGCATGCCTCCACCGAAGAGGATGAATATAATCCAGATGAAAATGGTACGATTTTGTCGACACCGCAGTTTAATAGTTTTAACTTTGCTAATTTCAATAATACGCAGCCGACTCAACCACAACCCGAATTACCTTATTCATGTGAATTGTGCTATCAACGATTTCCGGTCAGGAATGCTTTGTGGAAACATAAGCGTAATAAACACGGAATTATTAATCCGAATATGGGCTCCGGTTCTGATAATCACACGCAGTCCACAAGCGAGAGGGGCGACACCAGTAGCAGGTCAAGTTGCACGATATGCAAAATCAATTTCGCCGATAAAAAGTCGTATTATCGTCACAGGAAGAACTTTCACAAGACTTCTGTGCAAATGTGCAAAATATGTGGCAAACCGTTGAGTTCTACGTTGGAGCTTTACGAACATCTGAAGGCTGCACACGCCCGTGAATTGCTCGGTTATAACGCCAATCAGGTCACGAGTAGTAAATCTCAAGACACCTCACAAGATGTGGACGGAGACTACGATAACGATCAAGACACCGGCGACGCGAACGTCGACTATCAAGCCAGGTATCCCTGCGAAGCGTGCGGCAAACAGTTCGTAGGACTGCTGGCTTTACAGAACCATCAGTGCGTTAATCAACTCCCCCAGCAGCCGCAGACTTTTGAATGCGAAATATGTCACAAGAGCTACACTTCGATATCAGCTCTGAAGAGCCACCGCGGTTGGCACCTTCGTTCGCCGGACGGAAAAGCTGCTGCCAATAATTCAGGCCTGTGGATGCCACAGCACAAAGTTTCCCACAAAGTCAGTAAACATGAAATCGTCGATGCCTCGCAACTGGCTCGCGTTCAACATTCGACGCCGACTCCGGCATCCGTTGCCAAAAGAAGATTGCCACCAGAGGTTGAAGTCACAGTTGTGAACCCTAATAAGAAGTTGCGATCTGACGACTCTATAGAGACAGACCAACAGAGTACAGGACCTCTTGAAGACAGATACTGTGGCATTTGCGACAAAGAGTTCACGAAACGCGCAGCCTACCAACGTCATATGGATGAGGTCCATCAACCGAATTCAGTTTTTTGTCCTGTTTGCGATAAAAGCTTCACGAGAAAGTCTACTTTGATCGTACATATGAAGAAGCATTACGAAAGCGGCGAAGGAAGTTCCTCTGCTACTGGCTTAGGAGATGAAGAGGTGCACGCTTGCGATCTTTGCGGCGCGCAGTACGATAATGCTGATGCGCTGAGGTCTCACAAAATGAGACATCACGGCGAGGAGGAATCCGGAGATTCCGAAGACGACGGTAACGGCGTGGTGGACCCTCCCGGGGAATTTACATGCGCTCAGTGTGGGGACGGGGTGGCCACCCCACGGGACCTCATCGCCCACCGAACAATGCACGCGACTCCCACCAAATTTTTCTGCAACATTTGCAAAGTATATTTTGCGAGGGCCCTAGACCTGTCCACACACACGCGGGCGCGACACTCCGACAACGAAAAGGTCTACTTCCCCTGTGCTATGTGCGACCGTTCATACATGAACAAAAAGAGTTTACAGAGACACATAGAAATGTCTCACTGATGTATACAGGCTATAAATAACATGGGTTATTTCTACGGGAGATAACAGAACCACTCTTTTCATGTTTGTACTTTCCTGCTAACGCCGTTTGGGGGGACCGTGTTCAGTTATGTACAATTTTATACGCATGCTATTCGTCTTTATCTAAAGCAATTGTAATGTTCAGTCCAAGACTTTATGATGTCATTCCTTAACCTTATTGTTTTGGCATTAAGAAATATGTAGTTATTTTCGTAATTTCGATTTTATTTTTCGTTTTAAGCGTTTGCTCACATAGTGTGTTATTTAATTTTACTTTTCGTTCATAATGAATGCTCCCGCGAACAGTGGGGTCAATTCTAAACTTATGTTTATTTTGTCTGTAAGTACTTACTTATGATTGCTTCGATATTATAATCAATTTAATTTTGAATGTTTAATAACATATATGGGCCAAAATTGAAAGATTAGTCAAAATCAGTCATATTTTAAGCAACCAGTGTGTTTAAATTAATTTCTCATTACGTTTTATAATTTTAAAAAAAATATTCATCTTTTTCTCGGTCGGCATGACCTAGGTTTAAAATATTTGAATTGATACATATATCTTGTAAATATAATTAATGTAATTTCGGGATCTAAAAGAGTTTTTTATCGAAGGACCGTTTGTGTTTAAAATGTACTGATTATTTTAGTGATTTCAAGTATAATAATTATATTTTATACGAAAACCACATAAGACATATTTCCTCATCTATGGCTGAAAATACGAAGTAAATTAAACATAACATAATTCAGAGTTTACTTGATCGTCTGCGAATCAGTGCCAAAATTATGTTTTGCTTCTTGATAAGGTGATTAATATCAGAAATGTTCCTGTAAAAATACAAAGTTATTCTATAAGAACGCTTTATAGATATGCATTTATTTATCTTTAAGATAATTAAGGTCTTGTGAAATATATAATGTAAAATATATTATGTACTATCATACTTACGACTACACTCTTATTAATATAATAAAGACTTTTCAACGAAGTCGATAAATTTTAAAACAAAGCTATCCTCGCTTGATATTCAAACCACAATTTTATTTATTTCTTTAAAATGATATCAACTTTTGCGTAAGCTTAAAACTTGGCGCCTCCATGTTCGGCTTTCATGGAAAAAGCCTGAATGCCAAAGAAAATGTGTACGCCGGAAGTTTAAGTTTTAGTTAAATGCCAATATAGGAATATGAGCATTATACGGCCCTTCTATAATTGAATGCTCATCGTAGCTCATGGACTAATATCAGAGACAAAGCCAAGCAGTTGTCGACTAAGTCAGGTAGTTTGATGAAGGAAGATCTGAAAGTCTATGCCATGTGCGATATAAGTAATCCCCACTATAACACGGTAGATTGGTTCCGCGTTATAGGATACGTGTTGTCAGAATTCTCGCATAACGCGCTTGTATGACTTCATATAAAGCGTTATGTACAAATAGATATACGAATATAATATAGTATAACCAATGTTTTTCCTATTACAAAACTAGGAACGCAAATGTAATAAATTAATTTATTTTAATTTCACATGACAATTACTGTACAATATGCAAAATTAATTATGAATTGTAGAAATAATTATAAATTTCACAGTACAGAAATAGTATAACGTGTGAAAACCCCGCGTTATATGGGGGATACCCGTGTTATACGAGGGACTGAAATCGCGTAATATAAAACTGCGTTATAAGGTTGCCGTGTTATAAGGGGGGGATTGCTGTATTTTTTCCTTAGACCTGCGAGTCACTTTTTCGCAATGACTAAGTTCTTAAAAGTGTCTTTCGGATGATTTATAGATGATATTTTGTCTGAGACCAGATTTCGGAGCCTTTATTGTCAAAATGATAATGAAGAATAATCATTTTCAAAAATTAATTTCGCACATTCGAATATTTTTAAATTGACAAAGTGTAATTACCATTATATTAATCATGTGGCATTGCTATATTACACTATCTCGAAAATGTGCCATAACTCATATTCTGATGTAAAATATAAGATTATGAATTTAATTCGACGTCATCATCACAGATCCTTTATTTTGGTTTAAAAACATCACAATCTAATGTTTAAGACATTTAATGCATACTTTAAATTATATAAAAGTCAAGTTATATCAGAGTCTGTACTATTTTCTTGTGAATATATTTTAGTTTCATTAAAAGATGGTATCTTTATTAATTGTGCCAGGATTAAGTCTTCAAGCTCTCTTGCATTATTTAACGATTTATTCTCAGTTGCAGCACAACTCAGTAGCAATACAAACTAATTATAAATCGAAATCAGTGGGAAATTTAATTTAAGTTGTAAAAATTATGGAATATTATCTTAAATGGAGACGAATTATCTGACGATGGGCAGCGGTAGCTGGTTTATGATCATGTTGGGTCTTTTAATTAAATTGAAAGGTTTGATCGTTTTACAAATTATTGCTTCTTTCGATTGGTCGCCTTTAATTCATTAACATCTGTGCTTGTATCTTTTTACACTAGGATCACCTGGTGCGTAGGTGTCATCGTACCAGCTGTGTCCGATTCAATATTCATGTTGACGATGAAAAATTGTAAAGTTTTGATGGCAGGATCCCAAATAAGACACAAAAATAATAGTTTATAAAAACAAACAAAATACCCTTTTATAGAAAATGTAACTAAAAAAAGGACATGAATTTTAATAAATTTGAATTAAAAATAGTGTAAAAAAATAAGTTTATTGTAAAAAAAGCATGGTGTGGTTTTCAGGATATTATCAAAATAACCCTACTACTCATCTGTTCATAAAATATTTATAACTACTGAGACCATGCACCCTACGCTTTTTTACAATAAAATCATATTTTCATACACTATTTTTAATTCGACATTTATTAAATTTTATTTTCTATTCTTTTCTTGGATTTTTTATAAAAGCGTATTTTGTTAGTTTTTTTAAACTATTATTTATTTTTAATTTTTTAGTTGAACATCAATCTTCATTATATTTTTTTTTTGTTGAATTGTCATCGGTCCTTCATAAGTATACCAAATTTCGAGTTAATCCGACGTTTTGAAGGTGGTCAAAATCATGTTCAAAGATTCCGTTATATACTAACATACATTCGTCTGAAGCTAATAAAAGCGTATTAAAAAACTGCACGTCGTATCAAAGCGATATGTGTTACAAACTAGATGACTAGATACAAGCCAGTCTTTGTGAAAAAATTGTATTTCACAAGTTTATTTTCGATCTTTTTCGAGGCTTTATAGCGTGTATCGGTTTATCGACTTTGATGAAAATTTTGTATTTTTATAATGATGTTAGGTTATGATTTGGTTACTATCGAATATTTAATTTAATGTTTACAGGCATAAACATGTCCATAGATGGGGGTTCATTTTTGTCATTGTGGTATGATAATAAAGTGACTTAATTATTATAATAATCGTTTTGTTTTATTTGCATCTACCATTCATCTAGTGGCCATTTACATTTTCCGTATTAGATTTTCATTTTCTAATAGAAGACTCCCACGGTTTATATAGATCGAAACGAATCTGGTGTAGTAAAATTGAGGTAAAGGTCCTTGGTTTTTAAAGCGCGAACCGTCTATATATCGACTATTGATGCGTATAAAGTGCAGAGCGTCAAAATACCGACTACTGCGCAGTTTGATTAAAGGTATTAATTAGGTATCGACCTATACGGACGTGTTTTAGTGCGCGCATCTATGACTTCTTTAATCGATGTATAAATAATGATTAAAAATTATTTTGCTGTCAATTTAGCACGTTTGCGTGAGCAACCTCATTTTTGAATATTGCGACTGTGGCGCACCTTTTTCTCATTGGTGGTAAGACCAATAAAAAAATTTTATAGGGTACTTTTTCAAATACCTTTTGCAATTTCTGCGAAAATAAGCTCAGCCCTACAAACAACTTTTATGTTACAAGGTGGGCGGCTCCACTTATCTGCGACGGCGGTGGATCCTATTAATAAATAGTTTTAAAAATATATGTTTCAGCTAAATATTTTCATCAATTCTATTATTTAAAAAAGATAATGAATGCCGAAACAAAAGATATTGATGAATTAAATTATATTTTTGCCGTGACGGCTCATTAGTGGGTCGCCTTTCCGATAGGATGGTAGATTCTGTGAAGTATTGCTCTTGCTAGGGTTAGTGTTAGCAACGTCGTCAGGTTTGAGCCCCGTGAGCTCTCACCTACTTGTTAGGTTACGCTGATATAGCTTCTCAAGGCTATCAACTTAGGTAGGCTTAGGTAGTTAAATAAGAAAAAAAAATTAGACACGTTTAGATTTGCTCAAGGTCATCGGCTTAGGAGATACTTGTGATGTTTATGGACCCCGGTACTAATTGAGAACTAGGTGTGCTGTGAGTTCGTCTTCCCAGCTATTGAATTAAAAGTATTATTTAATGAAATTACTATGATTATCTACGTAGGCATGTCTTTTTAATAGGATTGAACAATGAAACAGACAATAGATTGCACAAAACATTTTAATATAAACTTAAAAAGTCGTACAACAATTTGAAAAATTATTGACTAATTATATTAGCCGGCAATGGAGTGCCGCTTTTTACTATATTATGCAAATATTATATTATCTTTAACACTTCATCGAATATATCTTACAAAAGGAAAGAAAAATAAAAATTATCTTTTACAATAAAAAATTTCATTACACTAAATTGTATTAATATTAAACTTACATTATAGATTTTATCTACAAAATACTGTAGCATTTCGGTCAGTTTTTCAATGGATTGTCATAGAAAATACATTTCATGTAATTTAATAATAAGATATTAATAAAGTACACTTTAAAGGTATAGAACTCATACAGCTAGACTTAACTCTAAATCAAAATATAAAAATAGTAAAAATAGTTGTACATTTCCGTTTAGGTACAACTTGTCCATGTTGTGCATTGAATTGTTTCATCTACAATACATATTTGGTGAAATTGCGAGATACGTATAGAGCAATTTCCCGTTGCCAATTATTTCTGTTTTGTATTCGCAACACAGTGACAAGCTGATCCGACTACCCGTTTCCCGCGCTATAGCAGCGCTTAAACTACAGACCTCCATTAAAAAAACTGTACCGATCGCTAATGAAATATAAAAAAGATAAATAACACATAGTATTCAATTTTCAATGAATCGCATGCACCCGTTATTTTAATGAATTGAGATATATTTTTCTATGATTTATTCTTATTCATGTCTTTTAATAACAATTTAAATATTAAGTATACGATACACGCTAAGACCAGCCACCGCGGTGCGGTCGACCAATAAATTTACACAAGGACTAATATCTTCTTAAAAAAATACTGTTAGATTGAAACGTAGCTAATCCTATATTATTATGTTATGTATGTTAATTATTATAAAAAGGGTACAATCGTACGAGTGATGATAACACTATGTGAGATCTCCGACGCCCTCGGGCGGCCCGCCGCGCCGTCCGACCGCNAGACCAGCCACCGCGGTGCGGTCGACCAATAAATTTACACAAGGACTAATATCTTCTTAAAAAAATACTGTTAGATTGAAACGTAGCTAATCCTATATTATTATGTTATGTATGTTAATTATTATAAAAAGGGTACAATCGTACGAGTGATGATAACACTATGTGAGATCTCCGACGCCCTCGGGCGGCCCGCCGCGCCGTCCGACCGCGTCCGACCGGATATGCAAATATTACAACATACGAATACAATACACAGGTATACCATACCGATACGCTAAAATAGTATGATTTTTTTTATTTTTTTTATTAAAATACACAATTTCTCTATTGGCTTTTCGTTTTCACGTGAAAAATTATATATTTATCTCGTACGAATATATATTGTATACATAATTAAATATTAATACTTCTTAGATCGGAGGACGTATGTATACAGGCTCGCTCTAGAAGGTACGTCGTCAACGCACTCGGCCGTGCGGCTGTTGGCTCTCTTAAACTACTAATATATCGATATCGAACGAAGACATCAAAAACGACTCGGCTTTTAAATATTACGAAAATAAATCGCCGGCGAGTCGCGCGGCTAATTATTATTGCTCCTATCGATTAAATTTACACATCGACGTAACGAACGAGAATACAAAAAGTTATGGAAAATCGTACGGATATCACAAGCGGCGGGCGGCGCGGGACGCCCCCGCGGAAAATAAAAAAATAAATCGCGGCGCGCGTCTCTCTCGTAAAAAAGTAAAGACTCTATGAGCGGGTCGCGCGGTGTGCGCCTCAGTTGGCGAGCAGCAGGTGCGACGGCGCCGGAGGGTAGGGCGGCGCGCTGCCCGGCGCCGGCTCGCGGCGGGACAGGTACGCCGCTTCCGGGGCCGGCGACATGGACCGCGCCGCCAGCTGTTGCTGCATCGCGCGCTGCTTGATGTAATTGCTGAATTCGGTGGGAGACATGCGGTTTGCGCGCTTGCTGCTCGTTTTGAGCTTGGTGCTGCCGAACTTCGTCTGTGCAAATGTAGCTGTCGTGAAGGTGAGCGGCTGTGCACGGAATGGAGGCGCAGGAGAGAAGGCCGCGGGCGCTGGCGGTGATGGCGCCGCAGCAGGCTCCACTGGCCTGAAGCATTGGGCCTCAGGGTTGAACGCGCGTGTTACCTGCACATTACAATTAATGTTTTATTTTAATTATTTTTAGAAACTATTTGTAGTTATTTATTATACTTATCTTAACTTTATTTTTTATTAAGTTTAATTATAATTAAGAAATATTTCTTTTTCTATTTATTATCTACCGTTCCATTAATCTTATGAGATACTGGCCGTATTCGCCCGCTTTGCTGGACATTTAAAATTGACATTAATATTTGTTGTCATTAGGGAGTCCAACACTCATAAAAATATAAGTCTATCCATTAAGTACATGTATTTTCTACATGGATACCAAGTTTCAAGTCAATCGGATCCATGGTTCAGTAGTTATAACGGAACATCCGTAAAAACCACTGTAGATTTATATATTAGTATAGACTACATAGCATACACATTTCATGGATTAATAATAGCCATATAAGGTGTTACAATGGTCTTCAATTTAATCAATCAGATACTGACGATATGTTTAATCGGGTTGTTATAATTGATTTGAAGGTGGTTAGTCTGCACGTAGATGTTGCTTCCGGGCCACCAGTAATCTTTCAATCACAAAAATAAAATGTAGATGTTGGTCTTACCTCCCGATCGGTTCTTTCATCGGCAGCACGCTCGTCACTGCTGAACAAAACCTTCACAGCGCCCTTTTCTCCGATACGGTATGATACTTCACCTGAAATTCAAAAGATCCCAGTTATTCAAAAGGAATATTGCGTTGATAAACTAAAGCTAAGTATTTACTGTGATTAGACGTTTATGAATTACTTCTTAACATTCCCGATCCTGTGGACCGAATGGTAAACAGTCGATGTCGCCCAAAACAGGTCATTTCTGATCCTCCCTATCCACTAACGGTGCTTTTAGGTACCCCAAACACCGGTCATCGTTCTCGTCGAACCCGTCGCTTGCGACGAAGGGCTCGACGAGTAAATTAACCCACAGACACAGCCCACTGAGTTTCTCAATGTATTTTCTCAGTGGGTCGGGTTTCTGATCCGGTGGTAGATTCTACGAAGCACTGCTCTTGCTAGCGTTAGTGTTAGCAACGACATCAGGCTTGAGCCCTGTGAGCTCACCTTCTATGTAGTTAAGGCTACGCTGATATGGTCTCTCAAAACCAACAGCTTAGGTAGGGAAAAAAGAGGTTCTTAACGATTCATCTAATAACTTCGTAAGATGTATTTTCGTAAGATATACGGCCAAAAGATATGCATACAACCAAGGCCGTGAGCTCATCTATCCAAAACTATGCTAATGAGTACACATCAAATATAATGGTACTGATAATTAAAACTGCTTTTACGGTTTATACTCGCGTTTCTTTTGTTTTCATGTAATGAATGTTTCCGACGTTTTCAATACTTTACAGTTTACGTAGTCTCACGGACGACGATAAAAAGCGATTAGAAAATTTAAACGTAATTTTAGTTACATGTCTACGACTCGCGAAAACTGAAGAAAATACTAGAATGATAGTGTTTTGTCTCCCACATTTTTAGTTAATATGAATGTACTTTAAACACTTTAATGTCTGAGCTGTGTGCTTAGTGCGAGTTTTTTAAAGTTCTCGATAGCGTAAAAGTGAACCCTGCAGTGAAGTATGCAGTTGGAACAGTGCCCCTAGCGACAAACGTAAGCAAACGATCCCATTCCATACAAATATGAGCTAACTTTTACGCTATCGAGAACGTTAAAAAACTCGCACTAAGCACAATGATGAAATCTCTGTAACGATCGTCAAGTTCAATACACTTAAATGCAAAGTAAACAATTAAATTGCAATTTGCACGGCATTCTTAAACAATACAGATGTCACGGACTTCGCTTGCGTCTCGAACGAGGCCTTAGTACGTGCGAGCCAATTTACGTGTATCCGATAATGCCCTCCTATTCTCGGTCGCCTTATAACTATTACCGAGATTACATCTAGTTGCAATAGTAGTGGTGCTGTAACATTCATGTTATTATTGTCGAGGATTATATGACCTTTACTATTTGTTTGTTTAATAATACACGTACCTACCTGTGGTATAATTTTTCATTACGTTCGTGTTAAGTGTAAGATCGAGAGTGTTTTACAATTTTATCTTAGTTTATTAAGTAACTCCTATTTACATGCCATTTGTACCTAGATACAGTAACATCTGGATAGGTTTTTGATCGTTCGTACGTTTGTGCAAGCTCATTTCTACAATGGCTGACCAATTTGCATTTCGTTTTAATTTGGTCATGAAGACGGTGTAATGTCAGTAACAGAACAGTATTTATAACCAAGAATAAAAGCTAAGCAACATTACATTTATTTTGTTAAATCTAGCGAGTTGCAGCGAGATGCAGCTTTTAGCGAGATGAAGTCATAATTAAAATGATATTATCTACTATCACCCACTGTATAAAATAGAATTTATTATTTCCGATGTTTCAAATACTTTGCAATTTTCGTGGTCACGAAAGACACGAGCTCAATGGTCACGAAAGACACGAGCTCAATGGTCACGATTTGAGTGAGATATTTGCGAGTTAAAAACGAGTGTTGAGGTGCCTTATCAAATTTTACTTTTCAACATCTACAATGAAATAGGAAAAATAGATCAGTATCTTTTGCCTTTTGTTTTTCAATCCATTTTTTTTACTTATTGCTGTTGTCCAGCTTTAGGGTTTACCAATAAAGTTTTCTTAATTAGAAAGTAGTCAATCACGAATCAAAAGAAAATGTAATTACATGAAATACAATTCATATTTTTACTGGTGGTAGGACCTCTTGTGAGTCCGCGCGGGTAGGTACCACCACCCTGCCTATTACTGCCGCGAAGCAGTAACGCGTTTCGGTTTGAAGGGTGGGGCAGCCGTTGTGACTATACTTGAGATCTTAGAACTTATATCTCAAGGTAGGTGGCGCATTTACCATTTTTCGGTGGTGGCGCATTTACCTCATTTTTGGGCTCCAGTAACCACTTAACACCAGGTGGGCTGTGAGCTCGTCCAACCACCTAAGCAATAAATAAAAATCTGAAAATGGAGGTGCTAATGATTATGGTAGAATTTCGAGCACTGGGCGAACACTAGTAACTAAATATAATTGACCAAATAAATAAATAAAAATAGAATTTAACATCAAACGAACCTGGATCAACCCAGACAGCCAGATCCCGGGGCAGGTGTTCTAGTACATCACGTACGGGCACTCCCGACTCCCTCGCCGCTCTTTCAAGCACTGGATCCAGTGGGCCTCCAGTTTTCAGGCATCTGAACGCGGAGCCCCGGCACGGTCTGTCCGGGTACCAATGACCCCTGAATTTGTCCTTGAGTGCCTTCTCTAATTCTTCCCCGAAGATGTTGACTCGCCGTCTTGGCAGCTTATTGTATAAGTAAGATATGACGAAGTTTAGGGCGACTTGCACTTCAATATGCATTTTTGGGAGCACTGTGAACAAGAATAAAGATTGAAATTAGTTTTAGTAGACGCTATCGCAATTTATTTTAGTGCTCTTGTAGGTAGACGAACATACCACCTAAGAGTGAGGGGTCACCGTCGACCATGGGCGATCGATCGATCGGTCGATTTAGATAAAACCACGGACCACCGAATGTACTGTGATATTTACTATAGCAATATACCCAGCGTTCTCCGGCGTTACCATTTACCATGATAAAAGTATCATCAGCTGTCTTAATTCAGGTTGTAATCCATCTCTGTGCTAAATTTCATGTAAATCCGATCAGAGGCATTTCCAATCCATATTATTGCGTAATTTTGTTAAAAACATACGAACATTTTATCTTTCGAATGTTTTACATTTAGTATTTTTTTCATTTATTATAGACGCCATTTTTTAGAATCAAAAATTTTATAAAAAAAATTCCTTGATGTCATGCAACTTATCGTTGCATGTTTCTGCGTTGTTTCATTGTCTTTATTACATTATAGGTTGACTTTTCATAACAAAACTCATTCCATTTGATCATGAAGATGCTACAGCTATAGGTTACATTCGTAAAATGAGCACTGCAAAAGAACTAATTAAATGTCATGACACGGCTCATTAGATCTTGAAATAAAACGTGGTTCCTTAAACCTAATACTTAGGACCTCTTCTGAGTCCGCACGGGTAGGTACCACCGCCCCGTCTATTTCTGCCGTGAAGCAGTAATGCGTTTCGGTTTGAAGGGTGGGGCAGCCGTTGTAAGCATACTGAGATCTTAGAACTTATATCTCAAGGTGTGTGGCGCATTTACGTTGTATATGTCTATGGGCTCCAGTAACCACTTAACACCAGGTGGGCTGTGAGCTCGTCCACACGTCTAAGCAATAAAAATAAAAATATAAAATTGTAGGCTAATCGATTTCCTAAGGCGGCGAACGGTAAGCGAAGTTTCAAGTGATTTGCAAATTTATTATTTAAATGAAGATTACTTTCACAACCATTCTGCGAATTTATCGATCGAGTCACTGGAAGCGTTTATTTCAAAAACTAGCACTCACCCGCGGTTCGAATCGTGTTAACTTAGAAATAAATCGGATCTAGTACTTTTTTTTGGACGAAATGTGACTAAGTGATAATGTTTGTATATTTCCATGTTCTTCGGTAGAGTAGTTAAAAGACGAAATCGTAGCAAACAAATTCATATTCGCATTTATAGCATTAGTGTCGATTTCGTATAGCTATTATGTTCTTCGATGAAATCTACTTCGACAAGTTTGAAACTGGATACGCGTATTTGTGATAAGTTTATCGCGCTATAGCATTAAAACTTTAAAGAGTACACTTCAGTGGCTAGAAGGAAGGGGTAGTTAGTTGGATTCTAAAGAAACTTTTCAGTAATGTTATATTGCTTCCTATCTCAAAACTAGTTTCGGAAGTGCTATTAAACAATAAATATTTTTCGACATTTCATGTTTTATTCCTACCTATGCTAATAAAGCCTTGAGAGGCTATTTCAGTATCACCCTAACATGTAGGTGAGTTCACGGGGCTCAAACCGGAGTGTTGCTAGCACTGGCCCTAGCAAAAGCAGTGCTTCGTAGAATCTACCACCGGATCGGAAACGGGACCCACTGAGAAGATCCGGCGAGAAACTCAGTGGGCTGTGTCTGTGGGTTAAACATTCAATGAAATGTTTAGTTATATCGCAGAAGAACAGTCTGATACATTTGCTATTGCATGACGGTCAAACGGATACATAGTGACTCAATGAAAGTCAAAATATTGATTTGTAATACAAATAAATTTGAGACACGTGCGAATCTAAATAGTTCGTGTTATACTAGTTTCTTCAATGTATTCAAGCGAAGAGCATAACTAAGTATGTGAATTTGGTACAGCGATATCGGGCATTGTCCCCAGACAAGACCGAAACTTGTATATGTAGTTTGAAGCGTATTTGATCGCGTGAGAACATATTTGATGACTATTTTTTATCGCCATACTAGGCGACAAGCGTACCCGTGGTGAGTAGTTATCGTCGATTATGGATGCCGCTTAGTAATGTCATTTAAAATACCTATCGCAATTAAACGTCGTGAATAATATAAAAGCTCTGGTTTTTTATAAATAAACATGTAATTAATACGTTTAGGTACAAATGCCTTTGTCCTAGAAAAATATTTGTATAGGTATGTGTATGATTTCTAAGCCATGGTTACTTACTACCTATGTTGAAATTTGAATATTATTTGTTTGCGACCTTGAAATATATGTACATTTGGACCACGTGTGGCTTTTTGTTTTTGGATTTGTGGTCAGTGACCTATCAGTATTGTTAGATATGCTTGGCTAATTTTTCGGTTTCTTTCTAGTTTGAATAACTATGTTCATATTTTAAAAATATGTCTACTTAATCATAATTTATAAATGTGACCACGAATTCTGACCTTGAATACCTTAGTTATGATAAAATTCAATTTACCTTTTTTTCATTTTCACGATTTCGTTTTAATTTTGCTATGGATTTTGTGTAAGTTTTTTTGTATTTTAATATATACAATATTTTTAATTAACATTAATTATTTCATATAAATTTCCCTCCAATTTAATGGTTTTATGGTAAAAACAATTCAAAAATTTAATACCATGTAAAATGTTTTGATTGATAAAATGAGTAATAATAATAATAAAAAAGTTCAAATGTTAAATGGAATGTATTTCAAATCTTTTGCTATGCTAAAATCAACTGTAAAAACCCTTACAGTGTATACCTACTCATACTTATAACAAATATAGTATTTGTCTCGTGACTTTCTGTTTTGACTTTGATTCTAATTTGAATTTTAAATTACAGTCTGTGGGCCTTGTTTTTCGTATATTAATGCACATTATTTACTTCATTCAGAAACATATTTATTTGACGTTCTCGTGTTATCAAGAACTTTCTAGAACTGGTTTTCTTTACTGTGTGAAGTAGAAGCTATTTTTCTCGGACGTGACCAGACGTGACGGTTGTGTTATGAACTGGAGATAAAACAGAACTGGTTATAGATAAAAATGTTTATTTCAGACTAGCACTTGAAGTCTGAATCGTGATGAATGCGATATAATCGTGTTTTTCGGTAATCTAAAAAAACTGTTTGAAGTGATACTCTATTGGTGTGGTATGACAAAATATGCTATTTAGATTGCATCGGAAAGGAAGCCTTCGGACAAGCTAGAGCTGCTCTATAAAAAAAATTGCACGTGACAATAACTTTAGAAAACAAATTCAATGTAATATATAAATCGAAGGTTTTGTTCGAGACGAACGATATAACCCCAAACCTCTTTGAAGGGTACTCAAAGGGTCTCCTGAGATAAGTTTCTTCGGAACAAACTAAACAGCTTTGGCCCAAAGGAATGACAATATTAACCCATTTCCGTCAACACAAAAACCTTTTCACTAAAATATGCACATATTGAAACCAAAATTTACATCCAAAGTGGTTAATGGTTTTTTTGGCAAACGTCGCTTATTACTCAGACAATCTTTGGATTTCTAATTACAATTATTACCGAACCATCGAAATTTCTTGAAGATAAAATGGAACAAAAGCCGCAAGCTAAGAGTAATTCGGAAAAAGTGTCAGGAACAAGCGCAAAAGAGTCTGATCAACAATAGTACTAGAGCTAAATCGTGTAGCAGGCTCACTAGCCGCTAAAGCAACCATATCCGACCCAGTCGACGGGGAAAGCAAAGCCGCCGTCGCCCAAAACATGTCTTGTCGGATCCATTCTCGGTGCTTTTAGGCTCCTCAAGCACCGGTCACCGTCCTCGTCAAGCTCGTCGACTCCGGACGTGCAAACTAGCCCATAGACACAATCCACTGAGTTTCTCGCCGAATCTTCTCAGTGGGTCGCGATTCCGATCCCGTAGTAGATTCAGCGAAGCACTGCTCTTGCTAGGGCTAGTGTTAGCAATTCTCTCAGGTTGAGCCCGTGAGCTCACTTAGCGATCCGCGCGAAGTTGGAATAGTCCTCTAGGCTACCAACGATTAGGTAAGGAATAATTAATTAAGGCAACGTGGCAATCAAATTTTATTAATCTTCGGTTTATGTATGTTTGACCTCTGTGCGTTTGATTGTGAACGAACTTGGTCCGGTTGTTGTTGATACTACAGGGACAGTTTCTGTCGTAGTACCATTAACGCAAGGTAGGTAGCGCGGTAATTTCAAGAAATCAATATTTTTCATACAATAAAGCATGACAACGGCGGGGTGCGACCGAGTTTTACCAGTATATAATAAAATATGTAGTTTAATAAGCATTTTTCTGTGTGTTTCTATAATATGTGCAGTGATTAATGAATCGGTTAGTTCCTTTTTACTTGGAGTTTGTCTTCTATGATTTATTGTTTATAGGCGGAAATAATGATAGATAATGGATAGGATAGAATACGGAATGAATATGTTAGAGGAAGTCTGTGGCAGAGAAGCTGAGGAGTGCGCGTTTGGGATGGTATGGACATGTGATGAGACGAAATGAAAATGAGGTTGGTAAGAGAGTGTTAATTATGAATGTGGAAGGATATAGAGGAAGAGGTAGACCTAAGAAGAAATGGATTGTGTGAAAGACGATATGGGTAATATGGACCGATATGGGGAGTGAGTGATGAAATGGTATATGATAGAAGAGTATGGAAGGAGAAAACATGTTGCGCCGACCCCAGGTGACTGGGAAAAGGGCAGGAGAATGATGATGATGATGAGGCGGAAATAATGAACAAGCGAAATGTGGACAGTTTGCCTTATTTCGATTAACATTATGGAGGAGCGCAAGCGTGTGTTCTCGTGTTTATTCTTTATTGTGTCTGTTTCCGTTTTTGTGATACACATTAATTATCGGATGAAGACATGCGCATAGTATACGTGATTAAGTCCGATGAGTATTATTAAGTTTTATAGTGTAAGTTGATGTACATAATAATATGTGCGTATTGTGTTGTTTTTTTGTTTTTTGTTTTTTTTGTTAAAACTTAAATTTTTAAATTTCTCTTATTTTTCTTCCTTTGTCCACTCTCTACTTATATGTGATTTTTTTTACAGCCTTAGCAGGCAGACGAGCATACAGCCCACCTGATGGTAAGTGGTTACCGTCGCCTATGGACTTCAGCAATGCCAGGGGCAGAGCCAAGCTTCGTTTGAAGAAGGACATGTCATAGCGCTCAGGAAACACCGTGGAGGGGAGCTCATTCTAAAGTCGGGATGGTACGTGGCAAAAATGATCTCTGGAAACGCACTGTGTATGAACTCTACTCTAGGATTTTGATGGTGGAAACATGTTTGGCTATTGTTTTAGCTATTTGTTAAAATATTATATGTTTGTATTGGACTCTTGGTTTCCCAAATAAATAAATAAGTTAGTAAATAAATAGTATCATAAGTTTTAAATTTAGTTAAATTTAGAAAAATCGCAATAATTGTATTGTCTAACTCTTGTCAGCTTCAATTCTTGAATCACATTGTACTTGAAACGGAAAATAACATGTTGGAAGACCAAACAGTCCTAACTAAAAATACAATACGGACACTATTTATAAATTAAAGATAGAAAAGCTACCTACATAACATATATTCATTTAAATTTACGCGTCGTAAATCGTCGTGAATTTATAAACAAAAAATAAAGTTAAATTATTTTATTTTCAAAAATGATATAAATCTAATATTTAATACATAGTTACTATAATAATTATTATTTTGTAAATCTGGTTTTTAATTCGGATTTATTATCTTCATTGCCATTGTTATAAAACAATATAAGAAAACGTAATAAGTAGAGGCCGACAATTATACCCAGGTATTATTTTCTAGGTGAATGTTTCCTAACGTTATATCTGGAACAAAGCCACCCTTGTCACGATGAGGAATGGCAGAATGCGGGCGCGGCGTTTGGCAGAAGAGATAGCGACTATGGTATTTTTTATTTATTAAAATGAAATAAAGTAAATAAATAAAATTGTTATAATAATAAAAAAAAGATAGAACAGAAAAGGTTTAAAGGTAGACCAGACCCCAATATCCATAAACTCTGAAAGAAAAATATTCAAACTCAAACTATATAAGTTCGATCAAAACCGAATGAACGACTTCAAGCAATAATTTTCTCACACGTTAATATTTGCCAGAAACATATACGAAACAAGAAGGATTACTAAATGATTTTTCACAAAGATTCCACTACACATCAAATCCAGACCTAGTAGCGTAGTTATTATGGATCATTTTTAAATATTTGATACATATTTCAACTGACAATTCGATTTTTATTTTCCTCGGGAGACAAAAACGTAATTATTTGTTCATCTATCTAACAAAAAAAAACTTATATTTTACCTACGCTATTATTAATTACTATTAATAACATGATTCGTTGAAAAGGTCCCGGCCCTCCTATTTATTGAAGGGTGGGGCAGCCGTTGTAACTATACTGAGACCTTAGAACTTATATCTCAAGGTGTGTGGCGCATTTATGTTGTAGATGTCTATGGGCTCCAGTAACCACTTAACACTAGGTGGGCTGTGAGCTCGTCCACACATCAATGCAATAGAAAAAATAAAAAAAATGTAGCTTATAACAATTATTATAACTATTTATGAGACCTTATAAAATAAAATTAAAATAGTATGTAATAAATGTACAATTTCTTATGAATTAATTCGCAGAAATGCGGTTTCCCAGGCCGCGGCTGTTAGCCGAACCATGTGAGCCGTGAAGTATGAAGGTCGGTAATTAATTTGAAGATTAATCACGCAGCTTCGTATTTGCTTCCAGGCTGATGGTTACCGCGAAAGCTTTTGGCTGTTCATTGACGCTTAACTCGGCTTTGAATTCGTGACTGAATATGAATGATTCTTTGATGGATTGTTAGCAAAGGAAAGCTGGTCTAACTGTAGGAAGTTGGAACGTGTGCTGCGTTTGTTTAAAATAACGTGGTTGGAGTTTTTCGTGCTCTTTATTCGTGTACCGTTTGAAATCTTTCATAAACAAGTCTCAACATACATTAAAAATAATAGAGAATGGTGAAATAGAGAATAAAATAAATAGATAAATTATTATTGGTGGTAGGACCTCTTGTGAGTCCACGCGGGTAGGTACCGCCGCCTTGCTTATTTCTGCCGTGAAGCAGTAATACGTTTCGGTCTGAAGGGTAGGGCAGCCGTTGTAACTATACTGAGATCTTAGAACTTATATCTCAAGGTGGGTGGCGCACTTAACACCAGATGGGCTGTGAGCTCGTTAACCCATCTAAGCTATAAAAAAAAAAGTGAACCTAATAAAAAAAAAGCTGCTACGATGTAGCTACGATTTGCCAGTATGTAAGGTACAGATTGGTCGTTTGACATTTTACTGAATTTCCGTAAACTGTGTATGTGTGTGCGTGTTGTTGTCGACAGTACGAGTCGATTAAAAAGTCATTTTACTCGCTGGATGTACCAGAAAAAAAAAAACATTTATCTGTATTTTTTTTTTTGGAACAATGACATTATTAACTTAATTTTAAAGTAAAGTTATTTAAAGTTTAAAGTAGGTTATTGTTCAAAATGACGCATTATCTGTGTTGAATTTATTAATTTTTTTTTAGCCGACTTATTTCTTAATTAAAAACCACTTGTTTGTATTAATTATCTGTATTGAATTTGTAAAAAAAAAAAAGTTTTTTTTGTCGCCGACATCATTCTTAATTAAAAACCACTAGCACTTGTTCATATTAGAAAAAAAAACGATGAAACAAAACCCTAATAAATAATAATTATGATCTAGTCAGTACGTAAGCAAGCGGTTTCGGAAAATACATTAAACCTGGTGTTTCATCTGGTGCGGGGGTCGAAATGTGCCCCCAACGATATTCCCAACAGTGCGTGGCAGGTCTTTCTCGATCTACCAGCACTAGGGTAGATTAAAATGCTATAACTTTGCGAAAACATACTGTATGTGTATAGAATTTATAGAACATAGTTGTTGGTGTCGAACTCTTACAAACCCTTGAAATAAACGGTCCGCATCAGCTACAGCGACATAGTTTCACCTCCGGTTTGAGCCCCGAGAGCTCACCTACAAGCTGGAGTAACGCTGATATAGCCTCTCAAGGCTATCAGCATAGGTAAGAAAAAAAACGAAAGTTTTCTTCGTCCGTACTAGCTGAAAGTACCGCAGCGGGCCGACATTGGCCTGCTCTGCAGTGAAAGTGTTAAGGATAACTTCCGATCCGGTGGTAGATTCTGCGAAGCACGGCTCGTGCTAGGGTTCGCGTTAGCAACAACGTCAGGTTTGAGCCCCGTGAGCTCACCTACTAGCCCGGTGACGCTGATATGGTCTCTCTAGACCATCAGCTTAGGTAGGAAAAAAAAGGATAACTCAGAAGCGTTGGTCAGAGTTGATAAAATTTAAATGGGATCATAAAGTGAGAAGCATCTTCTCTGAAATAAAAAAAAAATTAAAATGAACCTAGGAAATATTTCTGTTGTAACTTATATAAAAATACAGTTACTTAAAAACCTCCCCCTTTTTTGAAGTCTGTTAAATACACATAAAAGTGATTAAAGTGATTGTGATTGAAATAAAAAATACACCCTCAATTTCAAACGTAACATAAATTAAATCCAAAAACTTTTAATTATTATTAATAATCATTAAAGTCACAATAATATCTTTAAATAAACACATTAACTTAAATAAAACTTAAATTGGAGACTGATAACTGTTATTCATTTGATAATAATTTAATAATTGCCATTTGTCAATCAGTTTTCTAATAGGATAATCTAAATAAATTTTTTACACTTTAGGATTTTATGAGTCATAGACGTGATACTGCGACTACTGTGACCATGAAAACGGTTAACTATTCGTTCTTTGATCGCGAAGAAATGATACAAGTTTCCCTATTTTGGAAGTACACTTTTTCATGCAGGTAAAACGACGAAGCTACCACATTTGAACGTTAGTATTCGGTTCGAAAAGCCTTTGTGAATTACCAATGGGCAGAGGTACTTATGAAGTCAATTATGGCGGTCGGTGATTCTGGTCCTACAAATGTCTAATCTAGTTGTTGAACTGTAATACTGTTTGAGGCGGAAAGCATGCTGAAGCATTACTGGTGGTAGGACCTCTTGTGAGTCCGCACGGGTAGGTACCGCCACCCTGCCTATTTCTGCCGTGAAGCAGTAATGTGTTTCGGTTTGAAGGGCGGGGCAGCCGTTGTAACTATACTGAGACCTTAGAATTTATATCTCAAGGTGGGTGGCGCATTTACGTTGTAGATGTCTATGGGCTCCAGTGACCACTTAACGTCAGGTGGGCTGAGAGCTCGTCCACATATCTAAGCAATAAAAAATAAAAATGAATTCAGTGGGATTTTGTAAAAATTTTGAGACACGGAAAAAAGTAGTTTTGTTGTTTTCATTCAAATTGTAAAACTCAGCTGCCGCATCGATTTGCACGAACGAAACCGAGCGTACGGGGCGGCCTTAACTTCGCTTGTCCTATTTATACGACGGCCTGTAACCCAGTATCGATCGGCCGCCCCACTGCCCGACAACCCCCTTTATACGCTCACATAATTACATCCCTTAAGATTCAAGCGACAAAGTTGATATTCCTATGTGCGATATCGCGCTACTAAGCTTTAAATAGTCCGTCCCAGTAGTGTTCTGTGGTTATATTCGAACGTGAATTTTCTTTCTGTTTTTTTTTTGTCATTGCAAAAATGGAAGTTAAATGTCGGAAGCTGTTCAAGCGGTTAATTTTGTTATAGGATTAGGGCCAGGATTATCAGAGATCCTTCGATAAAAAGATAATTAAGCGAAACGCCTACCGATTTCATGAATAAATTACGAACCAAGAGAAAATTACTTTCTTAATCAATTCCGTTGACGTCACGAGACGAAGAATAATTAATACAACGCCCGAACAAATTGCATAGTTCAGTTTTAATATATTAGACATTTACTAAGACTCTGTAAGTCGAGAGATGTGATTTATTTAGGCGTATTAAAACTACAAATGATTAGTAATTAACCACATAAAAAGTACATTAACGTACGTAATGGTCTTAATTTAACATTATTATTTACAATTTGTTCAAGCTCTTTAATCGGATTAAATACAATAGATTTGGACAATAGATACATCGTTCTTAACAAAGCTGATGATTTTAGAAATTTTTCTGAAGAATGTGCATTTCTGTAGCATTTTATTCGATAGCATGAAGTAATTGGATAGTTTCACGATTCCAGAGTATTTAAAGATAATAATAGTAACGTAACTAAAACTGTATTGTCCGCAGACTGCTAGAAAATGGAAGATAAAATTCAATAAACTCTGAGACAGAGATATTAGTATTTATTTACTCCGAGCGCGTGCACTGAAGTGTTTTTACTTCATTTTCTTTCATTCAATTGCGCACCCTGTGCGGAATGTTATTTTTAAACTATAGTAATTATTTTAGACATTCTGCAAATATAAAGCTATTATTTCTTTCTTTTGGGTGGTTTGGTGTAGGCTTGTGTAGTATTGAAGGACTTTTAATAAGCAATTGAAATTATAAACAGAGTATTTTAATTTGAATATTTCTTTTCATTGTTCGTATGACATTAAGTTACTAATGAGTGCAGAAAAATGCAAACGACCGAAGAGAATATGTTGTCTGTCTGTTATCGAACTAACCCCTGTATATATATTGTGTGCGTCTTATTTGTTTTAGGTAAATCAACAGAGATCCTGTCATCAAACCTTCTTAGCTACTCACTTAATTCTTAGTGAATATCTGTGACCTTGCTCGTTCACGAAGCCCGCTATAGAAAGCAGAGTATTAAATACACTTGAGATTGGCGAAATCTAAAAGGAAACGCCATAAACCTAAGAGATAGATAGATAGATAGAATATGTTGTGATAAAATGAAATGGAGACAAAACAAATTCTTACCTGTAAGTAATTTGAATTTATATTTCACTGTCGTAATACATTGAGTACCAATGCTGCATAAGTAAAAGGCACGTTATTCGAGGAAAGGAAACAAATGGCTAAACCCTTCTTCTGTCTCGAGGCTTACAGATAAAAATGGGATGCATCTATCCTATTTACGACTTTCCCCGCAACTAATCTGTTGATAAATTGTTATGGCTTAATATCTTCTTACACCTAATATATCTGAATGGATTTAACTTGTTGCTTCTTATAGTTTTGCTAGTGTTGTTTAAATGTTATTCGGCTTAAGTTGATAAAGTTGATTTCTTTAAAATTTATTTCTTCAAAAGTTTTTCATTAAAACTTGTTCTCATTTTATTTTGTTAATAAATACGAATAATGTTTTCACACTGTAAGAAAGCTAGGGATGGACATGATTGTTTGTCTTTTGTTTTGCAAGATCGTTCTTTATTTTAGAAGAATATATAAATATTTAACACGTGATACTCTAGTGTGAAAAAAGGCACTTTATGGGATAAAATTGTACATGGAAAGCTGTTAAAACCTGTAAAGTTCTTTTTACTTCTGCCTCCAGGAATTTGTGCCTTTTGGTTGGAGCAAAAGGCTAGTTGTTGGAATTGAGAACGAGTTCTCGCCTTAATTCTGAGCGACACCATACAAGTCGTCATATCTATGAGCATTGGTGAGCACAATGGAGGCTCACAGCTCGTGTGAGCAGCAACCAATTTAAAACAACACTCTGTAGAGAGAAGCTTGAATATTTCAACACAAAGTAAGGCAAACGACTGGAACGGCGTCTCTGGTCGAAATTTTTTCCGATATTCTTTTAGCTTTCAGAAAGCTTTTAAATACATTACACGGTCCGACGACGGAGCAAATTGATGCTAAATGCTGAGCTATGGTTCGGTCGTAGTGAAAGAGCTTATTTTTATTGGTTCCTTGGGTACCTAAATTTCTATCTATCTACGTTGATGTGGTTCTCTTTTAACGGTATTGAAAATGTTTCCTAACGCTTAGGATTTATTTTGTTGCATTAATTTGATTAATCACGGCCTGCTGGTTTAGTGGTTACAGAAGCCAACAGAAATCACAAGGAGAACGGCATCGTCTTTCTTGAGATGTGAAATTAAAGCTTCAATTTTATTGTGTTGGGTATGTCAATTAATAACTGGTGGTAGGACTTCTTGAGAGTCCGCGCGGGTAGGTACCACCACCCTGCTTATTTTTGCCGTCAAGCAGTAATCGTTTCGGTTTGAAGGGTGGGGCAGCCGTTGTAACTATACCTGAGACCTTAGAACTTATGTCTCAAGGTGGGTGGCGCATTTACGTTGTAGATGTCTATAGGCTCCAGTAACCACTTAACACAAGGTGGGCTGTGAGTTCGTCCACCCATTTAAGCAATAAAAAAAAACCCCTCGTGACGGAACGAATAACTGATCCGTCAATGAAACAGGCGGCATGTTGGTTCATACTGGTAGGGTTCCACAATAACCCCTACTCCTTGTAAATATACGAGCAGGTCCACACATGTTCGGCGGAAGAACCTTAGAACAAGCATTATATCCTTATGTTCTCCCTTACAACCTTCGCGATGTTTTGACGAGACAGGCCTTATCTTATTTGAGATCTACCGAGTGGTAATGTTGACACATTTATTCGTAGGTAGGTCATTAACACTGGTATCATTTTCCTTATAATTAATAGCATTGTCAATGCTCCGCGCAAACAAGGTTCAGATGACAGTCTCGTTAAACATCACGTATTGGTGAGCGAGGTTACGGCGTGTCGCAATCAGTCATGGTCGTTTCTGTGCGGTCTATGGTCACCGTGCTGTATGAACTAATATTTCAAGGATCATGTGCTTAATACTTTAAATTCTTACTTTGAATCCATAGACGTAATGTATAATTGGATTTTATTAGAATAATGTATTCAAGAAATAGGGTAAACATTTATTGAAGTGAAACTTCTTTAGGCGCATGAGGGTAAAATTTTTACAGAACGTCACGCAGGTATGCAACGGAAGTGACGTCAAACTACTATTGAAATTAAGTACTTGTCAAATGTCAGTAGTAGTAGTTGTTGCATTTTTCCAACTGTGAAGGCAAATGTATCATACCATACAGCCTAATATTTTATAATTTTTTTGTGAAAAATGTTAATAGGAATTGAAATGAAATGAATAGAATTTGAAACATTAATCAAATAGCATGAAATTAAATTAGTCAATTCAATTGGCAAAATATTAGTCATTTACAATTTAGAAATCTAAACATAATGTGACTGTCAATATTGAGGTTTGAGATTGACATTTGACAGACTTTTGGCGGGAACATATCTTCCTTTTTCCCTTCCTCTAAGTCTGGGAAATCTAAAGTTTTAGATTTGTATAAATATAAGCAAGACTCATAAATTAGTTCGCCAAAAAACATGTGTACTTTGTACGCACGCACTTTTTTTTATTTATTTAGAAAGAATCCTTTTTTTTGTTTTCAAATTGAATTGATGTTTGGTTTTATTGAGAATATGATTAATAAAGTTTTTTCTAATATCTAAAATAGTAGCTGTCTCGTTAAATTGAAAATTATAGGGAGAGATAATAATAATAAAGAGTACTTTTTTGCACACCAAAACACAATCATCATTATAAAAATAGTTAACATTTGCACAATAGGCGGTCATATCGCTAAAAGCGATCTCTTCTAAACAACCGTTTAATTTACGGAAATTCTGGAAAAGATAAAGATATAGCAGATATGTTGCGGTGTACTATTAACAATACATTATTAAAGAAAATATATACATATAATAAATAGATATATACCGTTAAAATATAATATGAACTAACTATTTGATTTTTATACGAATATACATACTTACATACTAATATACTTACATACACATAATAAATCAACAATATGGAAACGATAAAGTAGTAATTTAGTGTAGTGTAGTCTTCTTTTGCTCCACCTTATCCCACTAGGTGGGATCGGCACAGCGATTTTTGCTAATCCATTCTCTTCTATCAGCCGTCATCTCAACACTCACTCTTTCTCTCTCTCTCATATCGTCATTCACACACTCCATCCATGTCTTCTTCGGTCGTATAGTGTAGTGTAATCATAGGAAAAAAGTATTTCCCTTTTATAGGTTTAAATATGATAGCTGATGTATAATTTTATGGTAGTAGAGCATACGTTGAGTCCTGTAGCGGTTATCATTTAATAAATACCCTTTATTAAGGATATCGTAAAACGTTATACATCCCGTCAGCAGAAACAGTGTGATACTGGAACGCATCATTTCTGATTACCTTCCGGCGGGGTCCGGTGTGAGCTTTAAAAACAATTCTAAGTTCACTGACATGAGCTCGTGTGTTGTGTGACGTTGTGCGGATAAAATAAAAACATGATTCGAGACGTATTATGGTATGGTATGTTTAAGAAGGTGTTCTTTTTTATATACTTTAAAGTAAATTGTATTCAAATTCGTAAAGTAATGCGCTAGGATAATTTTACGTATCGACAATTCGAGTTTATGTAACTGTCAACCCCTCTTTATGATATCCTTCCAAATGACATTCCCCGGCCTATTAATATTAATTGTTTATTAACTTTAGTCTATTCTAAACATGTAATTATTCTGTGTAAATTTTTATCTCCTAATAATATTTAACTCTAAAGTAGTTAGTCTAACATATATTTGTTTGTGTTGCTCTTAAAACCACAGATTCGCGTATGGAAAAACCGACCAAATTTATTTGTATTTACATTTAGTAATTTTTTTCCTCTCTAAGCACCTGTTATTTTTGTAAATACTTTGAGATTGGCAAAATCAATGCCTAAGGCGTTGGAGCCACATTCTTTATAAAAAAAAACTGTCAATCTTCGATTTGATTTACGAAAACGGCTTTCATACGGCGTTACTCCAGGTGTTGATACGTAACATTGGGATTTCGTGCAGTTCTTGAGAATAGGTACTTCAAGAACGGTGCTTGGTATCAGGGCATGCTAGGTTTTAAATGATCTTTTTTATAGTCTTTGTAGGCAGACGAGCATACGGCCCCCCTGATGGTGAGTGGTTACCGTCGCCTATGGACTTCAGCAATGCCAGGGGCAGAGACAAGCCGCTGCCTTTTTTTTTCTTTTTTTTTTTTGCTTAGATGGGTGANTACGGATACCCGGTCGAGGGGGGTAAGAGACCGGGTTATGTCGGACTCCGGCGCCTCCAGAGAAGAACAGGGAGAAGAAGACAGGGGTTCTCCTCCTCTCCCAATCCTACCGTAAGTACCTAGCGAACAGTTTCAACAAATTTGAAGTTTTTCCTATTTTATTTCGCGATAATCACAACAATGTTACCGGGTTACATTAGCTTTACTAACGAAACAGTTTTTTGCTGTAAAAAGTCGACGAAATTAAATAAATATTGTTATCGTGTACCGGCATCGGTAAAATTATCAGCGCCTATGCAAATTTCACCCAGTTGGACCGCTTTCGCATGTGTTCGGGACTAATGCGATAACGATGTGGGTTATCATTGTTTTGCAAGAGTTTACTTGTTTTACGATGTGTGTACACTCGTGTTTTTTTAGAAGAAATGCTGGGCTTATAGAGTACTGGTTAGCAGTACGAGGCTCAATATTTTAAATGTGACAGTAAAAGCCTTTATGTACAGTTTGCTTATGTATCACCAGAAACTCCCGTTTCTCTAAATTTCGTACTTATTATATCTTAAGTTTTAATTATGAGACGAGTATTGGTAAACTACGCTTGGCTTAAATGTGTCCAGAATATGTAGTTACCGAAAAAATATTACCATAAAAAATTAATAAACAACTTGAGCGGGAAAATTGTTTTCAAATTTCTCCCGAGAACTCGTTAAAAGAGAAAATTCTTTGATAAACGCTATTATCGCACCGTGGGCTTCCAATTAAAGGACCAATTATGTCTAGAAATTAACTCGTTTCGTCCTAGATTTGATTTTGTTTCTTGTTGTTTGTCAATTATCTAACAACTTTAATATCAGTTTAATTGGAACATGACTTTGTAAATGATTTATTTAATGGTTTTATTTAATTATATATTTGAAAAACAAGCAATATCTTACAATATTGCTAAAACTGTATCAGAGGGTTTATTCTGAAAAAGTACTAATTTTTAACTGTTCGAATATTGTGATTGACGGTTTAATTGACAAATGAGTTTTTTTTTTTTTTAATAATAGGTTGATTTTAGTTTTAAGCTGAATGAATATATTTTATGTATTTAATAGCCAAAATTTCACTGAGGAAGTTGCCAATATTGTGTATCGATAGGAAAACATAATCATCTACACATATATGTTATTATTTCTATAACAAAATCGAACTATATCTGCTATGTTATTGTTCCGTAAACACGAACGAAAGCTTCGTACAAAAATTCAAATCAATACAGAATCTGTCTCGGAGGCGATCACACAATCTTAGTTTGAAAATACAGTCTAGGGAAATAAGTTGTGCCTAGCCTAGCGAGTAGCGACTGCTTATTGATTCCCAGATGTTATTTCATTTATTTTCGAAATGATTGTATGCCGGTTCTCTCTTGTGACGAAGCCATGGAGGATAAATAAAAGTTACCGTACTTCGATCTGATTCGGGTATTGTTTGCAGTATCAATCACTTCTACTACAATAAAAATACACTTACTCTAGTCTTGTTTCAAATTTTTTTATTTTTTTATTAGATGTGTGGACGAGTTCACAGCTCACCTGGTGTTAAGTGGTTACTGAAGTCCATAGACATCTACAATTTAAATGCGCCACACACCTTGAGATATAAGTTCTAAGGTCTCAGTATAGTTACAACGGCTGCCCCAACCTTCAAACTCAAGTTGTTATGCTCATTTTTAGTACAAATATACCTATTATTCACGTCTTTGACTGGTTAATGTACAAAATATTATTTAGCGATTTAAATAGATTTGTTTCTGTACTAAGCTCATGAAAAGTCCTTAAAGGCGAAAGAGTATCTGTAACTAAAAAAAACCTGTATGCTATGAAAATCTGTATTCGAGAGACAAAAGTATATATGCGAATATTTTTGTTGCCGTAGATGGGCATATGTGTACGCAACCCACCTAATATGGGATTACCTGAGCCCGTAGGTAATTATGTTGCATAACGGACGTCCTACCTACAAAACCGGAAAATAAAGATTTTAGGCATACACTTATATTTATTTCGGCGGCTTGTCATTTTTATTTGTTATGTTATATCCACGAATGACCCGAACGAACTGTTTCTGTTGTATCGCCAGTCGGAAAAATCGAGAATCAATTTCGATTTATCGATGGATGTAGGCTTTTATTGCTAGTTAGTACGAGTTCTGCGCGTTTCATACGTTCTTTGTGTATTGTGTTGTTATTGCTGTTGTTGTTGTTCGATTGTTGGCAATTGTAATTATTGTATTGTATTGTGTACGGAATGAAATATATTTATGACTTTATGCACGAATACTGATTGTTCGAGTTTTAATTCGTCGTCATTATTTCAACGTCAACTGAAAATGGAACGTTATTTGGTATTGAGGTTTTAAGCTGAGTTATACGCGGGTCATTTTATGTAAAGTGGCTATGGAATACATAAACACCATGACGTAAATACTGCAGTCTACTTTAAGGCACAAGGTTGAAGTATTAAATGGTATAACTGCTGTATTACCCTATGCATAGAAACCTTCGTTCTCACTTGGCAATGGAATCAAAATTGTGTTGCCCAAACAAGATAGAACCTTATGGATTAGGGATTTAGAAGATGGAAAATAAATAAAGATAATGCAAGGTTCGCTTGACAGAGGTATTACCAATAGCTAAGATAAGCCATCATCATAATAATATTATACCAAAGCAGACTTTAATATACGGCCAATCCTCTGATCTAAGCATGAACTGAAGTGTAAAAAACTGAAGACATACTCTCGGATTGTATCAGAAGTAGTAATCGTAAATTACGGATAAAACAGAGACAGTATTGTGTCAATTGAATTGAGATCTTATGGCTCAAGGTGTACGGTGCTAATTGAGCTTATCCAAGCTAGGCCTCGTGCCTTTTCATTAGCTTACGTCAACCCCATGCATATGTGATTTTCCACAAGCGACAACTCACTAGCTAGTAGTGGATGTCACTTTGGTTAGGAATAGCCGGATTGTCCATTTACGCTCATAAAACTTTGAATCAATGTATTTAATACTAGCAACCCGCCCTCGCTTCGCTTCGGAAACATTACATTTTATTATTGATGATAGTCGAGTCCCGCGATGTTACCCGCGGTTATTGTCGTACCGCGGGTGACGCCGCGGGGCGAAGCTAGTCTAAAAACTAGCCTAAGTTACTCCTTATATCATCAGCTAACTGTCAGTGAAAGTCCCGTCAAAATCGGTCTAGCCGTTCCAGAGATTAGCCAGAGCAAACAAACGGACAGACAGATAGACAGACAGACAAAAATTATAAAGAATGTTATTTTGGCGTATGTGCCGTATATATATTCATATGCATGTAGTAAAAAGCTGTTTTTTCAATATTACGAACAGAAACTCCAATTTTATTTATATGTATAGATGACTTTCAAGGGAACGTTGTCATATGGATGACGTAACGTTATTCGCGCGAAAACTGAACGCGTGGGTGTCAATTTACGTAAAACATGTACAATATACGTTGTGATAACTAAATACAGAGGGAATGACGCGTAAGGGATTAATTTGTTAGAAATTACGTTGTTCGAATGATAAATTTTGTTCAATTACATTTCTCTTTTATCGTGTTAACACTTTTATTGTGCTTCACGTTATAAAGTAATGTATAACACGGATATAAGGATTTTAGTTTTTATTTTTATGTAAATTGGTCACGTTTTCTTTTTTAATATTCATATCATTCAGTTTAATGCTTTGAATGTTCGAAATTGAGGCATTTTGTCTGAATTTTGGTTCGAAGTTGCAATTAAGTCAATACATAGATAGTACTTCTTATTCAAGTAGATAGAATTGAATATTGTAGATGAACTCTCGGCCTATTTGGCGATAAGCTACCAAAGCCCATTTTATTAGTGGTAGGACCTCTTGTCAGTCTGCACGGGTAGGTACCACCACCCTGCCTATTTCTGCCGTGAAGTAGTAATGCGTTTCGGTTTGAAGGGTGGGGCAGACGTCGTAACCATACTGAGACTTTAGAACTCATATCTCAAGGTGGGTGGTGGCATTTACGTTGTAGATGTCTTTGGGCTCCGGTAACTACTAACACCAGGTGGGCTGTGAGCTCGTCCACCCATCTAAGCAATGAAAAAAAAAAGATCACAACGTGGACGCTGTCATACAAGTTAAAACGTGACGTCTGAGTTTTAACTTCTGTACATATGTAAGAAAGTGTTTATGAAAATTCTTCAACAAATTCAGTCTACGTTAAAATGTACTTGTTATTTCGTGAAACGTCAGAAGTGAATCGTGAATTGTGTTCTTGTCACAATAAGATACGTCTGTCTCAGCAAGGGTTGCCTAACGCGAATTTGATGTATGTATTTTTTTTTGTATTTTGCATTTTAACCAAATGATAAATGAGAATTATTCATTGATAATCCGTCATATATCTCGTGATTGACGTTACTTATCCGGGGCAATGCAAAGCCGCCGTCGCCCTAAACATGTTTTGTCAGATCCCCTGGATTCATTCTCGGTGCGTTTAGATCTCACAAGCATCGGTCAACTAACGCATTGACACAGCCCACTGAGTTCCTCGCCGAATTTTCTCAGTAGATTCCGCGAACAGCTCTTTCTAGGGCTAGTGTTAGCAAATTTTCTCAGGTGGAGCCCGTGAGCTCACCTACCCATCCGGGTGTATCTGGAATAGCCTCTTAGGCTGCCAGCGAATAGGTAGGGGAAAAAAAGCTATCGGAAACTAGATGGGCACGTAACAATACTTTCGTCGTGGGTGGTAAAAATCAAGGCCCATTTGTTCGTATGGTTTTTGTAGCTCATAATAATATGTTCTACATCTTTATACAGTCTGAGACTTCAAATTTTAATAGGTTTTAATTATTCTTTTTTTTTATCGCTTAAATGGGTGGATGAGCTCACAGCCCACCTGGTGTTAAGTGGATACTGGAGCCCATAGACATCTACAATGTAAATGCGCCATCCACCTTGAGCATAAGTTCTAAGGTCTCAGGTATAGTTCAACGGCTGCCCCACCCTTCAAATCGAAACGCATTACTGCTTCACGGCAGAAATAAGCAGAGTGGTGGTACCTACCCGCGCGGACTCTCAAGAGGTCCTACCACCAGTGATTACCCAAATAATAATTTTGCGGGTTTGATGTTTATTACATGATGTTCCTTCAACGTGGAGGTCAATCGTGAACATTTGTTAAGTACGTATTTCATTAGAAAAATTGGTACCCACCTACGGGATTCGAACGCCGGTGCATCGCTACATACGAATGCACCGGACGTCTTATCCTTTAGGCCACGACGACATTTTGTAGCTCATATGTTCTACATCTTTATACAGTCTGAGACTTCAAATCTTCATATGCTTTAACTATTCACAGTAATCTTCTCTTTTAACTGATTGCTTTAAGGTGGTAAATAGATCCTAGTAAATAGCGCTTTAACAACTTCTTATTATCCGTAAAACAGGTACATGGGTAATGTTTTGCCAAATATACTAGAACGCAGAGGACTACGTCAACATGATATTCAGTTTCCAAACTAGTTGTATTCGAATATAATTATTTTACAATGTAGCAATGTAAAATGAGTTCTTAAAAAATAACATAAGATTTCAATATTTGTTGGTTTCAATATTTGTCAATTTGGCCCAACCCTATTAACAGAGTACGCTATGATAAAGACAAACTCACGTTTTCTTACAAAGTGATATGCCCGAGACGCACATAAGATACATACATATATGTATGTATAATATGATAATGTTACGTATGATACGCATATTCAGAAATTTTCGTAAACTTCCCGATGAAAATTCTAGAATGTGTATTGTAGGTATATCGTTCCAAAAGTTTTAAATTGAAAACCTTTAATTTGCTTGAATACTTTGTTTCTGTCCTACTGCTTAGATAACTGTTGGTGGGGAATATTGTAAGTTTGACATTGTGCATTGCATTGCAACTACGATCGAAAATGAAGCCCAAATAGACTTATGAATTTTAAGTATCTCTTTCTCTCTCTCTCCCTCTCTGTCTCTCTCTCGCTCTCTCTCTCTCTCTCTCTCTCTCTCTCTCTCTTACGCTCTTTCTATCTGTCGTCTGACATTAATGAACTACGGTCACTGATGGTAAAGAGTCGTAAGCCTCTCCAAAATTTTTTAAAACGTATCGATGATTCTATAGATCGATTGTAAGCTTTAAAACATTGTTCTTGGCGGTTGTAAGCCTCAGTTATTTTCACTATAATACCAAATACTTGATTCAAAGGTGAGAACGGTAGCGCATTCATTACAAACACGATTTGTATAATAATTACAAGTCGCTCTCCCAAGGTTACAATAATAACACACAACGAGTTTGAAATACACGGTTTCAGCAAAACATTGTGTATGTTAATTAAGAAGTTTCTGTGACAGGAATGACAGTTTTCAACGGGTTTTTCATATTAAAATTAAGACGGATAATAAAAACAAAATAAAAATAAAACAATGTTACTTTTGTTTTGTTTATAACTCAAAATTCGTTTGACTGGAACTCAAGTCTAAATTTGACAACAACAAAACAACACGCGTCTTTAAACTAGTTCTTTGCAAGCAATACAAATGGCGGTAGCGATCTTCAAGAGACGGTATCTAATCTTTGAAGTACTGCTTTTTTCACACTATGAATTGTGTAGATACCCCGTAGTTCAGAAATGGTTATAAGCTAATTGTAGGCAATATCACGTTTCATTCCTCATCGCAACCTCATTATTCAAATGGACAACATTTTGGTTTAATAATAATGTTTCTTTTTTTTATGATTGAAGGATTACTGGTGGCCCGGAGGCCTTTTCAGTTTCACCAGGACAGGTGGGCGAGCAAAGGCTCAGCCAGGAGGGGTGGGATTTGCTAACAGCTACCCGAGCGCCTCCGAAGGAGACCTAACAGCTCAAGAGTAGCTGCTTCGTGAATAAATCTACTACCGGATCGGAATCGCGACCCGCTGAGAAGATCCGGCGAGAAACTCAGCGAACTGATTCATGGGTTAGGTTGCACGGCGAACTCTTTGTCGAGTTCGACGAGTACGGTTACCGAGGTCACTAATCCTGCTCCTAGTGTTAGAGCGGAAGGCGTCTAATACAAAGGTTATTGGATCTGATGGATCCGTAAGGACGTGTCTAGGGCGTCGACGGTGACTGGATAATAAACTACTGGAATAATGTTTCATGTCGTAAAGAGAAACCAATCTTATTCTACTGGTAAATTCTTTAAAATTTACGACGGCAGAACCTAGATTTTCTAAATAATCATTCATAAATCATTCTTGCCAAACCACACGTCAAAACTTAAGTAAGTAACATTTAGGAACGATAAATTTTCACACATCAAAATGATGGATTATTCATTTTTTACTATCGGAAAGTTTTGAGACAATGATTTATCTACGCACAGGCTCTTGTCTTATTTCTGATTCACGACATGATAACATATTTAATAAAAATGAAAACATAGAAAAAAAATTCAAGGTTTTTTAAGCATAGTCTTGCGAATTAAAATTCTCCCTCAGTTATTAATTACTATATTTACAAATATGTACAACGATTTTAGTTAAAACCTAATTATGAACTATTTAAATATTTGATTGTCAATGAAGCTAGTTGTTAGTAGGTAAACAGGCCAAAAGTTACGTAAATGCCGTAAACAATTTATAATAGTGACATAGTGACAATAGGCATGCCGTAAACAATTTATAATAGTGACATGGTGACAATAGGCATCATGGTAGTGCGATGAGTATGTCAAGGCATTTCCTATTACAGTTTTGACACGGACCATATCAATAACTACAGTGACCTAGCTTTGTTCTTTATTTGAATAAAATTCTTTTCAGAAGGGCCCCTGTGGAGTTTTTTTTTTCATAGATATAAGTACACGAGCTCTGTTCTCAACCTTGAGGTATACGATCGCAACCCTTGGAACCGGAACATACAACAGTTTCGCCTTAAAATTACCAACGGCAGTAATTAATTACGTTCAGTAAATGACGCTCGGTTTTAATTACAAGACGTTTCTCTGTACGTACCCCTAATAGCGATAGTGACAGTGAAAACCTCTTCGAGTAATTGTCACTGTAGTTTTAAAATATTGTTCTCACTGTTTTTTTCTGAAAACGCAATGAATTTAACTCGAGTCAACCTTAATAGCGCTTTTGTTATATTATGACGATTTTAAGCCACATAATGTTTTTTATATTGTCTCAATTCATGAAATAATCCCACACAAAGTAACTTTATAGGTGTAATTTAAATATAGTAGTTTGTGACGTCATCACAAACAATAGTCTACATGATATTGAACCCTGCCTGAAAAGCTTTAAGAATTGTTTTCGAAGGATAGCATAGTCACCACTAATGTGAAAAGTTTTACGTCACCGCCCCACATAGCAGGGTCGTTTAAATAAACCACACGTCAAAAAGTTAACTGTTACATATGTTATAAAGGCAGTTATCTGATAAATGTTTTTTGTTTAGCAGGTTGGGAAGCTTTATAAGTTAGTCATATTGCTTTTGTTCTAGAAAATTCATTTGCAAGAAGCGAACGACTTTTTTCATCCTTTAGGGAGAGCGTGAATTGCGCAAATTCTAAAATATTTCTCCTTCCAACAACGCCAGTAAAATTCTGGTTCGACTTGTATTTTAGAAAGTTGCTTTTTCGATAAAGTTTTCAGGGTTCGATCGAATACCGAACATATTTTTATGATAAGCAACCCCAGTAAATTATTTCCTTTTAAAACACTGTATTTTACTCGGAATGGCGGACGTACAGCCTAGAGATATAACGGTTTTGCGAAGGGATACGGCGTACTGAGGATTATGGTGATTCCTTTAATGGTCCCAAATCTTATCGATTTAATGGAATAGTCACTTTAGAAGTTGTCACTATTAGATCGAATTGATCGCGTGTGACAAAGAACGTTATTTGGTTACATTACTTCTATTATTCAAGTCAAAATTAAAAACAAATCTAATAATATTCATGTTTGAGCCAATGATAGCTAGAAGGACTTCTTAAAATAAGAGAACAATAAAAAAAACGACATTACAATTCTCGACAAAAAAAACATCTGCCCAAGACCCATTTTCCCAGACGCTCGATAAAGCATAGAAATAAATGGCAAGAGATATCTCAGATAAGGCATTCAGCGAGGAAACTCAGCCGTACTGCGTCCGATAATGATTAATGTTGCCCATTACATCGTATGGAGGGCCCCAAAGAAACTTGATTGATGGAGGGTAGGGAAGCGGGGCAATATGTGCCCCTGTTTCGGAGATGTGTTTCTTTCAATCTATATAGGGCAGTAGGGCGGCTCTTGTTGAATTATATCGACGGTACGGGTCGTGGATAAGAAAACATGGGGATGCTAATTATTAGGTAAGATTGTATTAAATTATTACATTAGATAATATGTTAATTTCGATGGATTTTCTTGCGTAAATAAGGCATTAAAATTAACAGAACACGCTAGAATGTAAAGTTGATTATCTCTGCACAGAATTTTGATAATTGCACGTTACTGATCGGATAAGCTGTTTCTGATGTGTATCGTTGATTCAGAGGTATATTGCAATCAACCAGGAATAGCATGTAATGGCCTGTTTTAAATAAATGACAAATAGAACTTCTTATGAAACTGCAAATGCAAAGAAATGAAGGTATAAGTCGTAGAGATGATCTGACATAATATTTTTTAGTACGACTATTTTTCAGATGATACAGGTATACCAGCGCTGGAGCAACTACCATTAGATTTCCTCCATATTTGTGTGTATTAGTGAAATAAATACCTTATTTTGAAACCTACCCATATTTGATAAAATTTTGTATTCGATTTTGTTACATAATGTCTTATTCACCGTGAATATAATTCGCGAACATATTTTTTTTTTATGTGGGTGAACGAGCTCAGGGCCTACCTGGTGTTAAGTGGTTATCGGAGTCCATACAAATCTACAACGTAAATGCCGTCACCCGATGCCGCCAGACTTCTATGCCTCATTTAGTGTCACTTAAAAATGGTAATTACCAGCGGGATTCAACTCTATCATTGCGTCACTGTACGATTATATCGAGCGCCTTATTCAGAAAGAGCTTTTCATATTATCTTGATTGGTTTACTTGATGATCGCTTGAGTTTTGAGTTGCTGTGTCTTATTTATTGGGTGGGTGGATGAACGAGTTTAAAGCTCCAGTCTCTTGTCTTAAATTCCTGTTTAATTCCTATTTAAACGAAATTTTGTCTCGATCGTACATAATACATATAATGCCAAAGATGGCGTTCGTATTTTATTGACGGGCCCTAGTAATCATTTCATTAAAACGCGTATCTGACATACTAGTATATTCACTGATAAAAGATTAACGCTATTTATTTCGTTCTGAAAATAAATCTATCCTATATCAATTTCATAATTTGCATAATTTGAAGAAGGAAAAAAAACAAGATTCTAGACGTTTTCACTTAAGAATTTTAATAAGATTTTAGGCCGAGATTACGGATTAGGCACGTTCCAGGTTAAGTGTCGACCGACACCTAAAAATACAACCGGCGTATGATGACATAACGATAAGTCGAGGTTAATCTTTAGTTAATTCTTTCACAGGGTCGTAGATATAATCTAAATAAACGCTGAAACCTGGTATATGTATATACTGATCAAATACTCTAATTCAACCTTTCTCAAAGTGGGTGGGCGATGCAGGCCTAAAGGGGGACGGTAAGAGACTCAGAAATAAAATGGGGGCGTTGTGTAGAAGCTTGGGAAGCGCTTTGTAATTTCATCTAGGAGGACTCTTAGTCACTGACTGAGCCCTGGCTATAGTGGTTTTTAAGTAGGTGAAAAAATGGGGGCGCTAAAAAATAATTTATTCTTAAAGTGGGCAGTAGACAAAATAAGTTTGGGAATCCCTATTCTAATTCATCAAAGTGAAGCCACTGCAAACTTGAAGTTTTGGCTGTTAATACTTTTTTATGTTTGAGCAACCGCTGCGAAAGCATGTTTCGACGTTTGCCTACGTTTGCCGCTAGGGGCGCTGTTCCAACTCCATACAAAATTTAGTTAACTTTTACGCGATCGAGAAGTTAAAAACTCGCACAGATCGAATATGGGCCACTTCGACCTTGTATATTAGAACGGGGGCATAGCTGTGCCATTCATTGCTAACAGTAAAATATATTTTTTTAACTTCGCACGAAGAAATGCCTTTGTCATTCTATAGTTGAAACTCGAAGACAGACAAGACGTCATTGTCGTTCTGAATTTATCGTATTATCATAGATTCGAATTTCGTGTTTAAATTTTTAAGGCCCAGGACGCACAGATTAGGTTTACGTAAAACATGTACGAAGCTAGTTATTTATCATCATCATCTGCTGGTGTAAACACAATTCATGTTTCATCCTTAAAACAAAATGTTGTGGAATTAACGAAAACGTTTGGCGGATTTTTTTTTTGCTATTTTCAACTAAACAAGAAAAGGTTATAAATTACGTAAAATCAATCACAGATTGCTATTTGCATGAACTATACTTATACGCTAATTTAACATCAAGGTCATCAGGTAATGGCCTTATCAAAACTTCTATATTCATGGAAAACGCATTTGCGGGATTGTAGAAATATTATTAGATCGATCGATTACGTATTAACGTCACGATAGCGATCGATTACCTTCCCCAAGACAAGTCCTGTTATCAATCAAAGAAAATACAGTTGTCAAAATCAAACGGAGCGTAGTTGACGGATGCGCCCAATTTTTTTGTTTCATTATTGATTATTTTATAAATCTTGAAATGAAAATTGTGTTTTTTTACTACTATCCGTAAGTACAGCCATGTTTTATTGCAATTAATGATAAAATAGCAGTGACGCGGCTACAGAGTAATGCCTCACTTCACACGAGTAAACAATAGCCATTGCCCGTGACATTGACGAGGTCGGCGCAGCATTGTAATGCGAACAAGACAGATGGTCGCTCGAAAAACACGCGTCCGATCGCGTTCAGGATGGCACGCTACGTGACGTCACAAGGCCATAGAAATTCAGATTTTTGATAACGATTTTAAATTGTTGCGTAATGAAAGAATTTCTGCATCGGCCTCAGCCTGAGGTCGCGGTAAGGTCGAATCTGATTAGACGTGTGGCAGTAGCAAAATTTTGATGAACATCGGACTATTTATAATACGTATTTTCCTCGTAATATCGAACAACCTCTGCATTTGAGGTTAAGTGAACACGGTAAATAATGTGCCTCGTTAACTAACCTTTAATAGCAAGGTAATTTTAAAGCTAACTTTTTTTTTTGTTTATGAGTATGTAATACAAACAACTCTGACCATCATTGACAGAAGAACCAGTTAGCTATACGTGCGTAATACTCGTATAGTCTCACTTTAGTAACAATGGATGGTATTATGCCATTGACACGCATGTATAAACCAACCAATGCAGTGCGCTGTTTGTGTTTTTTTTTTCCACGTGATTTTATACTGCATGACTGGCGCCGGAAAGTTGGTTTTCAGACGAAAAAACAGTACCTTCAAACAAACGCAAACTGTATGACGACCTTTATAGTTTTTAGGTTTATTCAGCATTCTATCAACAGCTGTCGTATTTTTTTTGTTATTTCTTTTCTTATCTAGTGCGTTTCCAGAGATCTTTTTTGCCACGTACCATCCGGCTATGGAATGAGCTCCCCTCCACGGTGTTTCCCGAGCGCTATGACATGTCCTTCTTCAAACGAGGCTTATGGAGAGTATTAAGCGGTAGGCAGCGGCTTGGCTCTGCCCCTGGCATTGCTGAGGTCCATGGGCGACGGTAACCACTCACCATCAGGTGGGCCGTATGCCCGTCTGCCTACAAAGGCAATAAAAAAAATAAAAAAAAAAAATTATCCATAAATCATGTGGTTTTGTATTTGCTTCAATCACTGTTTAAAAAGGTCAGAGTAATATAATTTTTTTTTTCGCAAAAAAATACTGGCAATGGATGTTGTTTTTGAAACATTTTTAAAAACGTTAAGTTATTTACATGCTTAATATTGCATTAATGTATTAAGCATACGAATCCAATTTTAATATTGATGCTCACAAATCACAAATTCACTACAAAGCGCACAAAAAAAAAAAACTGTTTTTCGAAATTCATAAGCGAGGACATTATAAGCAAAGACGCTCAAAGTCATCTCTATAAATTTTAAAATACAATTATCCGTAAGCGAACTATGATTTATTCATTCATGACGTGTTCCATTTGCATCTTATTAATACCGAATTTTGATATGGACCTTAACACATCAAATTACATTCATTAGCATAGTTACAAGGCGGCATTTCAATCAAATAATATCCATATCTATTTAGCAAGTCAATATTCGGGTCGTTGCGAAAATTCCAACAGTATTTCAAAGTAGGTATCGAAATTGCATATTTATAGATAGATTATACTAAATTTAAAGTGAATCCCTCTTAGACCACGACGACCTTGTTTAAAACGGCACAAGCGCTATTGGTGGTGATATTACTCACTATTATTCCTATAAAAATCTATATTGAAATTTAAACCGATTCCTTCATAAGATTTCAAATCAATTGGATAAACAATGGACAATGGATATTTTAAACTTATATACATTAAAATTTTACCTTATTGCAGTTACATTCATTAAACATTGAAGTCGTTGTGGCCTAACGGATAAGCCGTCCGGTGCATTGGTATTGAGCGATACGCCGGTGTTCGAATCTCAGGCGGGTATCAATTTTTCTAATGAAATACGTACTCAACAAATTTTCACGATTGATTTCCACGGTGAAGGAATAACATCGTGTAATAAAAATGAAACCCGCAAATCTATAATTTGCGTAATTACTGGTGGTAGGACCTCTTGTGAGTCCGCGCGGGTGGGTACCACCACCCTGCCTATTTCTGCCGTGAAGCAGTAAAGCGTTTCGGTTTGAAGGGTGGGGCAGCCGTTGTAACTATACGTGAGACCTTAGAACTTATATCTCAAGGTGCGTGGCGCATTTACGTTGTGGATGTCTATGGGCTCCAGTAACCACTTAACATCAGGTGGGCCGTGAGCTCGTCCACCCATCTAAGCAATAAAAAAACATATAAATGTAAAAAAATATTACATCATTCGTAAGATAACTAATAGTTGTTACGGTTTTGGGATAGATATTCAATCAGTAGCGGTGTTTAAAAGTATTTCTTTGGTAAGCTACTGCTAGAGTTACAAACAGTGAAATCGTTTGTTGATATGTGGTTTTTATTAAGTTTACGTGTGATAATCAAACTAAAATTACAAATTAATTTTAAACTCGCGCAATTCAATTTATGTATTTTTTTATATTTGTATTCGCCATACTGTTCCAGAATAGTTTTGGCAATGACAGTTGACAACCGTGTAAGCTGTCACGTGTTTACTAAATTTAAAAACGTACCGACAAAATATTCTAGCACCAATATTCTTAATTATTATTGAAAATTCTTTGCTTGGTATAAGATATAGTCGAGTTCTGTAGAACAAAATCTGGTATTTTGAGTCAAATAGTTACAGGTATCCGTCTTATCAACGTCGTTAATAAGAGTATAGTTTTTAATACGGATCACTAACAGTAAGCCGCATTTAAAAGTACTAGAGATCCCGCAGTAGTCGAAATTCGACTATAATTAATCGGAATTGTAAGTTTGTACACTATTATGATTGTATTTTATACTTTTATAATCACAAATTTCGCCAAGGCTACTCTATTTAAAAAATATTAATAAAGACAAANCGCGATTCCGATCCGGTAGTAGATTCATTCGCGAAACAATTGCTCTTGAGTTGTTAGGTCTCCTTCGGAGGCGCTCGGGCAGTTGTTAGCAAATCCCACCCCTCTTGGCTGAGCCTTTGCTCGCCCACCTGTCCTGGTGAAACTGGAAAGGCCTTCGGGCCACCAGTAAACTTTCAATCATAAAAAAAAAAAAAAATATTGAGGTGACCATGAAGATTACCCTAATTAATATTAGGCGATACCTAGTGTCCATTGAAACCGCGAACGAATGTTGTTGTTCACCTTGATATATTAGGTCGAATCTTTAGTGACCAAGAAAATTTTACGAAGCAGATTTGTTTTTATTAGCATACAAAACCAGAGGAAAACATAATAGTAAATTTATAGATCGGAGGAAAAGGCCTCAAACATGGTTGCGTGATGTGAAGAGGTAAAACGACTATGGTATAAATTAGGACGCGTTCAGTCTGTCATATTGAAGGCGTTGTGAGGGCACGACTTGAATATTCAAGGTTATTACTGTTTGCGATTTTTAAACTGATATATAGGAAACGGTATATTTATTTAGAGATCGTTAAAGCTATTATTGTTTTGTTGTGTTCAATAAACGACGCTAAAAATCAGTCATAATTTAGAACAGACAAAAAAATTGCACCTAAAACTTTTAACACAGAATTATTATGAAGCGATCCAGTATATTCATTCAAATATAAAATCCGTTGATAATAGAATTTCATAGTGACATCACAGACAGGGTAATTGGAGTTCGTAAGACGAGAATTGGGTATTTTTAGAAAGAAAAAAAAACTGGGTGCCTTCCCTAACGACATCGTTATGTAGATTTCCATCCACATTTACGGGTTTGGCCCTATTGAACGGCTGAGTTCTGGTTCCTAATATTCAAAAGCGGCCACGAATTTAAGCCCCTATTAAAGAATTGGCACCCGTTGTTCAGAGCGACATCAAGATAAGGCCAAGAGAAAATTTTAAAGCGTTAAAACAAATTGGATTGAATTAAGAAACTAGGTATAAATCGCTAGAATGATCTGTACAGAATTGATTAATAATTTATTTTTTTGCAGCCCGCGCAGAGCCGCCCGCGTCGAATTCATTTCACGCTATTTAACCGTTAAACAATGCGAAACGTTTTTGTTTATTAAATTAAATTTTATAACTTCTGTACCGGCATTATAATTTTTAAGATGGTTGCAATTTTATAAATCGATCCCGAAACCGAAAGGGGGCTATATCTATACATAAGGATCACCAAAATAGTATAACATATATATTGTTTATCAACTTTTTTGTTTATAGTTTAGTTTATAGTAACTGCAGTTAGTTTTTTTCTATCGTTACAAGAAAAAATGTCAATCATAAAACAAAAGAGACAATGTTTCACGAAAAAATTACTAAATCAGTAGATGGTAGTATGGTCGAATTTCGATCAGACATTGATTGACAAACATCAGTAAACTATGCGTACTACCTTGGTAAGTAATATTTCGTGAACCCGCAATGAAACGCGAAAGCAGTTTTCGAGACGCATCCCGAGTTCCGTTGAAATTACGATTGTCGCGTTTATCAAAACTTTATTTGCGTTACATTGCGGGACAGGATATTTCAACTAAATCGATCACAAAAAAAATAGGTTGAGTTCGAATAGATGTGCTCTTATTGAAATCAAAATGATTGATTCACGATTAACCGATACAGTCCTCACAGATGCGATTTGTTTAAGTATTATGACGTCACATACATTAGTAATATTTAACTAGTACCTTTAAATACTTGGCTATGTTTTAATTTTGAATGATGCCAGGTAATGACCATCGCAAACACCTTGGCATTATTAACAGCAGCTATTGTTTGTATAGATGACGGTTTAGTGGTGATAGTAATAATAGTTACGACTTTTGAAAGCATTCTTTAGAAGTCAATATTGCAGTATCAAGTAGACTCAGGAGTGGTATTTTTCCTTTTTCAATGCAACGACGCATTCCGATGATTCAAATAAAAGCTACTCTGAACCACAACTCTTCTTTAAAAATTCGTTAATACGTTTAAAAACCAGAAAGGATCTCTAGTTTTTGTTAATTTTATTACGCAACTGAATATTTGTCGTTAAGATGTAACTAAGAACGTTATACAATTGTATTTTGACATCGGAGGAAGGAAATCAACATATATATAAACAATACTGTTGGTGGGACCTCTTGTGAGTTCGCACGGGCAGGTACCACCTGCCTATTTCGGCCGTGAAGCAGTAATGCGTTTCGGTTTGAAGGGTGGGGCAGCCGTTGTAACTATACTGAGACTTTAGAACTTATATATCTCAAGGTGGGTGGCGCATTTACGTTGCAGTTGTCTATGGGCTCCAGTAACCAGTAACACCAGGTAGGCTGTGAGCTCGTCCACACATCTAAGCAATAAAAAAAAATACAAACGTTTATAGGCGAGGTTTATTTGACGTCAATTGAAAACAAGACCTTTACTTTGTTCATCGAAAGGCTTAAAAAGAAGACTAATTTCATGCTCGACTCGGCGTCAACCTTTAAACATTGTTTATTCAACCCTTTCCTCGTTAAAGTACCTATAAAGGGCACGCGTGACTACCTATGATCTTGACGCTTTGTTTGCATATAGATTCAATAGTGTTTTTCAGTTTGGTTTTAGTACGAATTACTTTCGACGAAATGTCTATATAAAATATATAAAAATGAATTACTGTTCGTTAGTTTCGCTAAAACTCGAGAACGGCTGGACCGATTTGGCTAATTTTGGTCTTGAATTATTTCTGGAAGTCCAGAGAAGGTTTAAAAGGTCGATAAATATAAAAATGCTCGGAATTAAATAATAAAAAAAAGGTTTTCCTTTGATCCCCCCGCCGGACGGATTCCTATTGTTTGTTGTAAGTTTATTTTATACAAAAGTTTAGGTCTTTTATTTATCGATTTAGGTACTACGAAGTCTGTCGGGTTAGCTAGTATTAAATAAATATTATAAATAGTATATATATGGTATAACAATGAATCGCGAGTGTGAAGCAAAACTTATTTCATGGAAATATAAAACTATCAAAGAAATAAAAAATACAAAAATTCAATTCACGTACAAAATTCGAAATCGAGTTAATGTTTCGTCATTTCCACACGTAAGCACGATACATAATTGATGCTATTATGATTTTCAAGTAACAACAGTCTATTTATTTTGTGGCCTCACGAATAGAATTTTTATGGAATACGGACATTAATAACTCGAGTGACTAGTAAAAGGAATCACATGATTATTGATATTGGCGTTGTATGTACGCCTCGTGATATCGAGTGTTATGTTTGTGTACAGAATAAATGCTTTATTCGGTAATTTAATTAGCTCTCTTACATCCTGCAAAGTTTCATCCAAATGGATCTATTCTGTATGCATTCCGTTTTCGGTGTGTACAACTCTATTATTATTTTATTAGATCTAGATTTTTCAGAAGAACATTTTTTACGGTTTCCATTGATTTTTTAATTTAGCGTTTACACTAAACGATTAAGCTGAAATTATGACAATACATAAAACTTTTGACAATTTTGAAGTAAAGATTTAGGGATTTATCAAAATCATCTGTGTTATTATTATTATTGTTATTGTTTTACAGGATATTTTCAAATGGAAAGTTGATAAAGTTAATAATTATAACATATACAGGGCAGTCGAGCCAACCAGGCCTGGTTTCAGAAACCCATAGAGACACCCACAACATGACGCATCCAACCATAATAAGTTGCTCGAACTGGATCCAATAGTGACTATCCTGAACGCCTTCGAACTAGAAGCAAGATGGGGCATCTACCCTCTACGGATTAACAACATGCTATATCACTCTCAAAATAGGAAACTTCTTTCAAAAACAACGTTACAGGGTGTGTTGTTTCAATAGGTTGAGGGAAAAATCAATAAAACAAAAATGTTTTTTTTTGAACTCCAAATTATTCGAATAATTAAGGTTTTTATGAGTATACTTTAATAAGCACTGATTGAAGTCTGTGCTCCGTGACTACATAACGCATTTGACCCGTCAGATATAAATAAATACACCTAATTATGCGAACTATTTTTTATCAGTTGAACGAATTTGAACCTGATTTTATTTTGTGTAAACTGTCCGCAGTAAAAAATATATTTCTTTGACAAAAAAAAACTGTTTGTAATTGTAATGCAATCGATGTAACCGCGATAAAAAAACCAATAACAGTTCCAGATAAAGAAATGTGATTTCCATTATTTTTTTTGCGTTTACCAACTCATATTTCGTGAAAATAAATTTATTTGGTTTCCTATTTCAAGAGTATTATTGCCTAATTCCTCACATTGATAAATTGATCGAAAATCTTACAAATCTTCTTAAAAAAGAGTACCTTTCTTTTCGAACTAAAATTAGTTATGTACTAAGAACTACTAGACGAAGTTCTATTTACACAATTTAAAGAATGCAAACATCGAGAGATCTCTGAATGAACCGCTGTCTGAACGACTGCCAGAATACGGATCACTCTCGTCTGATTTAGTGCCACTCTTTAGGTCATGACCATTCTCATGACCACTCCGTCACACATCTGGCCAAATTCAAAAACATCTTGATTGACGTTTCTTTACGAATATATTTTTAGATTGAAACATAAAAGTGTAAGTGATAGAGTAAAAAAATTATGCGCATAACTCTCTCTACCTTTACCATAAAAGCGTTATCGTAATTCATATTCTAAGCACGCGCCGAAGATCACGAGCCGTGAAACCGATTCGTTTTCCTCTCGAACGAATCGCACGTGACAACACGATGACATACAACGCGTAAAAAAAAAAAACTAAACAAGCGTTCAAAACATAAACGTAAACTCTGCAGTAACGTAAGTGAGAACGCAAACAAACGCGGCCTTGAACGTTAAGCAGATCGCCTGAAAATACTCCGGCGCGTGGAAATAGCCGCGATGAAAATACGAACACGTGATGCTACGTACCTAGTGAACAGTCGTATGGAGAAAATCGATGGTGCTTGCCACTCGGCGACCGGCGGTTGACTAAGCCACTGTGTCAGCAGAACGCGCCCCACCCGAACGTCAGCCCGCCTGATTCGATGTCACGGTTTGCAATTAAAAAAAATACTATACACAGTTTACGCACTAAAAATATAATTGAAACACTTTAGATTGTGGAATTCAGGCGGCTTGAGTGAGGTTGTGATCGCGATCGGCCGCAGCGCGGGTCGACTAGCGCGTCTCGTCGAGTCGCTGTGGAGCTATGGACTGTCGGATCGGAGTATCGGAGCGAGGCAGCGGCGACCGACGAGGTGCCTCCCTGCCCCCGCTGTGACGTAGGCATAGCCCGCGATGCTGGAAATTAGCAGCTTCCCGAGCGAGGGTCGGAGGATGTAGGTCACGGGGACTGGGCTGCACTTGCCCGCTCTACCGTGATGCTACACTTGACAAGTTTAAGGACATAACTAGGCTTGATTAGATGCATGCCGTTATCAAAACTATGCCGTCAATATAGATAGCTACGGGACCAAAACTCGTAGCATGCAATAGCGTAGACATACAAAAATATAATTATTAATGGAACAATCGCAATTTTGTTTCGAATAACTTAAAATTTTGGGTAAAGACAACCGAGACGGAAAATTTCTTTTGAAGTGCGAATTGGAAAAGTTTTCAGACCTCTTTTTTCGGGTTATAGTCAAATAAAAGTTGGGCCGTCATCGCTGCGGCGTTTATCAAATTACAAAGGAAAAAGGTGCTTGTGTAAGGAAAAGTGTTAAATCCCGTTTTCTTGGAACACGTACCTTTTTCGTCCAAGCAAACCGTATTTGATACGAGGTCTATTTTACCCAATAATTGTTCTAAATAAAACACAATTATGATTTAATTGAAACTACTTTTACGGTTTAATATTGCGTGTATTATCCATCGTTCCGAATAATTAACAGTTTTCGTGGTCAATCGTTCGTGACCACCAGAAACAAGATTATCAAATAATAGTGACCATTGACTGTTTTTATAGAGAGTCTATTTATAATTTGACTGAATGTTGTCACTTTTAGAAATATACCTGAGACCTGTTCACGAAACATTTCCAGGACAAAGGAAAAATAACGTGTAATGAAAATGAAAATAGAGATCCCAGGCCGTAATGTAAGTCTGTGCGCTTAGAACAACCGGCTTATCCCAACTAATATACATAAGGTCGTAAAATTCTAGATTTAATATGATTTTTAATAAGTTGGTGTATAACTTACGAATCTTTACTCTCTTTATTATCTCTTTTTTACATGTTTCAAGGTAACTGTTGATGAAAGGAATAAATGCGGTTAAAAATATCATCCCAAGTTTAGTCTGTCTAAAGATGTTCAGAATAGAAGAAATAAGCAAGTGGCGAGGTACATAGTCACTTTACTTTACATTTTTGAACAAATCAAAAAGCCGTTATGAAATATCGCCATATTCTCTTAAAGCTTTGAAGGCAGAGTTTGATAATGAACGGATTTACCATTTTTGTTCGTGTAAATAACGTATACCAATAATGTCTACAGCACATATGAACAAAACTTAAATGAAACACTAGGAAATTTTTTTCATCTCAAAAATGAGAAATCAGTCATTACGAGTATTCAGTATACGTATCAATAAACACAACAAAACCTCTTCAGGAATTATAGAGACGTTTTTTTTTAAAATTAGATAGTTTAAAATTAAATTAGCCTCTATGTAAAGGAATTTTAAAAGGACGACGAATTACACCCATTTGACAAAATTATCGCTCGAAGTAATCTTAATATGTATACGCTTAAAGAAATCTCGAGCATATTTAAGAAAGACAGCTCGATCGGGAATCCAATCCGGAGTCTGTAATACAATACAATAATAATTTAACACATAACAGACTAGACGAACGAGACAGTCTAGATTGAAAATATTTTTCAGGTCTTCCATTAGCTGAGTTTGTTCCCGAGGGTGAAACTGTAATGATAATTACAAACTTACTTGTATCTAAACGTAAAACTATGCTCATTTTCGAAATTAAGCCGGAGCGTTCTCCGAGTGCCATACCAGAATACTGCGATCATTATTTGACATTTATTACTGGTGGTAGGACCTCTTGTGAGCCCGCGCTAGTAGGTACCACCACCCTGCCTATTTTTGCCGTGAAGCAGTAATGCGTTTCGGTTTGAAGGTTGGGGCAGCCGTTGTAACTATACTTAAAACCTTAGAACTTAGATCTCAAGGTGGGTGGCGCATTTACGTTGTAGATGTCTATGGGCTCCAGCAACCACTTAACACCAGGTGGGCTTTGAGCTCGTCCACCCATCTAAACAATAAAAAAAATTGCCTATTTTAAGGTGTATTGTGACTACGCATGGGCGGGTGACCACCATCCTGCCGCGAAACAAACATGTGTTTCGGGTTATAGGGTAGGGGTAGGGTAGGAGTAGGGTAGGGTAGGGTTATACGATACAAATGCGGGTTCCACATAATGTCTAAAACTGGGCGACGGCGTTTAACTTGTGATGTCCATATGCTCCGCTAACCACCAGCTGTACCGTGAACTTGGAAGCGCGAGCGTGTGCAATTTATACACTCAAAATTTAATTTAAAAACAGCTGGTGGCCATCTGCGTCCGAAAAGATACAAGTCAGCTGATTTTTAAGTGCTATGTACATTGCTTGCAGCGCAATAAACATTATTCAAATATTTATGTAATTTTTTTATGCGCTGAAACTTTTTAGCGTCGTTTGGCGCTTGTTTGCCAGTGAGTGAATTCAGAAAAAAACTTCCACTATCATCCTATTGTGCAAGTTACCTTCTCCTACAGCTAGTGTGGCAATACCACTATTCCATCCACACTCACACATAACTAACTCCCAATTCATATATCTCTCCGCGCTTTATAGGCTGTAAGCGTATGTACTAATAGGTTGGGGTAAAAGTCTTATCTATTTCGCAAACCAATTGTCGTTGTATTTTGAACAGAAGCCTCAAAGTTTCAATAGCAATGGGATCATGTCCCTTCCTACAAGATGGCAAAAAGTTATCGAACAAAATGGTACCTACATACTTTAGTTAAATGTAAATTAACTATTTTAAAAAATGTTGTGAATTTTCTTAAAAAAATACGAAGAAACTTTTCCCCCGACCGTCGCTTTAAATTCATAAAAATATGCTCTGATGCTCTCACCCTCTTGTTCCGTCTCAATCTGCGTACATAGGTACGTCGTACGTGTGCTTTTTAAGCGGTTTTAGAACTCTGTAAACAAATTCGAAACATTTAATCTGAATTATAATTTTTTGTTGTTTGTTGTTTGTTGTTCGTTCGACCCTATAGATCTAACACTTGAACTTAGTACAGTTGTTCTTGCCACTTCAGGAAGTTTTGGTGATACCAACAAAGTACGACGGGTGGCGTGCAAATGTTTAAATAAATATATTATGTCTATTCCATTTAAAATTGTAATAGGTAGAACGAATCTTGGCCGGATTTCACTAGTTTAAGATAAAATTTGTTACGTAGTCTCACCGATTTTTTAAATTGGATAAAGCCTTCGACTATTTCGGCTTTTTCATGACGTCACGCTTTAGTTATTGCGTCGACACATAACTAGCCCTTTTAGTGGCTTCCTTTTTGAAAACGTTCCCCTTCCGAACGGCTTTGGACAGTAATATTGATGTGAAATAATAATAAAAATCATCTTCAAATAAAAAATCACGATTTCCGCAAAGCGACTACGAGGTGATAATTGCACTACGCACGTTTTTCAGTGCGCGGTTTACGCGGTAGTCAATAGTAGACAAACCAAATAGAAATACAATGATGATAAGAAATTTACAGAGTTCACGCGTCTGTGGTTAGTTTGCTGTACTCGTGATCAATTTTATTCATGCCTAGCTTTGATCCTGTGGCGTAAACTTCTAAATAGCCGCCCTTAACCTGTTTTCACGAACGTTTTTGACTATGAAAAAACAATATTGGATGAGAAACCTTCACTGGTGGTAGGACCTCTTGGGAGTCCGCACGGGTAGGTACCACCGCCCCGCCTATTTCCGCCGTGAAGCAGTAATGCGTTTCGGTTCGAAGGGTGGGGTAGCCGTTGTAACTATACTGAGACCTTAGAACTTATATCTCAAGGTGGGTGGCGCATTTACGTGGTAGATGTCTATGGGCTCCANTCATATTCGTACTCATCATTCAATATCCTCATTTCGCGTCGCACTCGTATTGTCTAGATAAATCTCAGTGCAACCGGCACAGTTTCAGCGTTTACGAGTTCTTTGCTCTTCTTAGATTTAGTGGGATAATTTGATTCTTCAGTCTGTCGCAATGTGTAAGCGGGTTTGTTTAATCGGATAATTTTAGGATAGAGTAATTATGAAATACGAAACAGATTTGTGCATTGATAAATTTTATTTGAATGATAGAAATCTAAAAGTTATCATATCTATATATTTATATATATATAAATGAATTGCTGTTCGTTAGTCTCGCTAAAACTCGAGAACGGCTGGACCGATTTAGCTAATTTTGGTCTTGAATTATTTGTCCAGAGAAGGCTTAAAAGGTAGATAAATATGAAAATGTTCGGAATTAAATAAAAATAACAATTTTGTTTTTCCTTTGATGTGTCCCCCGTCGGACGGATTCATATTGTTTGTTTTAAGTTTATTTTATAAAAGAGTTTAGGTCTTTTATTTATCGATTGAGGCACTACGAAGTCTGCAGGGTCAGTTAGTCATATGATAAATTTAAACTTTATAATAATTAGGTAATGTATACATGTACAAGTAATTATTACCGATTTGATTATCCTTATCAATGGCATTCTTCTACACATATATAAAGAAATTTATCATTTAGCATAGAAGCCTACTGCAGACAAAAATTGTAGATAAAGGATTATTTATATTTTTAGAAGTTAAAAAACCTATTCGGATAGTCAGCTTCCCTTAATGAACATACTTTTTATTATATAAATATACCAGCAGGTGCTTTAAAATTGAGTTAATTGTCAAAAAAATAAAAAATTATTGTATTTTTCGAAATAAATCTGATTTTATTACCTATTCTAAATGTTTAAAAGTTTACTAACACGAAACTAAACAATGTGTTCCACAAAGAATCTCAATAACATTGCCATTTGAAAAATAACTCCCCTAGAGAGATATTAATAAAATGTAATAAGCCCCTCGTGGGTCGTCAAAGAGTTTCCACTGATTTAATATTACGAAAATAATTTGATTGAAACTTTTAGAATTACCTCATTTGTTTATTTATTTACGACGCACGTTTGATGTTACGTACTTTGATATATTTATATTAATAGTAGTGATGCTTATGTTATAAGCGTTAGGCGACCCGCTTTTAATGATCGAAGAGTATGTAATTTTCTTATAATTTTTTGAACGAGTATATTACTGGTGGTAGGACCTCTCGTGAGTCCCGACGGGTAGGTACCACCGCCTTGCCTATTTCTGCCGTGAAGCAGTAATGCGTTTCGGTCTGAAGGGTGGGACCTTAGAACTTATGATTAACTACTGAGGATCTTAGAACTTATATCTCAAGGTGGGTGGCGTATTTACGTTGTAGATGTCTATGGGCTCCAGTAACCACTTAACATCAGGTGGGCTGTGAGCTCGTTCATCCATCTAAGCAATAAAAAAAATAAAAATAATTATCGACTAGCGGTCCGCTCCGGTTCCGCTCGGGTCTTTAACAAAAATTTCATTACATCAATTCAATTATTTTTTAAAATAAAATAACACTTAATACACGGCATAACTATAATAGAGACATAATTGCTGTCACGACACTTTTTGTAAATAATAATGTGTTCTACAAAGTCGTAGTACATTATTTTATTCTATCATCAATAGTTTTTGCAGGGCACGCGATGTAAAGAATATTTTAGTAAGGATCCCTAATTTTTTCAAAAAATATTATAGCCTATGTCACTCAGGAATAGTGTAGCTTCCAAACTGAAAGAGTTTTTGAAATCGGTTCAGTAGTTTCGGAGCCTATTCAATACAAACAAACAAATCTTTCCTCTTTATAATATTAGTATAGAAGACGTGGCTGCCGAAACTTTGGCATACGACCATAAGGTATTTTTGTAATAGAAATCAAATATATATATATGAGTACTAGCTGTACCCGTCCGCTTCGATGGGCAATTAAATTTAACATTATTATTTCTCATCCCCACAAAGATTTTCATCATTAACGCCCGCGCAACTGGTGTAGGGAGGTCAACACACATATAAATATTAGCCTATCCATTAAGTACATGTATTTTCTACATGGATACCAAGTTTCAGGGTCAATCGGATCCATGGTTCAGTAGTTATAACGGGACATTCGTAAAAACCACTGTAGATTTATATATTAGTATAGATGTACGAAGGTCCAGATTAATACGGTGGGACAATTTTAAGTTTATGACTTGCGTCGGTCCCAAAACAAACACTGCTTTCATCGAATGCTGTTTACATTGAGACCAACTGTCTAAATAATAGTTACCGATCGGCTTTAAGATGCAAATAATTTAACAAATAGACTTACTGATTGACCTATGATGTCAGTTCTATTGTGAAATCGTCAGAAAATATTTTAAAGAACATCTTAATATGTTAAAAATACATACACATATGTTTAGATTTTTTTTTAACTAAAACATACTCCAAGGCAGTGATATGGAGATCGTTGCTGACAAGATAGCATTTGACGTGATATAAATAAATTCAAAGTGTGCTAAATGACTTTATAATAGCCTTTAAACAAATGTATAAAGTACATATTATGTTACAATAAAACATGTTTCATCAACAACATAAATATATTTTTTGTCAAATGTCATTCCACTACTTTTAATGTATTTCAATGATTACTATTCAATCATACTACAACAATAGTAATTCGATAGATAAATTCTTAATTGACTTGAAATACGCGTTTCTGTTTTGTTCATTGATAAACAAATCACGTAGGTGACTTTTCATAATATAAATTATTTTTTTGTTTTTTTATTGCTTAGATGGATGGACGAGCTCACAGCCCACCTGGTGTTAAGTGGTTACTGGAGCCCATAGACATCTACAACGTAAATGCGCCACCCACCTCGAGATATGAGTTCTAAGATCTCAGTATAGTTACAACGGCTACCCCACCCTTCGAACCGAAACGCATTACTGCTTCACGGCGGAAATAGGCGGGGTGGTGGTACCTACCCGTGCGGACTCCCAAGAGGTCCTACCACCAGTGTTTCACAGTCATGATAAAATGTATTTTACATTAATGTTATTAATTAATCTCAATAATTGATTACGTTTTACTGAGGAGTATCAATCGCGTATGCAGTGAAGACAATATTTAATTACTCGAATCTAAATTCGATTTTATTTCTTTAATCTGCAATTTTGAATGTATGCCAAACGAGAAAGAGAAATGTGACGGATGTTTTGAAAGTGTTTCAAACGGGTAATGTTCAAAAACGAATGGAAAATTTTCTCTGGATGATTTTTTTTATGTACGAGTATTCATAGAATTTGGTTGATTTCAAAATTATAGTGTTTCCTTTTGAAGGACTTAAAAAAAAATTTTTTTTTGTCGTTTTTTATCTCAAAAATGATGTAATTATTTTGGACTAAAAATTACAAATTATATCATTTCTGACTGGGACATAGATGCGACAAAAGTGACCCAAATCTTATGTTAACCTTCTTTAAAACGTTATGAAATTGAATATACGCATTACAAACATTTTGATTTCAATTTGAACCATTATTAATATTTTTTATATCACATTGCTATAATTTTATTGGTAACTAAAATTACGGCATAGTTGGATGGACGAGCTCACGACCTATCTCGTGTTAAGTGGTTACCGGAACCCACAAACATCAACAATGTAAATACCGCCAACAACCTTGAGACATGAGTTCTAAGTAATGTTGAGAGAGATGAGAGTTTTTATAGGACAAGGGCTGCCCCGCCCTTCGGACGGAAATTGCTTCATGACAGAAATAGGCACGACAGTATCTATAGGTGTGTGAGCTCACAAGACGCCCTACCGCCGGTAAACTATTATACTTTTGCCATAATTATTTTATCTAACTCAACGTTTTTATTTTTTTGTTTAATGTACATCTCTTGCACAGTACCTTTCAAAGTTTGTATGTCTAATTTCATTACATTAAAATCAAGCATTAGAAATATTTCAATTTTGGAAGTCATACTTTTTAATTGAATGATGCTTGTTCAGAGTTACATATATCTAGAGATGACCTGAATTTGGTGAAACATTGCGTCTCTAATCGTTTTATCTATAAGACATATAAAATAAGATAAAACGTGTGCCCGGCGCCCGGGCTACTGATTTTGTTGTTGCAAAATGAACGTTTTAATTGTAACAAGGACATTGTTGTTGATTTAGTGCTATTTTTTCATAATGCTGTAAACATATTCATGGCTGCTAAGGTTTATATAGGGCTTAACGAAACCAAAAGACGCGTCTACGACGAGATAATGACGCGTAAAGCTAAAAAATAATTATAATTTGCGTAATCACTGGTGGTAGGACCTCTTGGGAGTCCGCACGGGTAGGTACCACCACCCCGCCTATTTCCGCCGTGAAGCAGTAATGAGTTTCGGTTCGAAGGGTGGGGTAGCCGTTGTAACTATACTGAGACCTTAGAACTTATATCTCAAGATGGGTGGCGCATTTACGTTGTAGATGTCTATGGGCTCCAGTAACCACTTAACATCAGGTGGGCTGTGAGCTCGTCCATCCATCTAAGCAATAAAAATAAAAAAAATCAATTGAAAAACATTTTTTTAAACGATTGAAATGAGTTGACTGCTCACTGCCGATCCAATGTCCGGTTACCGTAGTAATCACTTCACATTTGACATCGAAATTTATTTTATTTGGAACAAAGGCGTTCTATTATGACTTTGAAGGCGAAATTGTGAGGACGATACCAATTAATGCCGATCTACGCCGCCCTTATGAATGCTACTCTCGGCATTTTAAGTTAACTTAAATTCTGAATGAAATCATTTTTAAACATCACGCTTAGATGACATTTAATTTGTTATTTTTTTATTAGTGCTACATCACAAAACAAAAGAATTAACGGGTAGTTCTAAGCATTTCGACATTCCTATATTAACTAGCAGTTACTTTACTGAATTAACTATTAAACAATAAAAAAATAATTGGGCTCAATTTCTATGACGTACGATCGTTCTCGAAGTGCGAATTAAAAACCAATGCTTGCCTATTTATAATCAAGCAGTTAACAGGAGATGTGGTATATACGTAGCTAGGTTTGTATATTACGTCTCATGTCTGTGTGAACTTGGCAATGGCTTCTTGACGTCATTATGTAATACTTGGCTCGTTTTCACGCTCGGAAAATTAATTTATTTGCGAACTTTACAAGTAAGTTAATCAATATTACCTCCGTGTATATTTTAGGCTATTGTTTCATTGTTATTATTTGTATTGATTGTTTTACTGTTTCGTAATTAACTTGAATTTAAAATGTAGTAGTTTCTTTTTAAAGCAATATTTTAAGATTTAAATTTCGATATTCGATAAACCACAAATTTCATGACAAAGAAGGACAAACTAGGAAGATTTTACTATTTATTGTTTCGTACGGGTTTTTTTTTCTAAGTGTTCCTTAAAACCAATATCATTTAATTCAAAACCAATAATCTCATCGTTAGAGCTCATCATTTATTACACATTATTAGTAACTCATTGACTAAATAGCCGTATTGCGTGTCTATCAATACGTTTGTACGTTTTTATTGCGACATACACATTCTATTTCGGTCACGTAATATTTCGTAACAATCAAAAAACAATTTCTGATGACCGTCACCGAAATACAGAGTAATTTATTTAGTCATTTCCCTAAAAGGTTACCTTTTCGACTTCGGATTGACGTAATGCCCAATTACCGTAATTTACTACGTGTTTTGTTAGTCTATACGGAGAGCTTTAAGTGAGGGTATGTCGAAAGTAGAAAGTTGGATGTTTATTTTGGTTGATTGGCGAGAAAAAGTTATATAGGTCAGTCGATAATAATAGCATGATTCAGGCAGTACGCATTGCCGTTATTACATACAATTCACGATACTCATAAAATAATTGTTGGAGATCGAAGTTAATTATAATTTGAGTCTCAATTATTACATTCCTTACATCTTCTAACACTTTTGAAGGTGTAGAAAAAGTTTTTTTTTTATCGAATACGTATCTAGTTTGTTTTATTGAGGTGACCATGAAGATTACCCTAATTAATATCAGGCGATACCTAGTATCCATTGAAACCGCGAACGAATGTTGTTGTTCACCTTGATATATTAGGTCGAATCTTTAGTGACCAAGAAAATTTTACGAAGCAGATTTTTTTTTATCAGAATACAAGACCAAAGGAAAACAAAAAGTAAATTTATAGATCGGGGGAAAAGGCCTCAAACATGGTTGCGTGATGTGAAGAGGTAAAACGAATACTGTATAAATTAGGACGCGTTCAGTCTGTCATATTGAAGGCGTTGTGAGGGCACGACTTGAATATTCAAGGTTATTAGTGTAGCGATTTTCAAACTGATATATAGGAAGCGGTATATTTATTTAGAGATCGTTAAACCTATTATTGTTTTGTTGTGTTCAATAAACGACGCTAAAAATCAGTCATAATTTAGAACAGGCAAAAAAATCCACCTAAAACTTTTAACACAGAATTATTATGAAGCAATCCAGTCTAATCATTCAAATATAAAATCCGTTGATAATAGAATTTCATAGTGACATCACAGACAAGGTAATTTGAGTGCGTAAGACGAGAATTGGGTATTTTTAGAAAGAAAAAAATACTTGGTGCCTTCCCTAACGACATCGTTATGTAGATTTCGATCCACATTTACGGGTTTGCCCCTATTGAACGGCTGAGTTCTGGTTCCTAATATTCAAAGGCGGCCACGAATTTAAGCCCCTATTAAAGAATTGGCACCCGTTGTTCAGAGCGACATCAAGATAAGGCCAAGAGAAAATTTTAAAGCGTTAAAACAAATTGGATTGAATTAAGAAACTAGGTATAAATCGCTAGAATGATCTGTACAGAATTGATTAATAATTTGTTTTTTTTTTCAACCCGCACAGAGCCGCCCGCTACGAATTCATTTCACGCTATTTAACCGTTAAACAATGCGAAACGTTTTTGTTTATTAAATTAAATTTTATAACTTATGTACCGGCATTATAATTTTTAAGATGGTTGCAATTTTATAAATCGATCCCGAAACCGAAAGAGGGTTCGGTCTATACATAAGGATCATCTTTTCCTTTTTTTCTTTTTTTTCCCTACCCATGCTGATAGCCTTGAGAGGCTATTTCAGCTTCACCCTAACATGTGTAGGCGAGCTCACGGTGCTCAAACCGGAGTATTGCTAACAGTGCTAACAGTGGCTAACAAGGGCAGTGCTTCGCAGAATCTTGAGACCTTAGAACTTATATCTCAAGATGGGTGGCGCATTTACGTTGTGGATGTCTATTGGCTCCAGTAACCACTTAACAACAGGTGGGCTGTGAGCTCGTTCACCCATCTAAGGAATAAAAAAAAATCTATCACCGGATCGGAAACGCGACCCACTGAGAAGATCCGGCGAGAAACTCAGTGGACTGTGTCTATGGGTTAATTCGCTCGTCGAGCCCTTCGTCGCAAGCGACGGGTTCGACGAGGACGGTGACCGGAAGGATCATTAAAATAGTTTAATATATAAATCTCTTTTGTTTATCAACTTTTTTGGTTTATTATAGTAACTGCAGTTAGTTTTTTCTATCGTTAAAAGAAAAAAAATTCAATCATAAAACAAAACAGACAATGTTTCACGAAAATATTACTAAATCAGTAGTAATTATGGTCGAATTTTGATCAGACATTGATTGACAAACATCAGTAAACCATGCCTACCACCTTGGTAAGTAATATTTCGTGAACCCGCAATGAAACGCAAAAGCCAAGATTTTCCAGGCGCACCCCGAGTTCCGTTGAAACTTCGGTTGCCGCGTTTATCAAAACTTTATTTGCGTTACATTGCGCGACACAAAACAAAATAGGTTGAGTTCGAATAGAGCCGTATTCTCATTGAAATCAAATGATTGATCCATGATTGACCGATACAGTATTCACAGATGCGATTTGCTTAAGTATTATGACGTCACATACATTAGTAATATTTAACTAGTACCTTTAAATACTTGGCTATGTTTTAATTTTGAATGATGCCAGATAATGACCATCGCAAACAATGCAGTGTCAAGTAGACTCAGGAGTGGTGTTTTTCCTTTTTCAATGCAACAACGCATTCCGATGATTCAAATAAAAGCTACTCTGAACCACAAATCTTCTTTAAAAATTCGTTAATACGTTTAAAAACCAGAAAGGATCTCTAGTTTTTGTTAATTTTATTACGCAACTGAATATTTGTTAAGATGTAACTAAGAACGTTACACAATTGAATTTTGACATCGGAGGAAGGAAATCAACATATATATAAACGATACTGTTGGTGGGACCTCTTGTGAGTCCGCACGGGCAGGTACCACCTGCCTATTTCGGCCGTGAAGCAGTAATGCGTTTCGGTTTGAAGGGTGGGGCAGCCGTTGTAACTATACTGAGACTTTAGAACTTATATATCTCAAGGTGGGTGGCGCATTTACGTTGTAAATGTCTATGGATTCCAGTAACCAGTAACACCAGGTGGGTTGTGAGCTCGTCCACACATCTAAGCAATAAAAAAAATACAAACGTTTTTAGGCGAGGTTTATTTGACGTCAATTGAAAACAAGACCTTTACTTTGTTCATCGAAAGGCTTAAAAAGAAAACTAATTTCATGCTCGACTCGGCGTCAACCTTTAAACATTGTTTATTCAACCCTTTCCTCGTTAAAGTACCTATAAAGGGCACGCGTGACTACCTATGATCTTGGCGTTTTGTTTGCATATAGATTCAATAGTGTTTTTCAGTTTGGTTTTAGTACGAATTACTTTGGACGAAATGTCTATATACCTATATATAAAAACGAATTGCTGTTCGTTAGTTGCGCTAAAACTCGAGAACGGCTGGACAGATTTGGCAAATTTTGGTCTTGAATTATTTGTGGAAGTTCAGAGAAGGTTTAAAATGTCGATAAATATAAAAATGCTAAGAATTAAATAAAATTAAAAAAAAAGTTTTTCCTTTGATGTGTCCCCCCGTCGGACGGATTCCTATTGTTTGTTTTAAGTTTATTTTATACAAAAGTTTAGGTCTTTTATTTATCGATTGAGGTACTACGAAGTCTGCCGGGTCAGCTATTATTAAATAAATATTATAAATAGTATATATATGGTATAACAACGAATCGCGAGTGTGAAGTAAAACTTATTTCATGGAAATATAAAACTATGAAAGAAATAAAAAATACAAAAATTCAATTCACGTACAAAATTCGAAATCGAGTTAATGTTTCGTCATTTCCACACGTAAGCACGATACGTAATTGATGTTATTATGATTTTCAAGTAACAACAGCAGTCTATTTATTTTGTGGCCTCACGAATAGAATTTTTATGGAATACGGACATTAATAACTCGAGTAACTAGTATAAAAGGAATCACATGATTATTGATATATACAGACAGCGCCTCGTGATATCAAGTGTTATGTTTGTGTACAGAATAAATGCTTTATTCGGTAATTTAATTAGCTCTCTTACATCCTGTAAAGTTTCATCCAAATGGATCTCTTTTGTATGCATTCCGTTTTCGGTGTGTACAACTCTATTATTATTTTATTAGATCTAGATTTTTCAGAGGAAAATTGTTTCCAGTTTCCATTTATTTTTTAATTTAGCGTTTACACTAAACGATTCAGCTGAAATTATGACAATACATAAAACTTTTGACAATTTTGAAGTAAAGATTTAGGGATTTATCAAAATCATCTGTGTTATTATTATTATTGTTATTGTTTTACAGGATATTTTCAAATGGAAAGTTGATAAAGTTAATAATTATAACATATACAGGGCAGTCGAGCCAACCAGGCCTGGTTTCAGAAACCCATAGAGACACCCACAACATGACGCATCCAACCATATTAAGTTGCTCGAACTGGATCCAATAGTGACTATCCTGAACGCCTTCGAACTAGAAGCAAGATGGGGCATCTACACTCTACGGATTAACAACATGCTATATCACTCTCGAAATAGGAAACATCTTTCAAAAACAACGTTACAGGGTGTGTTGTTTCAATAGGTTGAGGGAAAAATCAATAAAACAAAAATGTTTTTTTTGAACTCCAAATTATTCTAATAATTAAGGTTTTTATGAGTATACTTTAATAAGCACTGATTGAAGTCTGTGCTCCGTGACTACATAACGCATTTGACCCGTCAGATATAAATAAATACACCTAATTATGTGAACTATTTTTTATCAGTTGAACGAATTTGAACCAGATTTAATTTTTTTTAAACTGTCCACAGTAAAAAAAAAATATTTCTTTCACAAAAAAAAACTGTTTGTAATTGTAATGCAATCGATGTAACCGCGATAAAAAAAACCAATAACAGTTCCAGATAAAGAAATGTGATTTCCATTATTTTTTTTGCGTTTACCAACTCATATTTCGTGAAAATAAACTTATTTGGTTTCCTATTTCAAGAGTATTGCCTAATTCCTCACATTGATAAATTGATCGAAAATCTTACAAACGTTACCTAAAAAAGAGTACCTTTCTTTTCGAACTAAAATTAGTTATGTACTAAGAACTACTAGACGAAGTTCTATTTACACAATTTAAAGAATGCAAACATCGAGAGATCTCTGAATGAACCGCTGTCTGAACGACTGCCAGAATACAGATCACTCTCGTCTGATTTAGTGCCACTCTTTAGGTCATGACCATTCTCATGACCACTCCGTCACACATTTGGCCAAATTCAAAAACATCTTGATTGACGTTTCTTTACAAATATATTTTTAGATTGAAACATAAAAGTGTAAGTGATAGAGTAAAAAAATTATGCGCATAACTCTCTCTACCTTTACCATAAAAGCGTTATCGTAATTCATATTCTAAGCACGCGCCGAAGATCACGAGCCGTGAAACCGATTCGTTTTCCTCTCGAACGAATCGCACGTGACAACACGATGACATACAACGCGTAAAAAAAAAAACTAAACAAGCGTTCAAAACATAAACGTAAACTCTGCAGTAACGTAAGTGAGAACGCAAACAAACGCGGCCTTGAACGTTAAGCAGATCGCCTGAAAATACTCCGGCGCGTGGAAATAGCCGCGATGAAAATACGAACACGTGATGCTACGTACCTAGTGAACAGTCGTATGGAGAAAATCGATGGTGCTTGCCACTCGGCGACCGGCGGTTGACTAAGCCACTGTGTCAGCAGAACGCGCCCCACCCGAACGTCAGCCCGCCTGATTCGATGTCACGGTTTGCAATTAAAAAAAAAAATACTATACACAGTTTACGCACTAAAAATATAATTGAAACACTTTAGATTGTGGAATTCAGGCGGCTTGAGTGAGGTTGTGATCGCGATCGGCCGCAGCGCGTGTCGACTAGCGCGTCTCGTCGAGTCGCTGTGGAGCTATGGACTGTCGGATCGGAGTATCGGAGCGAGGCAGCGGCGACCGACGAGGTGCCTCCCTGCCCCCGCTGTGACGTAGGCATAGCCCGCGATGCTGGAAATTAGCAGCTTCCCGAGCGAGGGTCGGAGGATGTAGGTCACGGGGACTGGGCTGCACTTGCCCGCTCTACCGTGATGCTACACTTGACAAGTTTAAGGACATAACTAGGCTTGATTAGATGCATGCCGTTATCAAAACTATGCCGTCAATATAGATAGCTACGGCACGAATACTCGTAGCATGCAATAGCGTAGACATACAAAAATATAATTATTATTAATGGAACAATCGTAATTTTGTTTCGGATAACTTAAAATTTTGGGTAAAGACAACCGAGACGGAAAATTTCTTTTGAAGTGCGAATTGGAAAAGTTTTCAGACCTCTTTTTTCGGGTTATAGTCAAATAAAAGTTGGGCCGTCATCGCTGCGGCGTTTATCAAATTACAAAGGAAAAAGGTGCTTGGGTAAGGAAAAGTGTTAAATCCTGTTTTCTTGGAACACGTACCTTTTTCGTCCAAGCAAACCGTATTTGATACGAGGTCTATTTTACCCAATAATTGTTCTCAATAAAACACAATTATGATTTAATTGAAACTACTTTTACGGTTTCATATTGCGTGTATTATCCATCGTTCCGAATAATTAACAGTTTTCGTGGTCAATCGTTCGTGACCACCAGAAACAAGATTATCAAATAATAGTGACCATTGACTGTTTTTATAGAGAGTCTATATAAATAGACTGACAACATTCATTCAGTCAAATTTTATAATTTTAGTTTTAGAAATATACTTGAGACGTGTTCACGAAACATTTCCAGGACAAAGGAAAAATAATGTGTAATGAAAATGAAAATAGAGATCCCAGGCCGTAACGTAAGTCTGTGCGCTTAGAACAACCGGCTTATCCCAACTAATATACATAAAGTCGTAAAATTTCAGATTTAATATGATTTTTAATAAGTTGGTGTATAGCTTACGAATCTTTAATGTTTATTATCTCTTTTTTACATGTTTCAAGGTAGCTGTTGATGAAAGGAAGAAATGCGGTTAAAAATATCACCCCAAGTTTAGTCTGTCTAAAGATGTTCAGAATAGAAGAAATAAGCAAGTGGCGAGGTACATAGTCACTTTACTTTACATTTTTGAACAAATCAAAAAGCCGTTATGAAATATCGCCATATTCTCTTAAAGCTTTGAAGATAGAGTTTGATAATGAACGGATTTACCATTTTTGTTCGTGTAAATAACGTATACCAATAATGTCTAAAGCACATATGAACAAAACTTCAATGAAACACTAGGAAATTTTTTTCATCTCAAAAATGAGAAATCAGTCATTACGAGTATTCAGTATATGTATCAATAAACACAACAGAACCTCTTCAGGAATTATAGAGACGTTTTTTTAAAAATTAGATAGTTTAAAATTAAATTAGCCTGTATGTAAAGGAATTTTAAAATCACGACGAATTACACCCATTTGACAATTATCGCTCAAAGTAATCTTAATATTATGTATATGTTTAAAGAAATCTCGAGCATGTTTAAGAAAGACAGCTCGATCGGGAATCCAATCCGGAGTCTGTAATACAATACAATAATAATTTAACACATACCAGACTAGACGAACGAGACAGTCTAGATTGAAAATATTTTTCAGGTCTTCCATTAGCTGAGTTTGTTCCCGAGGGTGAAACTGTAATGATAATTACAAACTTACTTATTGTATTCAAACATAAAACTATGCTCATTTTCAAAACTAAGCCGGAGCGTTCTCCGAGTGCCATACCAGAATACTGCGATCACTATTTGACATTTATTACTGGTGGTAGGAACACTTGTGAGTCCGCGCGGGTAGGTACCACTACCCTGGCTATTTCTGCCGTGAAGCAGTAATGCGTTTCGGTTTGAAGGGTGGGGCAGCCGTTGTAACTATACTTGACACCTTAGAACTTACATCTCAAGGTGGGTGGCGCATTTACGTTGTAGATGTCTATGGGCTCCAGCAACCACTTAACACCAGGTGGGCTGTGAGCTCGTCCACCCATCTATGGAATAAATAAAAAATTGCCTATTTTAATGTGTATTGTGACTACGCATGGGCGAGTGACCACCATCCTGCCGCGAAACAAACATCTCTTTCGGGTTATAGGGTAGGGGTAGAGTAGGGTCGGGCTATACAATTCTAATGTGGTTTCCACATAATGTCTCAAACTGGGCGACGGCGTTTAACTTGTGCTGTCTATATGCTCCGCTAACCACCAGTTATACTGTGAACTTGGAAGCGCGAGCGTGTGCAATTTATACACTCAAAATTTAATTTAAAAACAGCTGGTAGCCATCTGCGTCCGAAAAGATACAAGTCAGCTGATTTTTAAGTGTTATGTACATTGCTTGCAGCGCAATAAACATTATTCAAATATTTATGTAATTTTTTTATGCGCTGAAACTTTTTAGCGTCGTTTGGCGCTTGTTTGCCAGTGAGTGAATTCAGAAAAAAACTTCCACCATCATCCTATTGTGCAAGTGACCTTCTCCTACAGCTAGTGTGGCAATACCACTATTTCATCCACACTCACACTTATCTAACTCTCAATTCACATTCTCTCTGGGCTTTATAGGCTGTAAGCGTATGTACTAATAGGTTGGGGAAAAAGTCTTTTCGCATTATTCGAAAAGACTTATCTATTTCGCAAACCAATTGTCGTTGTATTTTGAACAGAAGCCTCAAAGTTTCAATAGCAATGGGATCATGTCCCTTCCTACAAGATGGCAAAAAGTTATCGAACAAAATGGTACCTACATACTTTAGTTAAATGTAAATAAACTATTTTAAAAAACGTTGTGAATTTTCTTAAAAAATACGAAGAAACTTTTCCCCCGACCGTCGCTTTAAATTCATAAAAATATGCTCTGATGCTCTCACTCTCTTGTTCCGTCTCAATCTGCGTACATAGGTACGTCATACGTGTGCTTTTTAAGCGGTTTTAGAACTCTATAAACAAATTCGAAACATTTAATCTGAATTATAATTTTTTGTTGTTTGTTGTTTGTTGTTCGTTCGACCCTATAGATCTAACACTTGAACTTAGTACAGTTGTTCTTGCCACTTCAGGAAGTTGATTGGTGATACCAACAAAGTACGACGGGTGGCGTGCAAATGTTTAAACAAATATATTATGTCTATTCCATTTAAAATTGTAATAGGTAGAACGAATCTTGGCCGGATTTCGTTAGTTTAAGATAAAATTTGTTACGTAGTCTCACCGATTTTTTAAATTGAATAAAGCCTTCGACAATTTCAGCTTTTTCATGACGTCACGATTTAGTTATTGCGTCGACACATAACTAGCCCTTTTAGTGGCTTCCTTTTTGAAAACTTTCCCCTTCCGAGCGGCTTTGGACAGTAATATTGATGTGAAATAATAATAAAAAAATCGTCAAATAAAAAATCACGATTTCCGCAAAGCGACTACGAGGTGATAATTCCACTGCACACGTTTTTCAGTGCGCGGTTTACGCGGTAGTCAATAGTAGACAAATCAAATAGAAATACAATGATGATAAGAAATTTACAGAGTTCACGCGTCTGTGGTTAGTTTGCTGTACTCGTGATCAATTTTATTCATGCCTAGCTTTGATCCTGTGGCATAAACTTCTAAATAGCCGCACTTAACCTGTTTTCACGAACGTTTTTCACTATGAAAAAGCAATATTGGATGAGAAAACGAAGTATTATTTTATTTGTGTTCTTTTTTATTTTTATTTGGGTAAACCTGCGAGATATGAATATTGGCACAGTCGCATCACCTGATACGAGTAATTCGAGTGCCTTATCATTAGGGCCACGACGAAACCCTCTTCTTGCATATAAGCACAAAACCAGTTTTTTTTTATTGTTCAGATTGTTGGACGATCTCACGACCCACCTGATCTTAAGTGGTTACCAGAGCCCATAGACATCTACAACGTAAATACCGCCACCCACCTGAGTTGTAATATCTCACTTTTAACAGTACAACGGCTGCCCCGCCCTTCAAATTGAAACGCATTACTGCTTCACGGCAGAAATAGGGCAGGGTGATGGAACCTATCCATGCGGGCTTACAAGAAGACCTACCACCTAGGCGAGCTCACGGGCCGCCACGATGAGATGAGATAATAGACCTGATGAGCTGTTTCTGGCGATACTCGACTTCTACAAATGAAAAGGAAATTCCACGCCTATTCGTTGCCTAGTCATGGATAGATGCAGATAAGACTTTTTTTTTGCTACTCTAACCGACATCTCTTTTTACGGTATATGTCGTTTATAAAGGGTATTTGGATTGGTGGCTTTTGGGCCTTTATGATACTCCCTATTTTCAAAGCCCTTGAATTTCCCGACAGATCTAAAGTAAAGCTGTGAACTTTTATAAATGGGCATATTTTGGGGGAAACGATAAAGGGAAGACTTTTCACCTAACTATACCATTGCTTCGTAGACAAAAAGCTCGAGTGTTGCCGTTGGGAACTTGTATGCGTGCACACATAGATTTTGAGAATATCATTGCAAATGCTTCTTGCAATACAATACATAGCGACAGCGAGGATCCATTTTATTTCCAAGATTATTTTGTCTAAAAAGTTTATTTCGATACCTCATTGATACTTCTAAAATTATATCTGTTTTATCTTATTTTATCACTTTTTGATAAGAGATAAGTTTGTCTCTCAACGCACGTAACACAGATAAACTTAGGATGCTTAAGAATGTTTAGTTCAAAATAACAATTTTTACATCATGATGTTAATATTCTAGTGTACTCTATTATGTACATACCCAAGTAAAATATTTGGTTTCAACTTTAAGCGTGAAAAAATTGTTCGTTGGATATCTCTAAGTCTCCCTATCTCTAACGTAAGACAGGATGTAATCCGATTGTTCGAATTCTATAATACTAGTAAATTAGATTTCCTTCAATTTACTTTTACATAGGATGTTATCATGATTCCGAGATTGAATTCCTGACGTCATAAGTATTGATCGGTATATTTTGGTTTGTTATTTCTGAGCAATGTCTCATTTGTATGCATCCTTCGATGCCTAATATAGGAGACCTGTATTTATTGCCAATACAGATAGATGAGTTATACGGGTCACCCGGTGGGCTGTCGGTAGGTCGTCAAAGTCACTCAAGAACATCAGCAATACCAGGGGCGCAACCCAGCAAAGAGCTTTAGCTCTTCTCTCTCTCAGAAGGACATGTCATAATTCTCGGGAAAAACTGCGGGGGGTGTTCATTCTAAAGTCGGATGGTGCGGGGAAAGTATGATCTGTGAGAACACATTGTGGATAAACGCACTGGTTCCAAATAGTGGGACGAAACCTACTCTGCTGACGAGAAGTGCGATAAAAAGAGATGAAGATGATTATTTCGAATACTTCTTCAGAATACTCCCCATGGAACATACAGTGCCAAACACATATAATAAATGGTGATTTACTATTGTGAATTTACATAGCCACCAAAGGACCTGATTTTTGAGATTAAACATAAAACCAGTTCTTCTGTCGACGAGGACGAGGACGAGGAAGGTGACCGGTGCTTGTCCTACATTACCACAAGCACTGATCACCGTCCTCGTCGAACCCGTCGCTTGCGACGAAGGGCTCGACAAGCGAATTAACCCAGCCCACTGTGTTTCTCGCCGGATCTTCTCAGTGGGTCGCGTTTCCGATTCGGTGGTAGATTCTGCGAAGTATTGCTCTTACTAGGTTAGCATCACTCCGATTTGAGCCCCGTGAGCTCACCTACTAGTTAAGGTTACGCTGAAATAGCCTCTCAAGGCTTAGGTAGGAAAAAAAACCTACATTAGTACGTTAGATATGTTATTTTAATATTTAATAGCCTTTCATTTTGAATACTTTTACAGATGAAGAACGACAGATGTGCATTTAAAATCTAGTTCGTTATTTTACTTGTTCAGAGCACAGGAATTTCCATATATGCACATTTGAAATAAAAGAGTATTTCGCTAACATTCTGAATGCGGCAAAATTTAACGAGCGCTTTTGTTGTTGTAATTCAGGGAGCAGCGCTTTTACCTACTAAAATAATCGTTGGAATATGTTTCAAAGCTAAAACTTCATTGCATCATTTAATTATTTTTATTGCTTTTATTGCTTCATTTAAACTGGAGGTAGGACTTCTTGTGAGTCCGCGCGGGTAGGTACCACCACCCTGCCTGTTTCTGCCGTGAAGCAGTAATGCGTTTCGGTTTGAAGGGTGGGGCAGCCGTTGTAACTATACTTGAGACCTTATAACTTATATCTCAAGGTCGGTGGTATATTTACGTTGTAGATGTCTATGGGCTCCAGTAACCACTTAACACCAGGTGGGCTGTGAGCTCGTCCACCCATCTTATTGCTTGCTATATTCAATCGTTCTCGCCATCTTGCTTTTATCTTTAATTCTTTACTCCCTTTTTTATCGTTTTCTCTCTCGCACTTTAGCTATCCCTTTCACATTTGTTGCATACGTTCCGTTGTTAGACATGCTACATAAATGTATATGTAATATTACACAATACATTTTCTATTATCGTTGTTTAAACTACGAGGGAATAACACGTACACCGGACGACTTTTCTTTAGGCCACAACGATTAATCTACATATATTTACGTAATAAATTGACTACGTATCAAGAATAAAGATAATCGGACGAGTAGCTAGTACCAGTATGAATCATAGTAACAAAATGAATACGAACAGCTTTAAAGTGGGCGTTCATAAAAGGATTGAAGTGTTCACTTTACTTATGGCCAGTTCCCAATAAGATAAGAAGATAAAACCTAAAGGATACCTAAGGAAACCTAATGGATATAAAGCAATCTAAGCAAGCCGGGCGCAAGTTTGCATAAAGTAATGTATATGTGAAGCAGTAAGCAGTAATGTGTTTCGGTTGGAAGGTGTGTGGCAGCTGTTGTACTATACTGAGACCTTAGAACTCATATACTGGTGGTAGGACCTCTTGTGAGTCCGCACGAGTAGGTACCACCGCCCTGCCTATTTTTGCTGTGAAGCAGTAATGCGTTTCGGTTTGAAGGGTGGGGCAGCCGTTGTAACTATACTGAGACCTTAGAACTCATATCTCAAGGTGGGTGGCGGCATTTACTTTGTAGTTGTCTATGGGCACCAGTAACCACTTAACACCAGGTAGCTTGTGAGCTCGTCAACACATCTGTACAATAAATAAATAAAAAAAACCAAATGTCATTTAGTACTCAAGTACTGAAATGAACACTTAGTGCACCCACAAACGACATGAAACACTGGCTACTTTTAAAAATAAAATACTTTTAAACATTACTTTGCTGTGAGTATAGATAGGTACGACGGTGGTATCAATCGGCGAGAATATAGAATCAGAATATCAGAAATTGATAAATGTTTCTTGATCAGATAATCACTGATCTTCAGTTGAGTCACAATGGTATCGGCTTACGATAGCAATTAAAAAATGTCATCATGAACATTTTTTTTGAGGTTTTACGCAACATGAAAATAAATTAACTATGCTTTTAGATCTGATAAATAGCTATTTTAGAAATTCAAATATGCTTAAACTTAATATTGTTTACCTTCCCTTAAAACATGATTTAGCTAAATTAAGTAACACTAGTGGCCCCGCAGTAGTCGAGATTCGACTATAATTAATTGAAATTATAAGTATAAACATTATTATGGTTCTATTGTCAAACACTATTATATTTCGATAATATGATCACAGTATTCACCAAAACTGCACTATAGATCAATAATATTAAAGACAAACAATATTAATCTATTTTCAATTTGACATTCAACAAGTGATATTGACATCTAAGTTGTATAAAAAAAAAAAACCACAGACTTTAAACAATAACAAAAGTTTCCCAATTAACAGTAAACAAAGAGTATATTTTTATGTATGTGGTATCAAACACATGGTAGTGTGTGTAATGTTTTCTTTATTTATTTAAATTATCTTTTGTGCATTATTTAAAAAAAATATTAGCATTGTGTACTCCTACTCTATATTCTCTTTAAGTGTGAGAAATTTCATACTCCTCCGTCCGCGCAATTTTCGTAAAAAGGGGTACAAAGTTTTTGCTTCACGTATTAATATATAGATTACGACTTCATATTACTAAAATTACTCAGTTATTACATTAGGGGTTAAAGTATCGATTTTACTGTTGTTAGGTTACTGGAATAACGGGTGCTAGGTTTTTCGTTGTGATAAATTGCTCCACCGTGACGCGTGGAAATCGCCGCATTACAGAACCTTTAGATAATTATACTGTTCGTGAGAACGTTACAGATTAAAGGGTTTGCCCCCTGCGGCTGGTTTGTTCCTACAACTTTTGTGAGCTGTTTAAAAATGATGCAATTGTTTCAGCGATATAATGCATTAATCGAATTAAAATCATTCTGATTCTACAGTTGATTCAGCTGTAGACCCACCTGATGGTGAATGGTTACCGTCGCCCATGGACTTCAGCAATGCCAGGGGCAGAGTCAGGCCGCTGCTTACCGCTTAATATTCTCCACAAGCCTCGTTTGAAGAAGGACATGTTATAGCGCTCGGAAAACACCGTAGAGGGGAGCTCATTCCATAGCCCGATGGTACGTGGCAAAAAATATCTCTGAAAACGCACTGTGGATGACCGCAGTGGCTCCTGGAAGTACGGATGAACTCTATTCCGGTGGCGGGCGGTGCCATGGTAAAAAAAAGATGATGGTACCTATCATCTCAAACAATTCCTCGGAGTTATCATGCTCGTCTACATATACGTCTATATGTGCCTATACGTCGAAGGCTACATCAAAATTTATAATAAAATAATATAATTAAAATGCAAATTAATTATTTAGCTTTACAATAACTGGTGGAAGAAATGTCCTACTGTAAATTTGAATTTCACAAAAGGATATCTGTTTTTTTTTTCTAGTGTTGTAATAAATAAAGCCAGTTATTATTTTTTAAAGTCCGACAACACGCTACTACTTTAATATTATATATAGCGTAATTAATTACAAACGTTTAACTGAAAAATTTTCGTCTTTAATTTTCTATTTCCTAACTTTTGCCAATGCCTCCGAACATTGTGCGTATCAAATAACAAAGTCGTAAAGTAAATAATATGGTATCGCCTAATATTACCTCAGCGCGATTCGGGAAATTAAACCGCCATCTGTCGACCATTTCTCTAAACTTTACCCGTTTTTCTCGAACAAACTTTGGATTTGGATTGATATAAATGAAGTTGTTTGTTTAACTGATTTTTTTAAGAAAGAAGAGGAAGAGGTATCCTTGCTCACCTCCATCAGAGCATGTCAGTTGATGTTCAAACCTGCACATATAGAACCATAGCAGCAATTTCACCACACCTGCCTCGCCAGGCAGGCATCCCAAGCCTGGGCAGGGGGTTTCCCCTAGGCCCGTTCCGCGCCCCCGTAAGGAGACGTGACGACCCCAGTTATAACACGCACATCACTATTTGTTCTACTCGTGGGTCTTGGAGGGACATGCATGCGGGCGGAGCGGCAGAGATGTCGCCGAGCAACCACGAAGTTTTTCCGAAAAAGCTGTCAGTCGATATAGCACCAATGAAATATATTTTACATCGTTATACTTTATAAATTATACACCTTAAGCTGGGATAGTTTTAATAATTCGTTATATATTTTATTTTTCTCATAAAAATACATCTTAAACCAATAAAAAAGTACCTACTTTCAGCAAATAGCATCTTCCATATTTCTCCAACATCCAGGTTTTGCTTTTTTGTGCGAACTACGAGGTCTCCAAACCTAGAGGGCGCGCTGTGTATGTGGGAATGGATGGTCCACAGATGTTGAAAGCGGACCTCGGGCCGTAGGGACGTATTATGTATGGGCCCTACCCACTAAACGACTCCCCTGCACTCTCGCCTAAGCGTCCGATCCCCCCTAAGGTCAGAGAACGGGTGAGGTAAGGAGGTTACCTCGGTGAACACTTCAACCAGACAGCGCAGTTCACCTCAAGGACGCCCGACCGACTGAGCCTTCGAGGCGAATTGAAAGTTTAGCAACGTCAGCCCTCTCAGTACCGCAGCCCGTCAGGTTACCCAGACGGTGCCACTAGTGTCCCGAATACCGCACTGGACCTGAACCAGATCCAGCTTTGTCTAACTTAACCCATTTTTTATGTTTTCTAAGTTATCCTAAGGTTACATCTAAGCTATATTTAAGGTATATAATATGTGGATGTGAAATACTTGCACCACCACTGGCCTCATTATTTAATCTGATACTCAAAACTGCGAATATACCTGCACAATGGTCAGAATCCATTATAATCTTGCTGTATAAAAAAGGTAACCCTAATGACATCAGCAATTACAGGCCAATAAGCCTTTTGGCAACTGTTTACAAGCTTTTCTCTTCCATAATTAATCGGAGAATATCTGAAACTTTAGAAAAGAGACAGCCCATAGAGCAAGCTGGCTTCCGTAAGGGATATTCAACCGTAGATCACATACACACGCTGGAACTTATTATCGAAAAATACCAAGAGAAGCAAAGACCGCTCTATAAAGCGTTTATAGATTACCAGAAGGCTTTCGACACAATTTCACACACAAGCATATGGGAGGCATTAAATCAACAAAGAGTGGAAAGTGAGTATATACAAGTTATAAAAAAAATATATTATAACAACAGTGTCAGTAAAGTCAAACTGGAAACAATTATCCCTGATTTCAACATCAATAGAGGAGTGAGACAAGGGGATCCACTGTCTCCAAAACTATTTATTGCAGTATTGGAATCAATTATAAATCAATTAGACTGGAAAAACTATGGCTTGTATATCAAAGGTGACTGCCTAAGTCATCTAAGGTTCGCAGATGACTTACTACTGCTATCTGAAACCGGTGGTAACTTAGAGCGCATGATACAGTCATTACACGAAGCTAGAAGACAAGTCGGATTAGAAATTAACCTGAAAAAAACAAACATCATGACAAACAGTTGTAGAAGAACCATCTCACTAGAACACAAACCAATACAGTAGGTGGAACAATATATCTACTTAGTAAAGCAGATAGCACTGGACAACAATAGCAATAAACTAGAGGTGGAGCACGGAACAGAAACAGAAAAAAAAAAAAAAAAACANTAAGCAATAAAAAAAAAAAAAACGAAGTATTATTTTATTTGTGTTCTTTTTTATTTTTATTTGGGTAAACCTGCGAGATTTGAACATTGGCACAGTCGCATCACCTGATACGAGTAAACCGAGTGCCTTATCATTAGGGCCACGACGAAACCCTCTTCTTGCATATAAGCACAAAACCAGTTTTTTTTTATTGTTCAGATTGTTGGACGATCTCACGACCCACCTGATCTTAAGTGGTTACCAGAGCCCATAGATATCTATAACGTAAAAGCCGCCACCCACCTGAGTTGTAATATCTCACTTTTAACAGTACAACGGTTGCCCCGGCCTTCAAACCGAAACGCATTACTGCTTCACGGCAGATGATGGATGGTACCTACCCGTGCGGACTTACAAGACGTCCTATCACCAGTAGAATTTAAAAATTGTACGTAATATTTTAAATATTTAATGATTAAAAGATTATTATAGAACATATGCAAAAGATGAAGCTTAAGAAGCTTGTTCATTTATCACGATAAACAGAAACATAATGTAAACAATACCAAACATTGAAGATTTTTTATTACCTTAGAAGGTCGCTCACCTGCTCTGTTCCTATTAAGTAACCGCTGCTTACAAGCACTGCGATGTTACTGCTTTTTTTTCTCTATCTAATCATTGGTAGTCTAAGGGGCTATTCCAAGTACATGCAGAGGGGTAGGCGAGCTCACGGGCCACTACGATGAGAGGGTTATCACGTCTCGCCGCTTTTTAAAAGAAGCGTTCTGACGCTGTCTGCAGATACTTACATATCTTCGTGGAGATCTACATTCCTCACATCCCACGGTGCTCCGACGACTATCCCGCAAAAACGGGATGACCTTTAGAGAGTTTGTGTGAGTGCGGGCCTCGTGATCGATTACTTCCCTCGCATAAGTCATGACGGAACGTATCCAAGATTCATAGAGTTACTTACACCTTGTTACGAAGGGACAATTTACTTCGTTTGCAAATCATGGTGTAGAGATCACCGAGTAAGAACGCGACTCAGTGGCGGACTGATTTTACATGCGTATTACTGACGCCTACCATTCCTATACATGAGGTCGAACATCGAACCGAGTGCAGCAGAAATAGACAGAATGTAGTAAGAAGGTCTATGATGGCTTTGAACATGACATTGTCAGTAATGAAATTAGCAAGTAATGCCAATTAATGTAGTTTAGAAAATAAGCTCTAGGGGAAATAACAGTTAGGAAATAACAGTAAATCAAGGTCCCGTCATGACTTAATGCGAATGTGGTGTTCCGTTACGCGGCATGCACACACATAGACACCCCTCAGTCCCTATAATCCCCTTTTTGCAGGTGAGCCGTCGAAGCTCCATGGTTTGTAATGAACGTCGACCTGCACGACGACCTGGGCCTCGAATCGATCCGAAAAGCATTAAGTCAGCGTCGGAACAGTACTTTGATAATGCTTTGATGATCGCTTTATTGTTATCGTCGCTGACAACTCGCCAAATCTGGCTCACGCAGGAGCATATTTACTCGTCGTTTTAGCCCTAGACACGTCCTTACGGATCCGTCAGTTCCAATAACTGTCGCATTAGACGCCTTAAGCTATAATACTAGGAGAAAACTTAGGGACCCCGGTAACCCTACTCGTCGACTCGCCAAAAAAATTGTTGTGCAACTTAATCCATGCAAGAGCCCGCTGAGTTTCTCGTCGGATCTTCTTAGCGGAACTACGATCCGGTAGCATAGATTCATTCGCGAAGCAGCTGCTCTTGAGTTGTTGGGTCTCCTTTGGAGGCGTTAGGCCAGCTGTTCAAATTTTACCCCTCCTGGCTTAGTCTTTGCTCGCTCACCTGTCCTGGTGAAACTGAAAAGGCCTCCGGGCCAGCACTAATCCCTCAGTTATAAAAAAGTAACTCGAGGTACTTAGCCGAAGCTAAAGTATATCTTCACTTTTCGTAACCGGAAAACCCAAGTTATCGTAATGATGGATCGTCTGGCCAAGTTTCAGGTACCCGAAAAGTAAAAAAAAATTTGGTCACTAATTTGAAAATATTGTCTCAAGTAAATTCGTCTCTAGGAAGAGTTGAATTGAGTTTTTTTCCAAAGTTTCGGCTAGGTTAAATTCATTCACCGGATGTGTTTCATAAGTCTCTCTGCAAAGTTGTATTTTTCTGTAAAGCGAAATTTGTAAATTGTAGTGTAATCCAACTTAAAAGGATAACTAATTTAGTGATTATTTTCTATTTATATTAGCACATTGGTCGTTTCTAAGTGGCTCTGATTTAAAATTCACTACTGTTATTGACGATTTTGGAATAGCCTAGAAAAAATGGGTATTTATTGCCCATCTTTCGAATTATCGCGCTTTGAGGCTCATCCCAGTCTTAGTGATGTAGATGATACAGATTGGGTATTTTTGACAGTCAGTCTTGCAATTGGTCAATGAGGTTTGCTGACCCTACGGATGATCTCTGGATAATATATCTGAAGAGCTGTTTCTGGCGGTATTCGACTCCTAGAAGTGAAAAGGAAACTCCACGCCTATTCGCTGCCTAGTTATGGATAGATGCAGATAGGACTTTTTTTTGTTACTCTAACCGACATCCGTTTGGTTTGGTGGCTTTTGGACTTTGATGATACTCCCTATTTTCATAACCTTTGTATTTCCCGACAGACCTAGAGTAGACTACATAAGACAAGGCCTCAAAGCAAGGAAATAGATTCAGAGCAATGGCCTTAAACCAGTTACCAATCTGTAGACTCTTATAAATGGGTATATTTTGGGGGAAACGATAAAGGTAAGACTTTTCTCCTAACTGGTCAATTGCTTCGTAGACAAGTGGCTCGAGTGTTACCGTTTGGAACTTGTTTGCGTACACACATAGATCTTGAGAATGTCATTGCAAATGCCTCCTGCAATACAATACATAGCGATAGCGAGGATCCATTTTATTTCCAAGATTATTTTCTCTAAAAAGTTTATTTCGATACCTCATTGATACTTCTAAAATTATATTTGTTTTATCTTATTTTATCACTTTTTGATAAGAGATAAGTTTGTCTCTCAACGCACGTAACACAGATAAACTTAGGATGCTTAAGAATGTTTAGTTCAAAATAACAATTTTTACATCATGATGTTAATATTCTAGTGTACTCTATTATGTACATACCCAAGTAAAATATTTGGTTTCAACTTTAAGCGTGAAAAATTGTTCGTTGGATATCTCTAAGTCTCCCTATCTCTAACGTAAGACAGGATGTAATCCGATTGTTCAAATTCTATAATACTAGTAAATTAGATTTACTTCAATTTACTTTTACATAGGATGTTATCATGATTCCGAGATTGAAGTCCTGACGTCATAGGTATTGATCCGGTATATTTTGGTTTGTTATTTCTGAGCAATGTCTCATTTGTATGCATCCTTCGATGCCTAATATAGAGAAACGATTAATTGCCAATACAGGCAGATGAGTTAAACGCGTCACCCGGTGGGCTGTTGGTAGATCGTCAACGTCACTCAAGAACATCAGCAATACCAGGGGCGCAACCCAGCAATTGGCTTTAGCTCTTCTCTCTCTCAGAAGGTCATGTCATAATTCTCGGGAAAAACTGCGGAGGGGAGTTCATTCTAAAGTCGAATGGTGCGTGGAAAGTAAGATCTCTGGAAACACATTGTGGATAATCGCACTGGTTCCAAATAGTGGTACGAAACCTACTCTGCTGACGACAAGTGCGATAAAAAGAGATGAAGATGATTATTTCGAATACTTCTTCAGAGTACTCCCCATGGAACATACAGTGTAAAACACATATAATAAATGGTGATTTACTATTGTGAATTTACATAGCCACCAAAGGACCTGATTTTTGAGATTAACCATAAAACCAGTTCTTCTGTCTCCTACATTAGCACAAGCACCGGTCACCGTCTTCGTCGAACCCGTCGCTTGCAACGAAGGGCTCGACGAGCGAATTAACCCATAGACAGAGCCCACTGAGTTTCTTGCCAGATCTTCTCAGTGCGTCGCGTTTCCGATCCGGCAGTAGATTCTGCGAAGCACTGCTCTTGCTAAGGCCAGTGTTAGCATCGCTCCGGTTTGAGCCCCGTGAGCTCACCTACTAGATAAGGTTACGCTGAAATAGCCTCTCAAGGCTATCAGCTTAGGTAGGAAAATGAAACAAACGTGTGGCACTCGGGAACTGCCACGGCAAAGCTATTGCATTTTTTATCAACTTATGCAATTATAATTAGACAATGATAATTTAATATTAAAACAATATTAAAACAAGACCACGTTATATTAAACGTTAATAAAAGCAAAACCTTAACTGTCCCGTTCACACTCATAAGCTAGACCGCGCGAGAGAGAGATGGGCAGACTTTTCATGATGCGCATGCAGTGTGACGTCACGCCACGCGCTTATTCACAAACACTATACAAACGCAACGTGTGAATGTAGTGAACGCGAGCTACATGGTAGGCGGAGTGAGGGGTGTAAGGTTTTTTTCGTTACGGAAGTTCATGATTCGGTCGCCGCGCTCAAGGCCCGCGATAAAAGCTATGCAATAGCTTATTTTTTTTTTTTTTTTTTTTTTTTTTTTTTTTTTTNGGCGACACGGGAGCGGCAGGCACGACGGAGGCTGCGTTGCTCAATGCAGAAGCTTTGCACGCAGGTACAGGCGACGCAGGAGCAGCGAGCGCGGCGGAGTCCTCGAGAGGGCTCGCAGTGTGATTGGCCTTGAAGGCCAGAAACTCTGAGGCGAGCTGTGGGTGGTGAAGTCGGAGGAATTCCGCGAATACAGCGTCCATGATCGCTGTGTACCCAGGTGGGGCGGCCCCGGGTCTTGAAAACACTCGCCTTGCGGCGAGGCCCCAACTTCTCGGACCTGAGCGGTTCTATTGAACACAGGTGGCAATGCGGCGTGATTACTACAGGACAAAGAAAAAGCAAAACAAATCAGAAATAACAAAAAGAAACAAAACAAATAAATACTTGCAGGAAACCACTTTGTCGGCAAATGTATCACGAACACAAAAATAACTAAAACGAAACAAATAAAAGCTTCCAGGAAAAACACTTGGTCGGCAGATGTATCACGATCACAGGCCGCGCGAACAATGGCCGGGCTAACAAAAGCCGGGCGAACAAAGACCGGGCGAACGAGTGGTCGATGAGCACGTCCGCACGTGACGGGTGCCTCTATCGGAATGCAATAGCTTATAAAGAAAACCTACATTAGTACGTTTGTTATTCTAATATTTAATAGCCTTTCATTTTGAATACTTTTACAAATGAAGAACGACAGATGTGCATTTAAAATCTAGTTCGTTATTTTACTTGTTCAGAGCACAGGAATTTCCATATATGCACATTTGAAATAAAAGAGTATTTCGCTAACATTCTGAATGCGGCAAAATTTAACGAGCGCTTTTGTTGTTGTAATTCAGGGAGCAGCGCTTTTACCTACTAAAATAATCGTTGGAATATGTTTCAAAGCTAAAACTTCATTGGATCATTTAATTATTTTTATTGCTTTTATTGCTTGCTATTATTTTATTGCTTCATTTAAACTGGAGGTAGGACCTCTTGTGAGTCCGCGCGGGTAGGTACCACCACCCTGCCTGTTTCTGCCGTGAAGTAGTAATGCGTTTCGGTTTGAAGGGTGGGGCAGCCGTTGTAACTATACTTGAGACTTTAAAACTTATATCTCAAGGTGGGTGGCGCATTTACGTTGTAGATATCTATGGGCTCCAGTAACCACTTAACACCAGGTGGGCTGTGAACTCGTCCCCCCGTCTTATTGCTTGCTTATTCAATCGTTCTCGCCATCTTGCTTTTATCTTTAATTCTTTGCTCCCTTTTTTATCGTTTTCTCTCTCTCGCACTTTAGCTATCCCTTTCACATTTGTTGCATACGTTCCGTTGTTAGACATGCTACATAAATGTATATGTAATATTATACAATACATTTTCTATTATCATTGTTTAAACTACGAGGTAATAACACGTACACCGGACGACTTTTCTTTGGGCCACAACGATTAATCTACATATATTTACGTAATAAATTGACTACGTATCAAGAATAAAGATAATCGGACGAGTAGCTAGTACCAGTATGAATCATAGTAGCAAAATGAATACGAACAGCTTTAAAGTCGGTGTTGATAAAAGGATTGAAGTGTTCACTTTACTTATGGCCAGTTCCCAATAAGATAAGAAGATAAAACCTAAAGGATACGTTGAAAATTTGAATACGCGATATAAAGCAATCTAAGCAAACCGGGCGCAAGTTTGCATAAAGTAATGTATATGTGAAGCAGTAATGCGTTTCGGTTGGAAGGTGTGTGGCAGCTGTTGTACTATACTGAGACCTTAAAACTCATATACTGGTGGTAGGACCTCTTGTGAGTCCGCACGAGTAGGTACCACCGCCCTACCTATTTTTGCCGTGAAGCAGTAATGCGTTTCGGATTGAAGGGTGGGGCAGCCGTTGTAACTATACTGAGACCTTAGAACTCATATCTCAAGGTAGGTGGCGGCATTTACTTTGTAGATATCTATGGGCACCAGTAACCACTTAACACCAGGTAGCTTGTGAGCTCGTCAACACATCTGTACAATAAATAAATAAATAAAACCAAATGTCATTTAGTACTCAAGTACTGAAATGAACACTTAGTGCACCCTCAAACGACATGAAACACTGGCTACTTTTAAAAATAAAATACTTTTAAATATTACTTTGCTGTGAGTATAGATAAGTACGACGGTGGTATCAATCGGCGAGAATATAGAATCAGAATATCAGAAATTGATAAATGTTTCTTGATCAGATAATCACTGATCTTCAGTTGAGTCACAATGGTATCGGCTTACGATAGCAATTAAAAAATGTCATCATGAACATTTTTTTTGAGGTTTTACGCAACATGAAAATAAATTCACTATGCTTTTAGATCTAATAAATAGCTATTTTATAAATTGAAATATGCTTAAACTTAATATTGTTTTCCTTCCCTTAAAACATGATTTAGCTAAATTAAGTAACACTAGTGGCTCCGCAGTAGTCGAGATTCGACTATAATTAATTGTAATTATAAGTATAAACATTATTATGGTTCTATTGTCAAACACTATTATATTTCGATAATATAATCACAGTATTCACCAAAACTGCACTATAGATCAATAATATTAAAGACAAACAATATTAATCTATTTTCAATTCGACCACAGACTTTAAACAATAACAAAAGTTTCCCAATTGACAGTAAACAGAGAGTATATTTTTATGTATGTGGTGTCAAATACATGGTAGTGTGTGTAATGTTTTCTTTATTGATTTAAATTATCTTTTGTGCATTGCTTTTAAAAAAATATTAGCATTGTGTACTCCTTCTCTATATTCTCTTTAAGTGTGAGAAATTTCATACTCCTCCGTCCGCGCAATTTTCGTAAAAAGGGGTACAAAGTTTTTGCTTCACGTATTAATATATAGATTACGACTTCATATTACTAAAATTACTCAGTTATTACATTAGGGGCTAAAATATCGATTTTACTGTTGTTAGGTTACTGGAATAACGGGTGCTAGGTTTTTCGTAGTGATAAATTGCTCCACCGTGACGCGTGGAAATCGCCGCATTACAGAACCTTTAGATAATTATATTGTTCGTGAGAACGTTACAGATTAAAGGGCTTGCCCCCTGCGGCTGGTCCGTTCCTACAGCTTTTGTGAGCTGTTTAAAAATGTTGCAATTCTTTCAGCGATTTAATGCGTTAATCGAATTAAAATAATTGGGATTCTACAGTTGATTCAGCTGTAGACCTACCTGATGGTGAATGGTTACCGTCGTCCATGGACTTCAGCAATGCCAGGGGCAGAGTCAGGCCGCTGCTTACCGCTTAATACTCTCAACAAGTCTCGTTTGAAGAAGGATATGTCATAGCGCTCGGGAAACACCGTAGAGGGGAGCTCATTCCATAGCAGAATGTTACGTGGCAAAATCGATCTCTGGAAACGCACTGTGGATGACCGCAGTGGCTTCAGGTAGTATGGATGAACTCTACTCTGGTGGCGGGCGGTGCGATGGTAAAAAAAAGATGATGGTACCTATCATCTCAAACAATTCCTCAGAGCACTCCCCAAGGAGTTATCATGCTCGTCTACATATACGTCTATATGTGCCTATACGTCAAAGGCTACATCAAAATTTATAATAAAATAATATAATTAAAATGCAAATTAATTATTTAGCTTTACAATAACTGGTGGAAGAAATGTCCTACTGTAAATTTGAATTTCACAAAAGGATATCTGTTTTTTTTTTCAATAGCTAGTGTTGTAATAAATAAAGCCAGTTATGATTTTTTAAAGTCCGACAACATGCTACTACTTTAATATTATAAATAGCGTAATTAATTACAAACGTTAAACTGAAAATTTTTCGTCTTTAATTTTCTATTTCCTAACTTTTGCCAATGCCTCCGAACATTGTGCGTATCAAATAACAAAGTCGTAAACTAAATATGGTATCGCCTAATATTACCTCAGCGCGATTCGGGAAATTAAACCGCCATCTGTCGACCATTTCTCTAAACTTTATCCGTTTTTCTCGAACAAACTTTAGTAAGATGGATTTAGATTTTCATTTGATATAAATGAAGTTGTTTGTTTAACTGAATTTTTTAAGAAAGAAGAGGAAGAAGTATCCGTCCTCACCTCCATCACAGCATGTCACTTGAGGTTCAAACCTGCACATATAGAACCATACCAGCAATTTCACCACCCCAGCCTCGTTAGGCAAGGAGTCTCAAGCCCGGGCAGAGTGGTTTCCTCGAGGCCCGTTCCGCGCCCCCGTAAGGGGACGTGACGACCCCACGAACTGAATATTTAGACTTATCTGAAAAATAAATATTTTTCATCTTACCACCCCTTTTGCCTTTATTTTGGGAATTAATTGGAATTTATTAAATATTTATATTTCATTTTTCTTATAAAAAAATATATCTTAAACCAATAAAAAAGTACCGACAGCAAATAACATTTTCCATATTTTTCCATTACCCAAGTTTTGCATTTTATGCGAACTACGAGGTCCCCAAGCCTAGGGGGCGCGCTGTGTATGTTGGAATGGATGGTCCACAGATGTTAGGAGCGGACCTCGGTCTCTAGGGACGTATTTATGCCAATATCCACTAAACGACTCCCCTGCACTCTCGCCTAAGCATCCGATCCCCCCTGAGGTCAGAACCAGGGTGAGGTACGGAGGTTACCGCGGTCAACACTTCAACCAGACAGCGCAGCTCACCCCAAGGACTCCCCACCGACGGAGCTTTCGAGGCGAAACGAAAGCTTAGCAACGTCAGCCCTCTCGGTACGGCAGCCCGTCAGGCTGCCCAGATGGTGCCGCTGGTGTCCCGAATACCCCGCTGGACCTGAACCAGATCCGGGTTTTGTCTAACTTAACCCATTTTTTCATATTTTATAAGTTATTCTAAAGTTATATGTAAGCTATATTTAAGGTATATAATAATATATGTTGCTAGTTGCGTAGTGCCGTATCATCCTTTTTTGTTCCAAAAATAAACATGCCCCAAAAAAACCCGTTTTTAGTTTTAGTTCGGTAAATCCTCGAATAATGAAACACATTAATCATGTCGAAAACGTCGATGCGTCGGCACGCGTGCCCACAACAATGACTTTCATAAAAACGTGTGCGTAAACATCCAAAGATTGAATTCGAAATTGATTTGAGCCTGAAAACTTGATTTACTCTCGCTAGTAACGTCTAGAATACAAAAGATGCAAGGACTTTTTCGTTTAACTCAAGTGCTGTAGTAGTTGAATCGTGAACGTGTGATTCAGTCAAGGGAATTGTTCGATTGTCAAACCTGAGACATACTTCAGTCGCTTTCAATTACGACTGAGTACAAAGGCACTGCTCATTGGTCTGGTTTTGGTCTCTAAAATTCGTAAAGAATAATATAAAATAGTTTTTTTAAATTGTATTTTATGCTAGTTATCGGCCAAAGTTATCGGAATCACTGCCTATAGGTGCTGGTAAGGGTAATACTTATCCTCAATTCAATTGAATTCTATGACAAGCTGTGATTAAATGAGTTGTATAATAAGAGAGAAAGATTAAGCGGGTAAAATAGATATAATGTTACAAACGTGCCCCTATCTAGTATGTTTTTCCGGGTAAAATATCTTCACATCTTCTCATGTTATATCGTTAGTATTTATATGACTTCTCGAACCACAGTTGCCAATCATTACCTGTTTTACGTCAAATAAATTTAAAACAAATTTAAATCCTCAAGTAATCTTGCATTGTGATAAATTGAAAGCCACTTCTGTCATCTCAATCGGACCCATGTCACTATCATAGCGACAGGCCCGCTTTCGTGCAGAAACAAGTGACCTACAAGTAAAGCCTCTACAAGCCTCCTGATTATTCTACTTCGTAAATTTTATCACAGAAGTAATCGCCATTGTATATTCTTTTCTTTGGTTTTATGGCATAGACAGTTGAATGATCTTACGGCCTATCTGAATCAGGAACCAGGAACACATCTAAACGAAGTGGTTACCACAGTGCATAGAAATCGCAACGTCAAAGCCGCTTCATATTGAGACATAATTTCTAAGTCTCAATTATTCAGTATATTGGTTGTTCCACCCTCTAAGGATTACGTATCCGTAGATTACCGAAACGCAATGGATTATTGCTTCACTGCAGAAATAGGCAGGGTTATGGTGCCGACGTGAGCGGTTTCACAAGACCCTACCGCTAGTAGTTATACGCAGTGAATATTTGGCGGTTTCGATTTTAATGTACCTTAGAATATGTGCCGGCCCGGTAAATAATTACTAAATAATATAGCTAATGTAATGTATTGTACATTCTTTAACGTGACATTACGCATTGAAATTTCGACGGAATATGGGCAACGATATTACGTTGTCATTTACGCTAGTCAAGAACTTGGGTAGTTCCATACTGGACGTAAGGCAATTCGACGCCCAAACTCTAATAACAAACCTCAAGATAATAGCACCCATTTGCTCAGTTAAGCACAAATAAATAAGACAAGCAGTTTGGGAAATACCGATGACCCGATTTTAAGCAAAGATAGATCGCATTCGCACGTGACCTATTGCTTGCTACTAGTATTCGTTGTTTATGATTTTCATATCCTTATTAATGTTAGTGTTCAACTGTTGGTTGGAATTCAAACTATATTCTTCTGATTTTCATTTCATTGCATTTGTGGGAATGGAAATATTTTTATTTATTTCTTCTTATTGATACAATCGCATAGACCTATATAGTACTTCAGTGTACAATCGTTATTTATTCTGACATAAATTTTTGACACTAACAGATTACAGAACTATCGTAGCGAGTAAACACGGATAATAGAAATTATTTGTCCACCTTCGGGACAAATAAAAAGTCTGTTCTGTGGAAGTGATTAATATTTTTAGGCCGACAGTAAAAATTAGATGAAATGTTTGAAAAATTTATCAAAAAGGCGCCAAAGCCTTCATTTTTTTTAAGGGATTTTATGACCTGTTTACTATGACCTATGTCTTATTATAATGTATATAATCTTATTTTTATGAAAAAATGATAATATGGAGTGAAATGAAATAAGATGAAATGGAGATGATTAATTTGAGACATTAATCAACGGGATGAAATTAAATGAAATGGGATTAGATGATACGGGATGAAATGTAATCTCTGTAAAATGGTGGTCATTTACTGAGATTTTTTCAGTGGACTTTTTGGAGGATCCCGAGAAGTTACGCCCAGCGGCTTTGTTTCGTTTTCCCACATTTGTGCACTTTCACAGATATTAAACAGTTAATAAACCACCGTTATTACACATTTAAACCTGAAGAAACACTATTTAGGCAAAATAAAACCAATCACACAACTTCACTCCTCGTGTTCCCGCCAAAAAGTCCTCAAAGCCTTCATTGGTTAAAAAATGCACAGATAATATAAGAAAATGAGCACATGCGTTTCGTTCCACGCTGTGAAGGATCTTGAACACTATGAATTCCTGATAGTTTTAAAGAAAATAAACTAAACAAACTAAAATTTATTAAATATTCCTTATCTACTTAGTCTGGCCATAAATACTGTTACAATTAAAAATTAACAAAAGATTAAATTTAAATTTGGAATCTGTCATTTTTATATGATTGCTCATTGAGTTTTCTCATTTTGGCACCAATACATTGTACAATATTTTGTGATATTAAAATAGAGTGGGGTGATATTAAAGAGAACCGAATCGCTGTGATTGCATTAAACAAAGTAGGTATGGAGCCAAATGCAATTTTTAAAACTCTCCATACGCTTGATGTTAGTAAAATGTTTGTGTACCGGGCTATTAATAGGTGCAATGAGACCTTGTCTGTTTGTGACAGAAAAAGAGCTGGCCGTCTACGTAGTGTTCGTACGAAAAAGGTGGTCAAAGCAGGAAGGGAAAGAATTCGAAGAAATCCTGTCCGATAGCAAAAGATTTTATCTCGGGAGATGAAGATAGCACCTAGAACCATGTCGCGTATTTTAAAAGATGGCTTAGGACTTGCAGCCTATAAGAGACGTACTGGTCATTTCTTAACTGATAATTTAAAAGAGAATAGGGTGGTAAAATCGAAACAACTACTGAAGCGGTACGCAAAGGGAGGTCATAGAAAAAATTTGTTTACAGATGAGAATTTTTTTACAATTGAGCAACATTTTAACACACAAAATCACCGTATTTATGCTCAAAGTTTTAAGGAAGATTCCCAATTAGTCGACAGAGTGCAACCTGAGCACTATCCGACTTCAGTGATGGTTTGGTGGGGTATTAGCTATGAAAGAGTGACTGAGCCATACTTTTGTGAAAAAGGTATCAAAACATCGGCACAAGTGTATCAAGATACCATTCTTGAGAAGGTAGTGAAGCCCCTTAACAATACCATGTTCAATAATCAAGAATGGTTCTTCCAGCAAGACTCGGCGCCAGGTCATAAAGTTCGGTCTACGCAGTCTTGGTTGGAAACGAACGTTTCGGACTTCATCAGAGCCGAAGATTCGTTTCGTTTTGATTCGGATTCCTTTTGTTTGTTTTATAAGTAAGCTTATTTAATACAAAAGCTTGGGTCTTTTATTTATCGATGAAGGCACTGCGAAGTCTGCCGGGTCAGCTAGTATACATATATAAATAATATTTTATAATTCTAAAATGTAATTAACGATAACGAGAATTTGTCCGCATTGAGTTTCAATATCTTCTCGGTAAGCTGTACCTTTGTTCAGTGACCTTTTGGGTACGTAGCGATGAGATTAAACACACCGTTTGTACGACGCGATACACCGTTTTATATATTATTCAGAGCCAAGCGAATACGTTCTGTTTGAATACGGTTTTAGGAAAACACAAGTAGGAAAAGCTACATATGGAACGGGTTTCTGGAAGATAAGGGTTTGTTTAAAAAAAAAACAATTGATGTTCCTGAAAACAAAAAACAATGAAATGTATTTTTTTTCTTTTCACTAACACACAATAGAGACATTGTAAATTTGATCTGTACTGTTATTTTCTGTCTACATAATTATGTAAGCTGTAAACGTGAAAATTTGGGTTGGGGAGAGCTTAGTATCTTTAATCAAAAATGTTTGTTAAATATTTTTAGAAAAATTAACGCAAAAACTGCCTGGGGTTCCGGTCATCCACGTTAAGTTTGTAATACAGAAGGAATGGAACACGTTGCAATGAAAAGTTGCTTATCACTATCTAGTACACAAACTACCAGAGGATTTTGAGATTCATTGGTACGTAATGTAGAAAACAACAGTCGTATTTATTACACATATACACGGCGTATAAAGGTTTTATTTAATACCACATTAAATTACAAGCCGCGACGATTTTATTTTTAATGATTTAAAAAAAAGGGGTTTGTTTGAACGCACCGGCTGGATGTTTCAAGTATTTTAATTTGATTAGCCGGCTTCATTTTAACCGATTTTTTAATTAAATATATTTATGTAATTAGTAAAAATAATAATAATAACATTGAGGATTATCGACGGAAGGAAGGAAAGAAACCGGCTTCATAAAAATATTAAATACGTGCTAGGTTTAGTATAAGTTGAGGTAAAAACTAATTCAATAGCTTGAAGCGTCCTAGCCGTTAGTGATTACGTGATACTTGTTTATCTGTTTACTTGAAATCGGTGAGTCGAAACGAAATCAATGCATTTGAAGGCCAAGATAATGCATTTCCTACTTCCTAAACAATTCCAAATAAAAAAGTTAAGACGCAAATAAAAGAAAAACAGTGAAGGGCCTCGAAAGGCAGCGACGCGAGTAATAACGTATTAAGGATTCGGTTCCCCTATAAGAACTTTGTTTTTTTTTTTCTTTCTAATAACCGTTTTTGAATGATTATTTCGCTTATTGAAATAGGATTAAATTTTAAAATTTATAAATATTTTAATTTCTCTCTCACGTAAATTCTAATGAACATTAAAATTAATAAATTCTAGCCAATACCTTGTTTTGATAATGCAAAACGAAATTTAGTCCAAAATTATAAAGTACATAATCATATTATTATGTACGATTACGAAACTTCCTTACATAGTGCAGACCAAGGTTGCAATGAAGAATGGAAAACCTCGGACAAAATTATCGGTTTCGATAATACTAATCTTCGATGTCAATAGCGCGAGAAGAGTAACAGGAAATATTAGATGTACGGTATTTTCAATCACTTCCTTAGTTTAGTCGTCAGTGACTCTGTACTTAGTGCGAGTTTTTTAACGTTGTCGATAGCGTAAAAGGTAACTCAAAATTGTATGCAGTTGGAACAGTGCCCCTAGCGGCAACGTTTACGCTATCGAGAACGTTAAAAAACTCTCACTAAGCACACTGATTTCTCTGTATCATAGGCTCCGGTTTCGATTCCCGATCGTATTCAATGTTATATTTAAAGTTAACTTTTAAATCAAAGCTTTTATTTATATCTTTTATTTATTGCATTGATGGGAGGATGAGCTTACAGCCCACCTGGTGTTAAGTGGTTACTAGTGCCCATAGACATTTTCAACGTAAATGCCGCCCCCCACATTGAGATATGTGTTCTAAGTCTCAGTATAGTTACAAAAATTGCCTCACTATTCAAACCGAAACGCATTACCTACTGCTTCACGGCAAAAATAGGCAAAGCGGTGGTACTTACCCGTGCAGACTTACGACAGGTACTGGTGGTGCCAGTAAGTGATATTTTTTTTGAGTTATTTTATTTTACAGTTTTTGAGGTGTCCCTGTAACGTGTCGTCATAGAACATATTGCTTGGCCGCTGAACGTGGAAGGTTTAGGTAAGTTAAGCTTGTACGTTTCTTCTAAGTTTTTATATGAATCAGCGTACATAAATTGGAAGGAAATTATGACGTCACATACAAAACGAATTGTGTAAGATTGTAAGAAAAGTTTGTGAGGCAAACGCAATATTGTCAATGTTTCAGAGAATGTTTGAAAATTAATATTAGTAACGAAAAATTTAATAAAAATATTCCAGTAGGAGCGGCTTATTAATGAGGATGAAATATCTATTAAATAAATAAATTATCTCTAGCATCACCCATTTCAATAGATGATTGTAGACACTTTCATTAGATGCTCTACAAATTGAGGTAATGAATGAATTATTTTGATTTTAATTTTAATTATTTTGGTTTATTTTGATTTTTATTTGTTTTTAGACTATATCTCTGGGTTAAAGTCGCATTTATTATTATCATTTCACTTTGAGAAGGCGGCGCGACATGAGAACTCTCTTGTCGTGGCCGCTGGAAACTACATACCCGATGCTGTAGACCGAATGGTAAACAGTCGTCGTCGCCCAAAACACGTCATTACGGATCCTCCCGATCCATTAACGGTGGTTTTAGGTACCACAAGTACTGGTCACCGTCCTCGTCGAACCCGTCGCTCGCGCCGAAGGGCTCGGCGAGCGAATTAACACATAGACACAGCCCACGTAGTTTCTCGCCGGATCTTCTCAATGGGTCGCGTTTCCGATGCGGTGGTAGATGCTGCGAAGCACTGCTCTTGCTAGGGTCAATGTTAGCATCACCCCGGTTTGAGCCCCGTGAACTCACCTACTAGCTAAAGTTACGCTGAAATAGCTTCTTAAGGCTATCAGCTTAGGAATGATAAAAAAAATATATCAGTTTATTATTTCCAATTTTATGATTTTTCGAATACACTACAGTTTTCGTGATCAATTTAATACAGATTAAATAGTAAATTGTTTTTAAATGCATAAAAACAATATAAGTATATTCAAAAACTGGTAGTATCCTAATATTGTGATTTTAATTCACCTTTTAAATGTAGTTTTTCATTACCATTCAAACATTATAAAATCATCATGAAACTGTTTGGAAATTTTAATAATAAAAACTTTTTGTGATTAACAAGAGAAATTGGGCACACGAAAATTGATCACGCCAGTAAAGTATACCAATCTTGAAGCGAAAGACTTCCTAGAGCTGCAAATAAAATAATCAACGTAGGTTCAGCTTAATAAATAATTTACAAAGCCTGAACTCAGACGAAGACAAGGGCAAATCAATTATGCCCATAATTAATAATTTCACTGGATTGGTACGGAGCAGTGCTCGTACCTACTACGGCATTAATTAAATTTAATAAAACAAGCAATGTTGTATGAAACACAAATTCTAAAAGAAAGGGCCCAATTTAGGAAACGTTAAAGCTTATAATTTGAAATGGCTATAAACTATGTATTTACATTTTCGTCACGGGCCTATTCTTAATGTAGAGAGAGAGAAAGAGCGAGAGAGAGATAGCGAGCGAGAGAGAGTGAGAGAGCTAGAGAGAGAGAGAGAGAGTGAATACACTTTATTGCACACGAAAACATAATTTACATACAAAAACAGTCAAAAAGCAGATAAGTTTGTACAATAGGCAGCCTTATCGCTAAAAGCGATCTCTTCCAGACAACAGTTTCATTTACAGAAAGTTCTGGAAAATATAAAAACATGGCAGGTATGTTTGGGTATACTATATATTATTATAGAAAATATATACATACAATAAATAGATATAAACCGTTTATATATAATTTGAAATATATAAGTATATTAAGTAATAATAATAGGTATATAACCTTTATAATACCTATATAATACGATACAGACAGAGATTAAGAGTCTAATCAAGAGCGTGATGAGGTAGACTAGGCGCATATTTCGTAGTCAATGTATCTCTAAGGTATTCCGCCTGTCCTGTATTGTTAATAGACTATCTAATTTGTGAGCTCCGGATCGACGATATTTGTTCTCATTAAGCTTACCTCATTTCACTTTATCACCGATTCGCAGAGGCAAGCGTTCTGCCTATACATACTAAACGAGGATTTGTATACGAAGATCGTAAATCAATTGAAGACATGAGTGGGTGAGGGGGTTAAGTACCATTTTTAAGATGTTTGAGGAATGCTCTGAGGAATTATTCGAGATGATCCCCTCATATCCTTTTTATCATCGCACCTCCCGCCATCGGAGCAGAGTTCATCCATATTATCTGGAATCGCTGCGTTCATCGATAGTGCGTTTCCAAAGATCTTTTTTGCCACGTACCATCCGGCTTTGGAATGAACTCCCCTCCACGGTGTTTTCCTTCTTCAAACGAGGCTTGCGGAGATTACTTTATGGTAGGCAGCGACTTGGCTCTGCCCCTGGCATTGCTGACGTCCATGAGCGACGGTGACCACTCACCATCAGGTGGGCCGTATGCTCGTCTGCCTACAAAGGCAATAAATAAAAAAATGATTGAGTTTTTACATTGAATGAAGGTGTTATGTGTCTATAAACCATATTAGACCTTAAAACTCCGGGTTTAAAGGCTATTGTTAGAAATCGCATGTGATGAAGTACTTTTTTTTTTTTTTTTTTTTTTTCCACAGGAGAAAATCGCCGGATCCCCACCCGCGCGGCAGGTGGGGTATGTGGGAGTTGAACCTCACTAAAAACTCCTGCCGCTCACAACCGGCGCCCTACCTCGGACCGGGCCGGAGCCCAGTCGGGGCTATTGAAACGGCGGGACAGGGTTGACGCAGAGCACATTACATCCATCCCACCGTCCCACNGGAGCCCGAAGCTCTTAGGGGGCCGGGTTACGGACGAGACCCCGGTCCCGACCCCCTGCTCGGCGGCGGCGGGTTTCTGCGTAGTGAGGAGAGCTTTGCCTCACTCGCCCCGCCGCCTCCTTCTGCGAGATGGTGCACTCGCAGAAGTCGAGCATAGCCTTCCAGGACTCGTCACCGCCAAGCATCGACGCCACGACGCTAGGCAGCGACAAGTCCGGTCCTATCTTTGCGACCAGGACACGGCGCTGCACCTCCCAAGCGGGGCAGACAGCGAGCGTATGCTCCGCCGTGTCCAGGTCGTATGTGATGAAGTACTAACAAAAGTTTGTTGCCCGTTTTCTCAAAATTAACAAACTGTGCTATATCCCCTTCATCCACTCACATCTTCAATTGTTTTCCATTGCGTTTCGTGGAATTTTAATTTTCTTGTTTTTTAAATACATTTATATTTACGATGCTTGAAGGATCTGAAAGGTTCTTACGGCTCACCCGATTGACTTGTCAATTGTGACAACAGTTAAAATTTGCGGCACGAGAAGAAGTGACGTATGAATGTTTTTTTTTTACCCCCTATGAACGACGTGTGGATTAAATTTTTATCATAAGGTGCAGGAGAGTTTGTCGTATGCGTATATATAGTAGTGTTCATGGTTTCGGCAGCCAATTACAATGAGATGAAGCGTAAGAACGTCCATTTAATATTAGATGTTAAAGTATGAGACTGCCGTTTTATTGTAATAGGTACTTCGAATTGACATAGAACCTTCATGGGTTGAGATTTTTGAGTGAAACTTTTTTCAAATGGTACCTATGAGGTTCTTCTTTTAAAAAATATGCAACATTTGATTATTAACTTTCAATTGTTTTCTTTTTCTTCAGCTTAGACAAGAAAGATGGATACTTCAAAAATTGGAGTGATTTTTGAATATGAATTCCGACGCGGAACTAACGCTGCAGAAACAGCTCGCAATTTCAATGTTGCGTTTTGAAGAGGGGACTGCTAATGAACGCGCCGTGCGATTTTAGTTTAAACGCCTTCGTGATGGGAATTTTGATTTAAAGAACGAACCACGTGGAAGACCGCCCCACGCATGTGAATAACAACGAATAGAAAGAGATGGTGGAAGCGAATTCGAGCCAAACTACCCAGAAATTAAATGAAAAAAAAGCTAAGAAAAAATAAGAGCTATTTATTGTACACGAGCACGTGGTTATTATCGTGAATACCACCTAAAAAAGCTTAGGAAGATCCATTTGATCATTAGATCCTTCATCACCTACTTTTTCAATAACATGAACGATCTAAAAACATTAATGTAAAACGTGACTATAATTATTTACAGTTGCTTCCATTTCTTTGCCTTGAAGGAGCAGATTTCTTTATTTTCTATCTGATACTCAGGTTATCCAGAGTTGATAAACAGCACAATATGGAAGTCGTCGCTTAACTTGAATCTTAAGACTGAAGTCATAGTTGTTATGTGACTCTGCCAGCCGGGATAGCTGATTGCGTCGCGATGGCTATAGACAAGACCGCCATCGCAATCAGTACCGGCTCACAACATAGCCTACCACGATTTCAAAATAAGAATCTTGGGGGGTTGATGAACTTCACACTACTGCTACTACGGAAATATTTAATTTTGAGTGGAAGAGAAACGGTAACTTAGAAAAGCCACGATTGATACCCGAGTACAACCATGTGCAAAGAGCCATGGAACGGGCTATGTTAGGCGTTTCTCTCCAAGACAGAATGCGCAATACCGAAATCGGCAGAAGCAGTTCTTCTGCCGATTTCGGTTTGACTGACATAGCCAAAGTGATTGCTCGGAAAAAGTGGAAGTGGGCCGGCCACATATGCTGGCGCACTGACAATCGGTGGGGCACAAAAGTATTGGAGTGGAGACCTCGTAGTGGACGTCGTAATGTGAGCAGACAGCCAACGAGGTGGACCGATGACATGGTCAAAACTGTTGGTAGAGACTGGATGAGAAAGGCAAGAGACCGAAGAGAATGGTGTGCATTCGAAGAGAGACCTACACACAGCATTGGGTGGACACGGTGAAGAAAAGAGACTACCATGTAAGATACTTTCACCATTTTATTTACTAACTTTAAACGCCGTCTGCAGTAAAAATGTTATTTAAAACACCATAACACGCTTTAATGGCAAATCGAACTAAAAATTCAAATAACATTTTTTATCTTGGTAAGTGTGGTCAGGATATTAGGTCGATTAAAATTATTGTACAGCTATCGGTCCTCGATATGTGTGCAATTTTTCAATTAATCGTACGTCTTGAAGTTGATGAAATATTCCGTTACATGTAGTGAAAAAGGTCAAGCTAATGTTAGCATGCGATGATTTAACATTCAAATGGCTGCCTCAGAATTGTCCAAGGCACATTCCCGTCACTCGTCTTATTCGTTCAAGTTCAACAAAACGAGTAAGCACTTTGGCGTGTTTTCACGAAAGCGTACATACAGTTTGCATTATTCACAAACACACCGTGTTTTCTTAACTTAGTTTACGTTTTCGTTATCGATTCGATTCTCTTGCGCAATATTTTATCGGTGCCGCTGATTTTACGTAACGCAAATGCGTAACGTATGTTTGTTTTGTTAGCATACTGGTTTTTTACTGTTGGTTTACTGGTGGTAGGACCTCTTGTGAGTCCGCACGGGTAAGTACCACCACCCCGCCTATTTCTGCCGTGAAGCAGTTATGCGTTTCGGTTTGAAGGGCGGGGTAGCCGTTGTAACTATACTGAGACCTTAGAACTTATATCTCAAGGTGGGTGGCGCATTGACATTGTAGATGTCTATGGGCTCCAGTGACCACTTAACATCAGGTGGGCTGTGAGCTCGTCCACCCATTTAAGCAATAAAAATAGCATAAGGTAGAAACGACGAATACGTTCGCAGGTCACATTGACCGTACAAATCTTTAATGCAGTGCATTTATAATTGTAGTTTTTTTTCGGCCTATAACAACAACCCGTTTCTATGAATAACACCGTTCTGTGAGTGATACTAACGTATTGCAATCTATCTATCTATAAGGGGCTATGTTAAAACTAAACATACTTGTATATCTCACTCAAAACAAGGTCGGCTACTACACGTGAAGCGCTTAAGACGACGGGTTCGAGAACTGTTTCTCACAGAGTTAGCAGAGTCATATAATTGATAATATAATTTATTTATATCGACGCTTGAAAGGCAAACGTAACTAAGCGACAAATATTCGATGGGCAAAAGAAATATATTTCTAGGTCTATTAAAATAATTTCAATCCTACAGCTAGATTCGTTAAAATACAATTTTTTTCAGGTATTTCAACTTTAAATTAGTCTACTGTAAAGTTCAGGCATTGTCGTTTAGTCACGTTTGCCTTTCAAGCGTCGATATGTATATGTACAGGGTGGCCCATAAGTCCTTTGATATGAAAAAAAATTTATTAAAATAAAACTAATTACATTATGAATTAAATTTTTATTTACATAAAAAGCTTAAAAAACGGGAATTATTTTTTGAAAATAACATCTCCTAAATGTAATCGGCACGTCACTGCTGAAATGCTTGTCATTTCTCTGCGGATGTTTTCTTTTAGGACCTCAATTAACCGCGGGTTTGTGTCGTATACTTTAGCCTTAAGGTAGCCCCACAAAAAAAAATCCATCGGGGTCAGATCTGGACTACGTGGAGGCCAGGAAATGTCTCCTCTCTTAGAGATAACTTTGCCAGGAAAAAGTTGACGGATAACGGGCATAGCAGTGTTAGAGGTGTGAGAAGTGGCCCCATCCTATTGAAACCACGTCCTGGCATTAAAGCCTGAAAAGTTTTGCAATTCTGGTATGAAAAACTCTTCGATCATAGCCACATATCGCTCCGACGTAACAGTAACTGCGCGCCCTCTGCCATCCTCAAAGAAGTAAGGCCCTAGGATACCATGGGCTGACATAGCGGCCCAAACAGTCACTTTCGGACTATGTAAGGGCTTCTGATGCTTAAGTTTTGGATTGATGGGGCTCCAATAGCGGCAATTTTGTTTACTAACATGCCCGTTAAGATGGAAATGAGCCTCGTCAGAGAACATTATGTTATTGAAGGAAGTAAACCGATTCAACATTTCATTCGCATAATTTTGTCTTTGAATACCGTCAGTTTCCTTTAATTCTTGAACCAACTGAATTTTGTAAGGGTGCATATGTAAATCTTTCTTCAAAATCCGTTGTAACGATGTCCTGGATACGTTTAATGCTCTGGCGCGCTTACGAGTTGACTGTGTCGGATTTTCGCGAATAGACTGTGTCACTGTGTCTATGTTTTGTTCCGTACGTGACGTCCTTGGGCGACCCAACCGCGGTTTATCTAACGTCGAACCGGTCTCCTCGAACTTAGCAACCCAGTTCTTAATCGTTTGAAGAGTTGGAGTGTCGTCAAAGTTGTGTAAACCTTTGTGTTCTCGAAATTTACGCCGCGCAACGGTTGCCGAATTGTCGTTTCTATAAAACTCGCGCACACAAAACGCACGGTCCGCTCCGGTAAAACGCTCCATCGCGACTAAATTCCCAGAAACCGAAGTTACTCCCCCCGCTTCCCCTGCACCGCTCACGCGCGCCCTGTTCGTTTTATTCAAATTTTACTTTTCAAAGGACTTATGGGCCACCCTGTATTTATTTAAGTACGAGTATTTGTATCTATAAATATTATGTATGTTATATATTATACATATATAATATGTTTAAGTACCTAATATCACTATAACGCTACACCTACCAAGGTTCATCTCTGCACTCCCCTAAGGCAGACTGTCAGAGAATACCTATGGCATTAAGTCCGTCTTTATACTGTCTAGTATATAAAGTTATAAATAAATAAATATATAAAAACACATCTAAGACAACGCTATGGTGCTTGCCGCTCAAAAATATCAATATCTATATATATATAAAAATGAATTGCTGTTCGTTAGTCTCGCTAAAAGTCGAGAACGGCTAGACCGATTTGGCTAATTTTGGTCTTGAATTATTTGTGGAAGTCCAGAGAAGGTTTAAAAGGTTAGATAAATATGGAAATGCTCGGAATTAAATAAAAATACCAATTTTGTTTTTCCTTTGATATGTCCCCCGTCGGACGGATTCCTTTTGTTTTAAGTTTATTTTATACAAAAGTCTCTTATTTATCGATTGAAGCACTACGAAGTCTGCCGGGTCAGCTAGTAGTTCATAATTTTAATCCAAGAGTATATTTTTGCTCTATATTCGACAGTATATTTAAATGAAATAAAGTTATTTACCTAGTTGTCGTTGAGCTGACAATACCGAGCGAGTCAAATATTCTTTTTTGAACAGTATAGAAGCAATGTTGAATATTTTATAAAGGTTTTGTCAGATTTATGTTGTCCGTCCATGAATAGCTAATGTATCATATCGCTTACTTATTTATGGAAGCGTCACATAAATCTAGCAAAATCCTTAGAAGATACTCACGTATTTTGTCACTGCTAAATAGTAGAGTACCAATAATATCCTGATGGTTATAGGTAACAAACCCGAATGTGCTGTTTTGAGACACTGGTTTCATATACATACCCATATACCTGGTGCCTCAAAGCAGCGCAGATTTATGTATAAGATTTATGAATGAAATGTTTAAATGTTTTAATTGCTAATTTTAATTTTAATTATCTTTATATTAATATGTGAAGCAAAAACTTTGTATCCCTTTTTACGAAAATTATGCGGACGGAGGAGTATGAAATTTTCCATACTTATAGAGAATGTAGAGAAGAAGTGCACAATGCTAATATTTTTTTATCATAATGCATAAAAGATACATTAAATCAATAAAGAAACATTACACACACTACATACCATGTATTTGACGCACACACGCATCCATACTATTTATTGTCAAACTTTTGTTCTTGACGTCTGTTGTCAAATTGAGAATAGATTAAATATTGTTTGTCTTTATTAATATTTTTTATAGTGTAGCCTTGGCGAAATTTGTGATTAAAGAAGTATAAAATACAATCATAATGTTGTACAAACTTACAAATCCAATTATAATCAAATTTCGACTACTGCGGGACCTCTAGTAATTTTAATTTTACTAACATAGTTCTAAGTATTATTCTACTTACAACGTATGGACTTAAGAGGGTCTGAATTAAATGAATTTTATTTATTTTTAAAACTGAGCAAATTTCACTTGCGCGGTATTGTTCGCTAGTTATATGACGTTGTGAAAAATTTCGCGTAAAGTACAATTGGAAAACACTATATGAAGATCGGGATCGAGCTTATTAATTGTTTCAAGTTATTTATCTTAGCTTTAAATATATCACATAGTTTTGTAGAACTCATTAAGCCTCGTAAAAAAGATACCATAGCTATTTTAGTTGATCAGCTGACATAAGTAATTGTTATACAAATTTTGGTCTTTTTTATCAACGGCCAATTTTATTTTTATTTTTTTATTGCTAGATGAGTGGACGAGCTCACAGCCCACCTGGTGTTAAGTGGTTACTGGAGCCCATAGATATTTACGACGTAAATGCGCCACCCACCTTGAGATATAGGTTCTAAGGTCTCAAGTATAGTTACATTTATAGTTTACTTTTCTTCTTTATTCTTCTTATAATTTATGGGGCCGGTTTTTAGCAATAGCTAACTTCTTTATTGTGTTGTTGACTCAGACATTGAGAAATTCACTTTTCAGTATCAATTTCATCATATTACTTAACATACATCTGACTGTTTATTGGTTAGTTCTCGCAAATCTCTGAATGGAATTTAATGTACTTTTCACAGAAATGAACCTGCAGACTATATACTTGTGTAATGAAATTGTATGTTATAAAATAGAAAGTTTTCATTATTTTTTCTTAGAATTTACTTTTAATTAATAATAATTTATGTCTGTCTATTACGATTTACGTCCAAACCACTGAACCGATTTTACGAAATTCTGTATAGAAATAGTGTGAACTCTAGAGAAGAATATAGGCTACCTTTTATACCAGTGCCTAAACCAATTTTCGACTACGCGTTATAAAATGTTTTTTATTTTTTTATAGCTTAGATGGGTGGACGAGCTCACAGCCCACCTGGTGTTAAGTGGTTACTGGAGCCCATAGACATCTACGACATAAATACGCCACCCACCTTGAGATATAAGTTCTAAGGTCTCTGTATAGTTACAACGGCTGCCCCACCCTTCAAACCGAAACGCATTACTGCTTCACGGCAGAAATAAAGGAGGAGAAGCTGGTATATAGGACGGATGTTAAATTGTTACTTTTGATTCTTGAAATTGAAATGCTGTTAGATAAATCTTATAGACAAGCTCTAATACGACTACTTTCATTTTATAAAATACCTAAATAAGTTTTCTCAACATAGGGAATTAAAATCGAAGTGAAATTCGTTTAGAAAAATAATCCACATCAGCTCATTTTCACCGTGAATACTTTGCTTGTTTTCGTCTCAAAGGGACAACATTTCACTGTCGGAATGAGTTTGAAAATTAATACCTCCAGTCATTTGTTTTAATTAATTCATGAATATGAATGAAATACGCAGATGACATAGGTAAGGAGTCGTAAATTAGTTTGTTAGTGTTAATTTATATGTAAATAGTAGCATCGTCCATTAGAATCGTTGTAGATGTTGCATACAACTTACATTAAAATCTTACTTATTACTTATAACATTACTTAAAACTAACTAGTCTTGTATAATTAAATAAAAGAAAGAGATCTTGTTTTATTATTATATATTACTTTATTGCACACCAAAACACAATTAACTATAAAAAACAGTTAACAGGCAGATATTAGCCCACTGAGTTTCTCGCCGGATCTTCTCAGTGGGTCGCGTTTCCGATCCCGTGGTAGATTCTGCGAAGCACTGCTCTTGCTAGGGTCAGTGTTAGCAACACTCCGGTTTGAGCCTCGTGAACTCACCTACATGTTAGGGCGAAGCTGAAATAGCCTCTCAAGGCTATCGGTATAGGTAGAAAAAAAAAGGCTGATATATTTTTACAATAGGCGGTCTTATCGCTAAGATTAATCTCTTCCAGACAACCATTTATTATTACCGGAACCGTATTTACAGAAATTCTCTAAATACAACGGTGTATAAAATAAAATATATATTAATACTAGCGGACCCGACAGACGTTGTCCTGCGAATGCATAGATAAAAATTTATTCAAGTCGATCCAGCCGTTTAGTTGCAGTATAGATAAATAACCTAGATACCGACTGCAGCTGCATCTGCCGGGCTGATTTGTGAATCTAAACCATCCAGGGCGCCACCCAAGCGCATCCAAAAAACTTTATTCAAATCGGTCCAGCCGTTTAGGAGGAGTCCAGTGACATACACACGTATAGTAGAATTATATATATTACTAGCTGACCCGGCAAACGTTGTGTTGCCTTAAATAAGATTTCTAGGGAAATTCTACTGTAGAAAAAAAAACCTCATTTAACCACATAATACCTCATTGTAAACAAAAAAAAATATTCAAAAAATTAAAATAAAAAATAAATGTTTGGGGTCGACAACCCTTTTCACTTAGGGGTATGAAAAATAGATAGTAGCCGACTCTCAGACCTACTGAACATACTATTGATACACAAATAAAACCAAAAAACATGGCTGAAAAATTTATAGTATTGTATAGCTCTCAAATATATTAAGTGTATAATCTATGATGTATAGTGAGTAAGTAAGACAGGAGACCGGCTTCGTCCTCATCCCTACTACGTGATGTTTGCTGGATGAGTGGTGACACCTGGCGGGGATAGCTGATCGATTGATAGTTGATCAGTAGTCGACCGGCGAGGGCGGGAGATCAAATTCAATTTAAAAAAAATCATAATTAAAGGAACTTGAAATTATAAACTCTGAATAAGAGTTTATCGTACTACAATTATATTATTTGATTGCCATCTTGCAACCTTATTGCGGATCTGTGCATAGAATAAAAAAAATATTGATCGGGATGGAAAAATAGGGGTTGATCGTATAAGAGTGAAAATTGAGAGTAATATAATTTTTGTTATTTTAAGTCATGACAAAATACAAACAAAATTCTCGCAAAAATTTTTAAAGTTTTTAATTAGCAAATAAAAAATAAGGGCTGATCGTAGAGGGGTGAAAATTGAGGATTGTATGTATTTTTGTATGTTGTATCATAAAAATATAGAAATGAAAAATTTTGTTTAAAAAATAAATAAAAAAATTTAGGGGTGGACTACCCCTAACATTTAGGGGGATGAAAAATAGATGTTGGCCGATTCTCATAGATACCGGATAAGCACAAAAAATTTCATCAAAATCGGTCAAGCCGTTTCGGAGGAGTATGGCAACGAAAACTGTGACACGAGAATTTTATATATTAGATATAAAGATAAATATTATAAAAATATGTAGACTGTAGTTTTGACTGCTCACTATTTTAATTATATAGACGGTTAAATTACATAAACAAACAGGGATTACAAAAATAGTTAGCGATGTAGAGCCAATGGGTTCAAGTATGAAAAATGCGTGTTACCATTGTCGGCTAGAGAATGAAATGACTTGACGTTTGTCCGCATTGATAAATGTTCATTCGGTGTTACCCGCTCTTATTAAATTTACCATTTAGAAAAAAACAAAATGATTTACCCATGATTACAAAAATAATTTTACTTATCTCTTAAAATTTACTATTAATTTCATTATTTAAAAATGTCATATGTCGCTGTAATAATAAATAATAATAATAAAATAAATGATGGACCTGGCGCACGAGGTGACCGACATGTGGAGGGTGGTATCTACAGAAATAATCTTGTAGTTGTGTCGGTGAATGGTTTGGTCCCTAAAAGCCTCTCAAAACATCTCGAGAGGCTTGGTCTCAACAAAAAGTCGGTGGTGGCCCAAATGCAAAAAGCAGTCTTGCTCGACAATGCCCGTATAGTTCGCCGGTTTCTCTCCCAATAGTCCCTAACGCTCCGGCCGATTGTTGCCCACCTCGCCGGAGTGTGTCCTGCCGTCTTCCCAGGCGTGGCAGTGTTTAATACGAAATAAATGATAATAATATCATCATAACACATTCTGCCGTTGAGCGATTTTGTACTTCAGTTTGGAGGAGTTATTCCAAAACATATTTTGACTTTGAAGGTGTGTTGCAGTACTTACTAATTGTGTAAAATTTACTTATAGAAATACGTATTTTTAAATATTAAGCCAAAAATTTTACCTTGAGTGTTTTCGTCACTGGGTACTTCGGTTTGAAGACATCGAAAACTTAATTTTTGGCTGCAGTAAACGTTTAGCAAAAGACTGTTTA